>PVKB01000285.1:45557-377952 GCA_004027205.1 Ctenodactylus gundi
AAAATGGGAAAAAAATAAAGAGCTAACCACCTGCCCAGGAGCCTTTGCTGTGTCACCTATGTCCCATGACACCTCTGATGCTGCGCTTCATAACAAATCTTTGTTTTCTTCATGTGGCTGAACTTGTATTCACTGATTTCCACTTTTGGAAGATATTTTAGTTTAGTGTTGGACTGAAATTTGAATTTTATATATCAGATTATTCAGGAATAAAAATGGGGATTGTGTTTTAGAGAAGTCAATTAATAGTCTCAGGGAGCTGGGTTGTGAGAACTTTGAAGTTGTGTTTGTGCTTAGTGTGAAAGGGTTATAAACTGATTAGCAAGTTTTATGATAAATTTGGCAGAAGGAAACACTGGAGTGATTTGGAATTTCTGATCTCACATTAATATTTAGTATTTGGCAATGCTGTTAATTAATGTTATTGTCTCACTATCAGTGTGCATTTAACAAAAAAAAGAGAAGGTATTTGATGGAGATTATCAACAAATAATGGCACCAATACACACATGTGTGTGTATAGTATATACAGTTGTATTTATTTTAATCTCTTTTTTCCTCTAATATAGAAAATTAGTAATAGATCTAAAATTTCACCTTAAATTAGAGGACACTTTTATGTTTAGCATGTCTAAAAGAAAAAAAAAACAAATACTTAGAAGAAAAGATAGCCACCTGTTATTTAATTAAAGAATTTGTTCAAGCTTAGAGAATATCTCTGGCTTTTGATTTTTGGAAACTGGCAATGTTTACACATAGAAATGGTTTATGATATTGACCAGGGGTTAAGAACTCTGTTTTGCATTAGTGAAAGGGAAATAACTCTCGTTCAAAATAGCCAGTTTCTTTTGCTAACACTGTGTATACAGGTGACTGGTCACAGCCAGGTTTCTTTTCATCACCAGCAGTAGGAGTTGCTCCCCTTTTTTGACTTACAGAAAAGACGGTGGACAACTGTCAGGCAAATACACACAAGTGTTCAATCAGAACACATTTCTTGAAAGAGCAGAGTTCTTTGGAAGAAATAAAACACCCACCCCACTAAGGGTGCCCATATGGTTCTGGGGTTGCCTCCTCGCTATTAGATAGCCACATCAGTTGCACTCTTTGCTTCTATTAGATGTAGGAATGATGAAGCAGCTTCAAAACTGATGCTGAATTTTCTTGGCCATGTATGCTACATAAAAGAAAGAGAAGGTAGTGGAAAGATAAAGAGATAAAAGAAAGCTATAGAAGAAAAAATAGAGAAACCGAGAGAGAAGTAGTCCCTATAAGCTTTACCCCAGTCTGCAGATTTTGAAGACAGTATTCTGCATTATGGAGAAAAGCAGCTTGCCTTTATGCCAGCGGTAACTTTTCATTGTGATACAGTTGCCATGGGGATGATGTGCTGGGTTACGCCACTTTATCTTCTTTCTCTCACATGTTCTATTATAAAGCCAGTACTTGGGATGTGAGGCCATAAATATGCATCCACAAAATGTTAATCTGTAAACTAACCTGCCAACAAACTTCAGAGCAGTCATCGGTTCTCAGACTGGCAGACTGCATTTCTCCTTCGAAGCGACACCAGCAGGACAGCGATTGGGACAGCACAGCCATCTGCTTTTGGACCAAAGGAGGAAGATTTTAGAAATACATAAATTTCTCTGGCAAAAAAGAGACTTAATAATAATAATCTATCAGGTTTTCAGGCAGTATGTTCTATTTCTGTCTAAACCTTTGAAAATTTCTCTGAAGCCAGTCAGATCCTTTTTCAAATGTGTCAGGAAGAAATATCATATGTAGACCAATCCCCAAATAACAGCTTACTACACATACTTTAAAAACAAAACAGTACACTCCAGACTAATTGCACAGAGCATCCTTCAGCAGTCCCCTACCTCTTTTCAAGTCTCCAGCAAACATGCAGAATACTTTCTCAGAGATTCTGCATGATTCACACACAACTAAGCTGAAATTCATCGAAGCCACAATTGCATAGAAATAATCTAAACTCAAACAATTTTGTTCATACTACATGGCCCATTTTGCTTGTAGACGTTCAAGCCACTTAAATTTCAAACTTCGCCTGTGAATGCAAACATTATTAAATTGGCCTTAATACTATTTTCTACTTGCTACAACTTAACAACTTTTCACTACCTACCAATGTCCTTATTTAATAGAATTATTCTGCTGTGATTATTCTGTGTGTTAACTTCCCCTTTAAAAGAAGGAACTATTGCTACATCTCATTAATTTCTTAAAGCATATCTGGAATAATATTATATGAAAATAATATGCTAACAGTTCTAGTATATTTTTATTGTCTCCTTTGAAAATTTAGTTCCCATTGTATGTGTTTATAGGTTGCAGCATGATCACTCAATACATTCATAAATAGGAATCATTAAATCAGGATGATTATCATTTGCATCTCTCTAGATGTTTATCATTTCTTTGTTTTGGGAATCTTCAAATCCATTAATTGCACGCTTAATATGCCAGACACCATGTTAGGTAACAGGAATTCAAAAGTGAGAGTCACCTCATTATTGTCCTTGAATTGTTCAATCTGTATAGTGCATTCATTATCACAGCAAAAGAGTTTCTGAAAAACAATTTGTATTTCATTTTTCAAAATATTTATTTGAATTCTTCCATTTAACCATCAAGGCACTGAATTAAACATGAGAGCAAATTACTGTTAGCACCTCTTATGAGAATGTGAGGTTTATTTTCCCAACTCTTGAGACGGAACAGAGAGTGATAGCTCGCGGTTTCTGCTTTGTGTGACCCCTTGCCTCGTTTCCGCTTGGTAGCCCTTTCCACTGTGCTGGAGAGATAAATGCCCTGCTAGCCCCAGCTTCTCAAGCTGTCCTGTCTGTAAGTCCAGGCATGTGAATGAAGAAACGATCTTGAGCATTCCAGCTCCAGCATATATCTTACGGAGCAAGAAGAAGTCTCTCCTGCTGTGCTCTGGCCTAATTTCTGCTCCACAGATTTTTGAGCTTGGCTGTTACTTACAGCACTTTGGGGATTGTCATGCAATGATAGAAACTCAAGGAACACCATGGCTGGCAGAAGCTAGGTATATTGAAACCAACTCCTATTGATTCATTTCTCCCAACCTCTGGGCCTTTGCTTGTTTTTAGGACTCCAAATTGTCACTGTCACTTCTGATAGAATTTTTTTTTGCAAGTTTCCATTGTTTTAAATGTATGAAATGTCTACCAGCCTAGAATACCACACTTTGCCAGAAGGCACCACTGTCAAACTCTAACATAATATTTCCCATTTGAAATTTGCCTTAAACTTGAATTTAATAAAACAAGGCATGGGAAAGCTAAAAGAAGTAATATGAATTTTTAAATGAAAAATGTAATGAGAAATTTTTGCTATGAAACACAAGAAATTACTATTTGAAATGATGATCTAAATTTAGGTATTTTGATGATTGGTATTACACTAACCTGACACATCTCAATTTTGTTATGCATTGATTTACCAGGGGCACATATTAGAACAGACTGCTGGGCCTTACCCTAGAGTTTCTGGTCTAGTGGGTCTGAGTAGGTTATGACAATTATGTTTTTTACTGCTACTCCAGAGTCTGTATTTTGGGAGTCTCTGCACTCACCTGAATTTGTGTATGTGTTTCTATAATGACAGTCATCGCTAATTCATTATGTGACTTTCTCTTGCTAAGCCTTGTAACCAGTCAAAAAACCTTTCATTTTAGTAAAAAAAATCAAGAGAAAATATATTTGCTATGTAAGATCAGCCTAGACTCAAGGAAACGTCTCTACAACATGATTAACACTGTCTTTTCCCATCTTGTGTTTTTTTTTTATTAATACGACAAAGTTTTCAGTTTCCTAATTTGCTTTATTGGGTTTGATCAATACAAATGTGCAGCAAGTCTGCCTGCCCTTTCCAAAAAGTATTGTCTAAGTAATATTTGGACCATATAAACTTAAAAATTAGCTTTCTATGCCTGCTGTGATAATTGGCCACAGCAAAGAAATACAAATTATAAATGGGCAAATAGAATTTTTTTCAAAAGTACGTGAACTAGGCACCATAAGGATTGGATATGACCTCACACACACATGCACAGCTTGAGTTTCATATCATTCATGAAAAAATGACATTTTGGGTTTGTATTTGTACTGCCTGTAAAATATTTCCTCCGTATAATAGCTTTTTCCATTTTAGCAGTCATTCCAAAGTTTATTCAATTTTGTTATGAGCACTCCCTGAGAACATAAATTTAAATTTAGTGACATAGTATCTGATGCTCAGCAATAAATAATTTTATGTTCTTCTTATAGCAAAGTTGAGAAATGGACAGTCAAAATTGCTGTGATGTATTTTCCACAGAATTTTCTTCTTCTTCAGTGAGTAGGTTTTGTTTTGAAAATATCTTAAGATTTTGAGGCATAAATCCACTATTTGTTCCCTAAAAGTTCTGAAAAAGTCATAATTTCTCTCAGATGATAAACAATGAATGATAGCTTCTAATTTTGAAGAAAATGTCTTTTGAGCATAAGTTAGATATTTGAAAATGTCTCTGAGTTCACTCTGAAATTTTTTAGAGAGAAATCCAGTAATAACTAGCAGATAATAAGCTCCAGCTCTCTCCGCAGGTAACAGAGAATATGCCAACATGAATAATTAAGACAACGCGTGTCACACTTGCAATGTCTGAACAAGTCCCATATCTCTCTGATTATAAATAATAATGAGCAGTGAGGTTGACTAATGGTTTTCTTGGCAAACTGCACGAAGTTTACACATTGCAGCTTTTTTGCTGCTTATAGCTTTACCAAATTTTCACAAAAGTAATGCAATGGTATAAGTAGCTGACATTATTGAAGGTATTTTCAGAGTTAATTCATATATCAATAGCTAAGAGCCTGCATTTATCCAAAGGTTAATGGTGCATTGCACTTTGTTGTCTTCTTAATTTTTTGCAAGGTATAGTTATAGGTATTACTATTTTCATTGTGAAGGTAAAGAGGCTATAATTTAGAAAATTTAAGTGACTTATTCATGGTCACAAGACGAGTGAAAAGTGGAGCCAAGATTTGAATTCAGAATTTCTCACCAGCAAAAACTATATTTCCAGCTGCCAAAGTGGCATTTGAGTCATAGGAGATTCTCTCACCCTTTTGTAGAGGAAAATAAGATTCTTGAGAAGTATCACTGCCCTAAAATCTACTTTATTACCCCCACGCTCCCCACCTCTGTGTCTAAAGATAAGCATGCCTCTAGAAGGAGAGTCCTCTTAGCAATTGCTTTTTATTTTTTTCTCAGTGTTTTTCTTGTTATTAGTATGCATTGTGATACACAACGATCACACCGGATATGAAGAGCCAGTGCATCTACATATCACATCGTAGTCACGTTTACTTCCTTTTACCTGGCCCCCTCTTCCTTTCCCATCTTTCCCCAGATTACTTTCTCATCTGACAGTTTCATGGTATTTTCTAACTTACTAGAGGCACAATCATATTTGCTCCAATTTGCTTCAAAGTTTTTTGTTTCATTTATTTCAATCATAAAAGTAATACATGATATCTGCTAAATAAGATAAAAACAACATAGAAAACTATATTGTTGATAGCAGATATCTTCTCTTAGGACTCGACTTGTATGCTTCCATATGTAGATTTGAGGACAGTAGATACAAGATCAATAGAGATATAGAGGGATTTCTATATACATATCTGATATTTGCTTTTACTTATCATATCTCTTCATTTTCTCCAATTCCTTTTTATCTAACTTTCTACAATTACTATTCCACGAAATGTCTCTTCAAGTCCTTTAATCTATTATCTAGACAGCTTCTCCAATTCTTTAACGTATAGGAAACAGGGCTGACCCTTGAGGACGGTTTCCTTTCAGCCTTCTCAAGTCCCATCTCCCTTGCTGCATGTCGATTCTGTGGGGCTAGGCTGACCCTTTCCTCCTGTTTCACATGGTCTCTCTGCTGACCATTGCTCTCATGGTGGACCAGCCCTGGCTCACTGAACGCTGGTGTCCTCCTGTCAGCCTCTCTGCATCTTCTCTCAGAGCCCCGACTTCCCCTCTGTGCCCCACCTAACCAAAACTGCAGGATTTCACTCCAGTTTCTGTCATCATTGTGGGCAACTTTCCTGTCCCCTTAGCCCACTGCCCCTGCACGATCTCCCCATCTAGTTTATAATTTAGAACCAATTGTGCTCATCACTCACATTGTCAACTGATCTCAGTCCAGCCTTCCTACCAGCGTGAACCTACAGGTCAGGTCTCAGCGCAGCAGGCATCCGCTCAATTCTCTGAGCTCCTCTTGTCTCAGTACTTGCTAGAAATCCTTCAATCTTTGCTGGTATTTACTGTTTTTCTTCTTACTGCCTGAGGCAAATTCTAAGTCTTGATCCAACACATCTGTACAGGATCTCAGAAGTCACTATTACAACTTGGTAATTTACTCTGCATATTTTGAGCACATGAGTGGCGTGATTTTTATTTTAACAGAATCACTAGCTGCTTTGAAAAGAATGAAGGTTAGCAAAGCACATCTAGGAGGGATACTAATTAGAGGTATTTGCAATTATTTATACCAAAGAGAAAGGTGACACCCACTGGAGTGAGGGAAGTGGGGGATAGGCTGAATCCCTTCAAGGTGTTAAGTGTCCACCTTGGCATGGTGCTGGAGGTCACCTGGGGGAAACTGTCTTTTGGACCACAAACTCTCCCCAGATCTCTGTAAAGGAACATCTCCCATTTAACATAAAAGTCCCATATTGACTTTGAACTCAATTGAAGAATATTTTAAAGGGTTTATTTTTGTTTAATTTTTTAACTTAGCACATTACAAGAAGTCCAAATTAACCTTTTTCTTGAGGTTTTTGATACCAAAACTTGAATTTGGTTCAAAGACTTTTTCATGGCTGTGTCTTGTATCAGTAATTTGTTCACTGTCTATCCAATCTTCTCTGATGTATATATTTCTGAAATTCCTCAAGGTTCTTATCATTTAATAATTTCTATTTTGGTGTTATTAATAATGTATATTTTACATTTACTTTAATGTTTCCGTAGGGACTGAGGATGGTAACTGTTTAAAAAAGCTCACATGCTTTGTTTTTTCCTGTAAGGTTGCTTCCACTGTTCTCTGATTTCAGCCTAACTGTGATAACAAAGCGGGCCTGCATATTGGTTTTGCAGCCCCATGGGAATCTAGCAGAGGAGAATATGGTGCTACTGTCCTTTCCCTGGGCAAATTCACTCTCACTGATTTCTTTTCTCAGAATCTCAAACTGTGTTCTGACACAGTCAGCTGATGAACTCAGTCCTGAAGTTATAACTGGATAAATCTCTAGCATGAAACTCAATGTGACAGCAAACTAAGAAGGAGGCTGAGATGGGAAACACAGAAGAGAAACTGTCAGGAGGCTAGCTGGGGGCCTGACGTCTTCAAAGGTAGAAAGCAGGGGTTTCAGAAATGGAATGTCAATATTGAGGTCACCTGATGTGGAATTAGGGTACTGCATCCAATTTGGTAAAACAAATATAGCTACTTTACCACAAGGACACAATGGTACTTTCCCACTGTTGCAAAAAGAAGAATGAATGGATAACCTCCTACCCTCTCCATGTCAAAAACAGGCACTAACCAACTAAATTCTATGAAAGTCTGCTGCCCTTTTGTAATCCACATTTTCCTATTTAAAATACCAAGTGCTGTTTCTGTACCACCTGCAATAATATGAACAAAAATCTATTAAGTTCAATAAAATGGAGGAGACAAGAAACATCATGCACATGCAGCACTGAACCAAAAAGTAGTTACTGCAGTAGGTGACAGAGGGACAGTGCCAACGTAGACAACCGTAGACAACCAACAAGCACATTGTGCATACAGGTTCAGAATTTGAATGAAAATAAAGACTTACTGGAAAGGCAAAGAAGAAAAGCAACTTGCGTGTGTTTCACTTTTAAGGAAACACTGTACATAATTGAAAACGAATGGGAAGAGACTTACAGAGAGGAAGTGATGGAGAAGAATGCGGTGAGTTGAAGCCTGATCCTGGAGGATGCAATTCAGGTGCTAGAGAGATGAAGTTTGCAAAGTAGATGGATCTGTTGATCTTCTCAGCTCAGCCTCCGGGTAGGCTCCGAACCCCAGGGATAGCTCTCTTTATGGTGGAGATACGAGAAAGAAAGTAGGAATAAACTATGTTGGCTAACTTTTTTTTCTGTCTGAAATTATGATCGTGAATTTTAGTAAGATTATGCAATATGATGCCATTATGTTCTCAGATTCTCAAGAATGACATAGAAATCTTTTCATTTTGAATATCTATCTGGCACTTAGTGACTGATTAAAGAAGTAACTGCCATGAGGGCACCAGGGCAGCCTGAGCAACCTTGTGGGAGACAGCTGAGCCAAGAGAATGAAAGTAGGGAGACTGTTGAAGAATGGATGGCACCCTGCGGGTACTACTGTCATGCAGCAGGTCACTTCTGCTGGGTTATAGAATTACAGGGAATTTCCAACTGGGTTTGGTCCACAGCCTTCCTGTGGATTGGGAACAAGGATTAAAAACAATCTGATGGTGAAGATTAGCAGGGGTTTTCTCTTCACAGTAGGAAGTCTACGTAATCAAAAGGAGACTCATCTTTGAGATTAGAGACTAGAAGAAAATTTTGGCTACACACAGCAATGTCGTTGCGTGATAGTTACTCAATAAATAATAAATAAATAACTTTTTGAGTTTTAAGGTTAGGAAGCATCAAGGGGTAATAAAACAATGTCAAAGATGAAAGAAAAGAGTGAAAAGGCCAAATAACCAAAATAAAACTGCCCTATCTACTTCTGATTCCCATACTAACTGACACATCACAATACTGAATGTGTGAAATTAAAAGCAAGCTCTTCTCTATTGAACCAGCTGCCTTCTTACATATGTTTAGTGCTCAGTGTTTGGCCACTTTGACCAGAGGAATTTTTTAATTGATTTTTTTATGATTGACTGAAAACTAGACAAATGGATACTTGTCAACTCTCAGAGGACCGTCGTGGTAGCCAGCCAAGCCTTATCTTCGCTCACATTCTAAAGATGACAAGGACCAACACTCAAGAACTCACTCAAGAGGCACAGCACTACCACAAGCTTGGAGTCATGGCTATCTGGGCGCCTCGTTTTCTCGGGTCTATTTTTCTAGTGTAGGTTTTTCCATTTGGGAGATTCATTAAAATTTTTCCATAATGTCCATGCTTGTCATCTCTTACACATCTTCTGAAAATACGCATATTATTTCTTTTTGAGACAAGAATCGTTTTTAGGCTTGAGCCTCCTCCTAGTTCTTCGAGCCATCCATGGGCAATGTCTGCATATGTAGGATAAAAAGCTAGAAATTTGATCATGCAGGTGACTTCAAATGATGCGCTAAGAATGAAAACAGAGTATAACGTTTTAATAATGAAACTTCATAATATTTATCTCACTGGAGTAAAGAAATACTCAACTTTCTGTCACCATGACAAAATAAGAAAAATAAAACATTAAGGATGGCATGGGATCATTTTGGCTCATGGTCTCAGAGATTTCAGTTTATTGTCAATTGGCCCCACTGCCTTAGGCATATTGCAAAGCAGAAATACAAAAGCAAAAGGCATGTTGAAAGAAAGTGGTTCAAATATTGGAATCCAGGATACGGAGATCCAAAGGATAACAACTAGGGAAGTTGGTGAGCTTGCACGTTCCCACTCTGGACTGCCATACTTATCACTTCTACAGCAGTTCCAGCACTGGCTGTCAGAGGTTGGAAAGGTAAAACAGATGCCACAGGGGAAGAGTTAAAAATGAAACAGATCTACCAGGGGCTGAACCTTTAAAAGGAATTTGGAAATTCCAACTCGAGAATAATGCAACCTTTGGATTTTTTTTTCTTAGTTGTGGTGTGATTTTCTTTTTTATTTGCAGTAATGAGGATTAAATCCAGGGCTGTGAATATGCTCATTAAGTCCACTTGATCTCTGAAATTAGAGTACTTCCTCAGGTCTCAGTTCCCAATTACTTTCAATCTCTGCTGTGGTAATTATGCAGTCTTCAAAAATACAAAAGTTTAGTACTACTGTTTAGAGAGGGAAAGTCAAATGAAAAGTTGAAAAACAGATCACAAATGTTGGCAGTTTCTTGCATTGAAATCCAGAACATGAAAAAAGATTATGTCCTAGTAAGAATTAACTCTAGAACTAAATAAAAATAAAAAAAATCAGACTCATAAAACAATAAGGGACACACTAAATCTCATTTATTCAAACTCCAACATTTTGTTTATGGTAAAACAGAAACATAAAGAAATGAGATCACTCATTGCATGGAGGTAAATTCTGGGTATTAGGAAAGGGACAGCTATAGCATGAAGAGCCCTGACCACTTAGAAAACCCTTGGCTCACTTATAAACAGTGAGGTCAAATTAATTTTCCAGAAATGGCTGAGATTGGGATGTCAATGAAATGATCCAATGGTCCATGGGGCTGTGGGCATAAGAAATTGTAAAAATAAAAATGATATTTAAAGAAGTTGAGTTACTTATATTCTTATAGTAAGCTTCCATTTCAAACACTCTTCCAAAGTTAAAAAAGGTATTTTTTTTTTGACATGGGATCTCATTCTATAGTTGAATGATATTTAAAGAAGTTGAGTTACTTATATTCTTATAGTAAGCTTCCATTTCAAACACTCTTCCAAAGTTAAAAAAGGTATTTTTTTTTTTTTTTTTTGAGATGGGATCTCATTCTATAGTTGAAGCTGGATCTGAGTGCACTGTGTATAACAGGCTGGCCTCAAATACATGGCAATCCTCCTGCCTCAGCTTCTCAAATACTGGGACTACAGGTATGCACCACCATACCCAGTTTATGTGGTGCTGGGGAAGCAAACCCAGGGCCTTGCACTTGATAGGCAAGCCTTTTAACAGACAAGCTATACCCCTACCCCAATGTACTTATTTCTAGGCTCAAGCCATCTCCTTCTAGAGCCAGTATATGTACAAAAACTCAACATCTTTGTTTTCTATTTCAGTTAGTGACATGCTATAATATCAGCATCCCTAGCTAACATTATAAGAGTTTTGTATTGCCCACCTCACATGCAATTGATCATCTCTCATACTAAGAGGAAAAATCAATTCAGCATTATTTCTTTCTAATAAGCCATTATGTATATTACATGTTATGTTACCCATTTGTAGATTACAGCTCTTGGAGCCTTTCAATTGCAGATGACACAAAATCTAACAAGAGGTTGTTAGGAAAATAAAATCCTCGATAGTGGGAGCTGCTTAAATAGTCATGATGATGTAATATGATAGAGTTAATAAACCCTTTTGAGTGTTTAGTGCACAGTTTCATAAGATAATTCTAATTACTTGACATGCTTTTGGGTACAAATAAAACAATACCCAACTAAATTGATGGAACAAGTACAGAGAAAACCACTAGCAATAGAGCACTTGAACAATTATTAGCTAAATTAATTAAAACATAAAGATAGGTGACCAGACACTACACATGTGTGAGTACAAGAACCATGTTTCCCAATTGTTTTCACGTCTTATACATACGGAATTTGATAAAACTTATCTAACATCTACTAATGAACTGTAGAAAATTTGGAAACTGTTGTAGTTTGGATCTGGAGTGTCCCCCCAAAAGGTTCGTGTACCTATGGATACTGTACAGTATTGGGAGTGGAGCCTGGCTGGAAGGGGCAGATGCTTGGGGGTTGACCTGGAAGGGTACGTGCTGGTTCCACTCCTCCTCCCAGACTTGTCTCCATTCTGCCATGCCATGTGAAGCTCTGTCTCAGGCTCTGGCTCTGCCCTGGCCCCAGCCCTCCCATATGATTCTGTCTTTTCCCAGGTGCCCATCCATGAACAGAATGTTACCTTCTGAAACTATGAGCTAAAATAAATCTTTCCTTCCTAAGTTGTGGATGCTGGGTATTCTGTCCCAGCAATGAGAAAGTAACTAAGGTAGAGACGTTGATATGGAACTTAGTGAAAACTGTGAAACTCAAGAATTAAGTATGATAGTAAATAAAAATATGTGAAACATCAAAACTAAAAAATGTGGTTTCTGTGCTTTTTTATATTTACAAATGCATGAATTCCAAATTCTATAACACATTAGTACATTAGAGAGATGGGGTTTGGGACATCAGTGACCATCTACAGTCCTGCCTTTTCAGAGGTTCATCCCTTTCCTAGCAGTCCATTACTCCTCCCTCTACCCTGATAAAATGCTTTTTATTGTAATGAGAAACTTGAGACTCTATTAGCTTCCGAAGATTCCTATAACAAAATACTACACAGTGGGTAGCTTTAAACAACAGAAATTCATCCAGTTGTGGAGACTAGTTGTCGCAAGATATCAGGAAGGTTATGCTACTTCTGAAAATTCTAGGAAAAATACCTTCCAGCTTCTGGTTTTTCCAGCAATCCTTGACATTCCTTGGCTTACAGATGCATTAGAAGGGTCCCTACTTCAATCATCACATGACTTTATCCTGTGTGTTTCATTGTCTATGCATCCTTCTCAACTCCTAAGCCCTGGCCTTGGGGCCTACTCTAATGTCGTATAACTTTACCCTAACTTTACTACATCTGCACAGGTGATACCCCCACATAAGTTCACATTGACATTTTCTGAGGGTTAAGACTTCAACACACATTCTCAAGAAACACAATCCAAGCCTCAACAACAACAACAACATTATATATATATGTAATTTTTCTTGTCAAGTTTACAATAAAAATAGCCAACATGCAGTTCTTGATCAAAATTATTGCATTATTCATTTTCTTAAATTTAGGTGTTAAGATAAAGAGAAAATCAGTGTGTACAAGTAACTGGCAGAGAAATTAAAAACATTTATAGCTACTTCAAGTTGGAAATAGCAGACAATACATGCAAATAATTAAATAATTCTTCATTTTTATTCACACAAATATGCATTTTTGTGATAATGTAGGTGGTTCTAGACTTGGGTAAAATGTTTACATAAATATCTGAAAATATTTAAGCTCAAAGTACTAATGTTGCCAGCGGAGTCACTTGGAATCTAGCTTGGACTCCCTGAAACTGCCTGTTAATAAAAATTAACATGAGAATCCAAGATTCTGGGCTGCCGCCTGGCTGTGAGCCCAGCAGAGGGTCTCATCCAGATTTTGGTTCATCATCTCTCCATCTTTTCCCGGCTCCGGGTGCCAACTGCAATCCTCAGACACCTGAACCCGTTCTGCAGTGCCGCGAACCACTTGTCCATGGGCGGCAGTGCGCTTTGCTCCTGGCAGACTACTTTTCAGCCTACAACAGCAAAGCAGCAGATGCTAGAAGTGGCTCAGCAGGCCCATTGGTCGCCAAGCTCTGAGATGTGCCTTCAGATGCTACTCACCCCCAGAGGTATTCAATTTCTGGGCTGACAGCCTGAAGGCCACAGCTGACTGTCCCTTGGCTGACAAAGAACACCCTTTGTCCCACACCTCAACACCAGTCTCAGCATGTGTGGGAAGATCTGCTACAAGCTGTGCAAGTGAACAATGAACCACTTCCTGCTTTTCTAAGCCCCCCCATTGTCTTGAGATGCAAATCAGTATGAGGTTTTGGGTTGAAATTTAGGCAGTCTGTTAGGACAACTTAACTGTGGGATACAAACCTAGATGAAATGTAGACATGTCAATTGTTAATATTATTAAAGCTCTCGGCTCACCACTTCCAGATGTACTCTTAACCTCACAGCACACAGTGAGATACATGTGATGTCCTGTTACAGTCTTTGATTTGAGTGTGGGTGTGAAAGCTTGATGTATGTAGCAGGGCACTTGGGGGGCAGTTCTTTCTGATTCAACTGCAAAGGAAAGGAGGAATATGCTTTAGTGTGTGTGTGTGTGTGTGTGTGTGTGTGTGTGTGTGTGTACTGAGGATAGAGTACAGCATCTTCACACTGAAATGAATCCTCAGCCTTTTCTTTGTTTTTGATTTTGAGATAGGGGCCCAATGAGTCACTACATTGCCCAGGCTTTGCTTGAAATTGCTATCCTCCTGCCTCAGCCACCTAGAGTGCCTCTATTACACCTGAGCCAATAGGCGAGGCTATTGCCTGAATTCTTAATTGCATCCCTTGCGAAGACTTGAGCTGTGTTTTTAGGAATCCATGAATACAAAATTTGTGAACCAGGACTATGTTGGAGGTCACGTTTGTACGTGTACGAAATTAGTATTTGCTGGGGTCAGGCTACTTATGCTTTTCTTAGTTCATGAAAAGCTTTTGCTTACTAACAAACATTTTTATTCTTCTTTTCTTTTTTGCCATTTATGAAAATGAATGAGAATAAATTTTGTAGGTTTTGATTTGATCATTTCAACCCTCTCTTGAGTTTTATTCAGGACACTACAAAAGAATCAAAATTGTACAAGTTACTGGTGAAATATAAGAATCTTCTAGTCTAGCAGATGTAAATTCCTAACAAATCAGCATAGACAACCAAAATTCCTTTTTCATCTTAGTGGATGGCATCTCCTCAAGTATTTCAGCAAGAAATATGAAACTATTTTTAAATTGTTGAGTATTCTTTCTCCTTCCTTTGTCTTATTCTTCATCTAATACACACACATACATGCACCCACACACAGGCACATATTATGAATGCATATGTTTAATTAGATTGTCCCTTTCCATTGCTATCACTGCCTTTCTAAATAAGAGCCATCACATGTCACTGCACTATTACAGAGCCCTCCTGCCTGGCCTCCCCACTTCATTCTTGACCTTCCCATCCATTTCCCATCTCATCACTAGACTGGTCACTTCAAACTCAAGCCTTACACAGGCCACGTGTAGGACATATACATACGATCAACTGATAAATGCCAAAGGTCATACAGTTAGTGGTTTAAGGTCAACTGGGTAAAACAAATATACTCATAATTTGGACCCCTCACATACTTTTAAAAATAAGAAAGTCAAATATTAAAAGCAAAAATAACACAAATATGTAAAAGAAAATACAGGCAAATACCTGCTTGATCTTGTGATAAGAAAAGCTTTCGTTCAAAAAGCATTAACTGTATGGAAAAATCAGTAAGTTGGACTATATTCACATTACAAATTTCTAAGACACTACTGTAAACATAAGACAACAAAAGCTGGCATGAATGAAGACGCTGATAATCATATATCCAAAGAATAATTGCTTCCAGATTATCTGAATAGTTCTTACAAATCATATAGGGAAAGATACACCCAGTTAAAGTGAACAAAATATTTCAGCAGCCTTATCACAAAGATTTCTAAAGACTCAGTAAACCTAAGTACTAACGAATCCCTTCATTGATCATTAGCAATATATATATATATATATATATATATATATATATATATATATATAACTACCATATTTGAATACACTCAATCATATGGTTAAAATAAGACAGGTAAACAGCAGGCATTGGTGAATACATGGCATTAAAACCCCCAAAGTCTCATCTGTTTGGAAGATGACTGGATCGTGAGGGAGCGACACTCACAAGCAGAATGATCTAGTGATGACTTCATGTGCTGCAGGTGGTGGGCCGTGTTGGTGGGGTGGGCCCTCTGGAGCAGGACCTGGAAGGATGTGTTCTGGTTCCCACCCCCTCCCTTCTCTCCTTGTTAGCTGTTGGGCTGGGCGTCTGGTCCCAGCACATCCTGTCATACCCTTTTGTCACTGCCAGCTGACCCTCTAATGCTGTGAGTTAAAATAAAGCTCTTCTCCTTCAAGTTGTTGCTGTCAAGTACTGTGTCCTGATGGGAGGAACATGACTGAGGTGTACTTCTGTATAGAAGCCCCTGCCCAAATACATACACAGTATATGTATAAACCAAATTATACAAATGTATAAACAAAAAAGTCATAAGAACACTAAGTCTGGTAATCCCAAAGTGGCACTAACTGCAATGTCTTCCAGTCAGAGAATAAATATGCTGTGGTAAATGTCTATCATAGACTAGTATGTACAGCAGTAAGAATGAATGGAATTTAATTATAAACAAAGACATTAAGGTAGATGTAAGTTGAACAAAAGAGGACAAAGATTTATAACAAATAAAAAAGTTTAGAACAGGTGGAATCATTCTCTAGTGTTTTAAATTGAGAGATCAGTTACCATGGCAGGGAGATAGTTACTGAGGAAACTGACATCACATATGGTGCTAGTCCCACAGGAAGGAAGTGGAAGAACTGTGCCAAAGCCCCATGGGAAAGATGGTCCCCATGGTGCGACATCAGCCTGAAAGGCATCTGAAGAGTTCTGAGCTTGAATTTGGAACAGGAATTTGAAGCAAGTTCAGGACCAGCCCGGGCCCCAGAGCAAGACCCTGTCTCAATAACAACAATAATAACAATGATGACGATCGCAATGATCATCATGATGATGACATATGTGTTAAAATACATTTTAGAGTAAAAAGAACCAGTTTACATTCAAATTCAGAATTATTTTTATTGTATTAACAATTCAAAAACTTTTTTCCTTTAGCACTTAATATTGCATCCTAACCTTTTAAAATGAAACTACATTTCCGTTTTGCTAAGATTCATAGGTCCTACAGTAAAAATAGCACAGCTGGTGTTTTACCAGAAAACTTAACTCAGAAAACTCAGGGTCTACCAGCTCCTTCTGATTTCTGTCTCCTCCGTTCATTGCTGTGCACAAATATTCTTCACCACTGATTTTGAATAAATTCAAGTTTTGATTCTGATTGATGATACATGATGGCTGGCAGGACCAACACTTAAGGTCATGATCGTGCCTGACTCTTCAATAGTTTTGCATCTTTCATAAACGTCTGGGAGCTAAAGTATTTGATGGCTAACTCAGATAAGAGAGAAATTATTTAACATTCTTATTCAACACAAAATTTATCCTCCAACCATAGTGTTTCAATGCTGAAAGGGAATAATCTCATTTTGAGTTGGAAAATAATTCTAAAGAAGAAAAATGATTTTCAGAAAAAGGTAAATGAAGAGAAATCAAAAAGAGTCACTATAAAGAAGAGTGCCAGTGTGGTTTGGGATCATGAAACTGAAGTTAAATTGAAAAAATAAAAATGCTTCCTACTTCTGTATCTTTTCCTACAATTACTATATATCTTTTTAATGATGATAACTTACCAATCAAATGTCAAATGTATGCTTTTAAGTTCATACCCATCTCACCCTTGTCATGAAACCATGCATTTGAGTAATCACTTTTTATACTGCAAAAAGAAAGAATAACTTTGTACTTAATATTGGTGGTTGAATCCTTTCCCCTTCCAGTGGCTTTTGCTATTAGAAGACCCTAGGTATCTGACACTAACTAAGTTTTCTGTCAGTGAAATGCCTACAAGTAGCCATTGGAAAACATGAGAAAGAGACAACATTCATTGAGCATTCACTAAGTCAAGAAAAAAGTACAGGTTTATATTTTAATATTAGCAATGCCTCATAATAGGTATATCCATGGCAATTTTGTAAGGGTGGAACAGAAGTCTAAGAAGTTCACAGCAATCTGGACATGATGACTTAACTGCTAACTGGCAGAGACAGCACCAGACACAGGTGTGTTTCATCTCAGTGTCTTTTACGGCTTCAATCTAAAATGCCTCCTGAAAGTCCCATGTGTTTGGAAGCTGACTGCATCACCAGGGCACCATAGTCATCAGTGGACTGAACCAGTGATGATTCCTTGTGCCATCAGGAGATGCTGCCCGGTTGGATGCATCACAGAGGGATGGAGGGTGCATCTCATTTCCCAGTTGCCCCTCCCTTCTCCCTCTGCTTCCTGGCTGCCTTGGCACGAGCCATTCCTTGGCACTGCCTGTCCACTGTTACCTTTGCTACCTTAAATCTGGCAGCCTATGTATGGAACTTTTCCTGAAACTGTGAACCAGAATAAACTTTTAATTGTAGATGCTGGGTATTGTGTCCCCAAATAGAAAAGTGACTAAGACAGTGAATGCATACTTTCCACTTCACTAATGTGCAAACCTTCCACAGCTGTGGCAGATGTGACGCTTTTCTCAACCTTCTCTACTGTAGTCAGCACATTTCTTATTTCCTATGAACCCAACAGTGTTTAGAGAATTTACACAGAAAAATTACTTTACTTTGTGGTGAAATACCAATGAAGAAAGATTCTTATTTTTATATAAGTTCTCACGAATTCATAAATCATTGTGCAGTGGGATGTTTTCTATTGTCTTCACGCTATTTAAACTATTCTGTCCTTTTCATAAAAAATAAGGAAAAAAAAACCAGAAAAGAAAGAATAACACAGGGATATTAAATTTGCAAGCAAGATTTTGTGGGTATAAATTCACTGCCTTAAAAATCTATAACTGACAGTAATTACCGTTACATATGAGCTTTCATCATCCATCTTTTACCTAGTATAATTTTTCTTAAGAATAACTAGGCATTGTTGACTCTTTAAAATACCAAGAAAGTTATATTTAACAAGCAAGACCTCCTCAATATATGAAAAAAATCAGCATAAAGTGAAAATATACATGCCCTTCATTATTTGAGTTATTGTCTTCTATATCACATTTTTGAAGAAAATAGCCAAGCATCATGAAACTACAATCTTTTTTCATCATACCAATCATCATTATTTTACGAAAAACACAATACAATGTTTAAAATCATTTTATGTGCAAAACTGATTTCAAAGAAAATCATTTATAAAGACAAGCTGCAAAGTTAAGTTTGATGGTTTGTGGTAGAGTGTTTTGTTGCCATTCTTAGCCATGAGCATGCAAAAAGATACCTACTTCCTATCTGAAATGTACATTCAAGCCTCCAGTGAAATGTATACGGTATGATACGCAAGCCATTTCCCAGCGTGAGTCAACTTACAAGTATATGAAATGCAAAGCAAAAGTTTTAAAATTGCTTTCGCTTAAACAGCACAGCATTTAAATCCACCATTGTGAGGCATGCATTGCATTTATTAAGTAGCTACTATTTGACAAGTAATGAAGCAAAAGACTCCCTTTCATACCAAAGATGACTTAGTCAAAATCACTGTAGATACAACAACAAACAAACTCATGGACTTTTAAACTGTAATTCAGTAAAAGCCCAATTGGTATACTTTTTCTGAAACATGCAGGGATTTAAAGGGAGTTTTTGGTAAACTCAATGACTATTCACTTGGGCTCACAAATGTTCATGTGTAACTACAGGAAAAACAAGGCTTGATTTCCATTTCGTAAAACTCTGGGTCAAATTCTTAGTTCTAAATGTAGGTATACTCAGTCACTTAGTGATTGCCAAAAGTTGACAGAACAAAGCTGACCATCTCTAATTTTACCTAACCGGTGTCATCTCCTTCCCAGATGGGGGACATTAAGATAATAGTAACTAAAGTAATTTTAAATATTCACAAGGACACCTGATTACCAGCCAGAAAAGCATCCAGTTCCAGATGCTTCTATATTGGAACAGTGCCCTGGTCTGGGACATAGTGACCTGAGTCCCACAAAAACAAACAAACAAACAAAACTTCACATGAACACATGAATAAAGCTTCCATAAAGACTCATTTTGCAAGAATGAAACTGATCTTCCCTAATCCATGAGCAAACCTCTCTAGCAGTGGAACTCGGACTGACATAATGATCGACCAGATTCCAGTCTGAAGTAGGAAAGGAGGAGGCCACTGGGGTAACAGTTGAGGAATGACACAGGACATGGGTGACTACATCAGGACACATCAATAAATAAATAAAAAGATAAAAGTCATCCTGTTCAAAGAGCACAAAAGTGTACTAGTTACTTACTCATTGCTGGGAACATCATACCAAGCACATACAACTTAAAGGAGAAAATGTTTATTTCAGCGAAGAGTTTCAGAATGTCTTTCTGTGGTGGCCTGAAGTGGTGAAAGGCACAACTGAGGGTCTAGCCAGAGAAAAGCTGTTCAAGGCATGGCAAGACAGGAAGAAGAGAGAGTGAAGGGTAGAGCTACCTAAGGAATTACACGCTTGTAGGGTATACTCCAGTGATCCACCACTTCCAAGTCATGTCCCAGTCATACACCTTTTCTGATCAAGCCCCACATCTGAGAAGCAGAGGAAATGTGTGTATTAACCCCTACAATTGAATCACATTCCAAACATGCCAGGCTTTTGGGGAACATTCAGGTCTAAACCATGACACCAAGCATGCCCAAAACCCAAACTGTATAACTTCACCCGTGTTCTTCCTCAGGCTTCAGACACCATGGCACTTCCTCTAAAGACAGTGTGTGCCCTTTTGGTGCATGATTTTCATCAATCCCCAACCTTCAATTCTCTCTTCCTCACTAGCCTGCTTCCACTCTGCAGAGTATACTTTACTAAATCTTTATTTTTCTTACTATTTCTGTGTGCCCTGCTCAATTCTTTGTTTGGGGTACTATGAACCTAGACACAGATTCCAACACCCCTCGTCTGATAACAAGCCCATCACGATAACCCACAGGATTGGTCTCTAGTCTCTTCCAAATAGACCAGCCCTCTTCACTGTAACAAAGTGTTGGAGTCCTTTCTGCATTTTCTCTCTTACTTTCCAAATTCATACTGTTTCTTCGGTTTTAATTTTATTATCGCTAAAGCAACGACCCATAACTGGTGACCAAAACATGAATTATTCATAGGAAAGAGTTTGTATGTTTGGAGGCACAGGAGACTAAGGGCTTTAGAAAGAAGCCCTTTTTTTCACACCGTGCTCTACTTATACTTGGAATCTCTACTTGCACTGGTATATGTAACATCACTGAAGTATCTGTGAGCATTATCATTTAAGGAAGATGAAGACATAAACTCAGTTTTAAAGCACTGTTCATATTTCCTCACACAATAAAAAATCAGAAAACTCAGGGTCCACTAATTCCTTCTGATGCCTTTGCAGTTCATGGCCATGAATAAATATTTCTAATCATCAATGTTGAAGACAAACCAGCAAGCCCAAAGCCTCACTGTCTGGTGACACATTTCCAGTGCATGGGCAACTTATGCTCCTTTACCCAAATCCCTTGCTCCTCAGGTCATAGTTTATGTTTTACTGTTCCCAACATTTGTTTTAAGTAAGTTCATCAATCATGAGAGCTCATGGAAACAAATTCACAGGCCACCAAATATCTAAAGTAGAAAAAAATACTTGGTGTATTTACCTTTCTTTCTCTATAGATATGATATTGATAGTTAAGGTGAGATTTTTTTCCGTTGTGTATTTTTAAAGCCACACCATTAAGAGTAAGGATGGCTATGGACAAAGATGCAGACTTTCTCATCCCAAGTCATTGCTCCCCATACCCTGAAGACATTGCAATGACCTCTGCAGGAAGTAAAGATAGGCTAAATCAAAGAATTCCCTTCCTTATCTCTATTTTCGGGGAAGAAGTCTACAAAAGGTTCTACAAAATATCTTGATTTTATTCAATCAAATAAAACACATAGATGATTGCATGCATTGAACTTATCTCAAAAACAGACTTTATATTTTCGAGACACAGCTAAATGAAAGCAGTGAGTAGTTCACCAGTTATTTTGACATCTTACAAAGTTAATAATTTTTGTAACCTTGATTAATATAATTCATCTACATAATATAGTAGTTTAAAAAAGTATGACTCCTCAACTAGAGGGACAGGGTATGGTCTTACTTTGTAAATTTACTTGCATAATAAATCTATACGCTCCTACAAGTCAAGGAGCCTAAGCAAGAAAGATTTTCTAACACAGTCCAATACCTTTTAAAAGATTATATTCACCCTTATTATTTTTAATATGGTTGTGTCACCAAGAAACTGTCAGTGAGTACTCATGTGAGGTCTGATAAAGCACATGGTACTTCAAATCCTCTGTTGTCCTTCATTGTAGGTATCTCTGTGAGGAAAACACCAGCCATTCATAACTGAAATAAATTGAAATAAAAAAATCTATGCTTTGATCTTTGAAATATGTCCTCCAATGTGAAAGGGAATGTTCAATGAAGAAAAAAAATACAAATGCAAAGGTGGAATAGATCAATGTGCTACTGGGAGATGATAACCCAGAAATTTGCTTTACTTTCCGAATGTGTCAAATGTACTCGAAAGTTAATACTTAGTGGGAAATTGAGTGCACTGAAATGTTAAATCTTTTTTTTCCCTTTATTTCTTTTCAAAACCAATCATGTGGATTGTCCACTTGGGTACACACTGTGAACTGTGCTTTGGAAAAAAAAAAACAATTAACAAAAAACACTAATACCAGAAAACTCACTGATTTGAGCATAAATGTGAAATTGCTTACTCATTTGTGGTCAGACTATTTCATTTTTCCATAATAAAATGGTAACTAAAACAATTGGTATAATTGAATTGAGTAAAAAGAAATTCAATATTTCCTCAACAATGCATCTGGGAAATGACTGAATTAGGTGTTAGTGACTTAGGTAGTTTACAAAAAAGATAACTGTAGTTGATCTTTATATTATTGTGATGTCTTTCATTTTTGACATGCTTTCTTTTCTTCATTTTAATTGCTCTTCTAATATAGTATTCTAGCTCTTACAGCTGAAAGTACCTCAAGGAATTAGGTAATCAATTTATCTGTCTTGTAGCAGAGAACTCAAATCATCAAATTGTTATTGAAAGCCTGGTATATTAGAGTCACTGTCCAGGCCCACGGGATAGACTCAGAACACATGGCTCGTGGTCTTGAAAAATTCATATTCTTCTCAAGTAAGAGAATAGGGAGCAGAAACCCTGGCAACTGAGTTCTTAGCCCAAGGACACAATGACCTTTCCATTATTTAAAGAACATACATTCTTCAGTGGATTTGTGAGTTCATCTCAGAAAAGACAGATATTCTTGTTACATTATCAACTATATGACAAAAGCAAACTCTGTGGTGATACAAAGGAAATTTATTCCTGGATTCTGAATAAAAAATAGAAACTATAAGAATCACACCAAATGAGAGAAAAAGAAAAATCTGAAACATTAAAATTAGGAACTGAGATATGGTCATAGAAGATTAATGTATTAATGATAATATTAAATTTTTCTTCAGATGAGATATTTTTAAGAAAATAATGAAAGTAATGGATAGGTTATATCCATAAAAGTGAAAGAAATGAGAAAGTTTTTCTAACACTACTCTTTTCCCATCTCCCCAAAATTAGGCCAAGAAAATTTTTTCAAATGCTCAATGAACAGACTTCAGTGTGAACTACTTTCAAACATGTCCCACACCTGAACTAAGTATTTCCAGTACCCAACAAAATACATCACACATAATGCTATTTATTAAAGATACTACTTGAAGTTAATAGAAATGCCATTTACTCTGGGAAATGTTTACCAGTGCAAAGAAAGAATGGAGACTGTCGTAGTTATTTTACCGACTTAGCATAACTCTACAGAAAAACCTAAGAAAAAATGCCAAACAAGAAAACTGGACCCACAATCTTCCCGTAAAGTCCACAATTTGCAACCAAACATTAGCAAATCTATCTTAGTATAAAAAGAAAAATTATTCCATGGCAAAGTAGAGTTTCTACTTTGAATGCAAAAGAATGATTTCCTATCAAGATATATATATATATTTATGAAAATAATTTATCATTTACATAAAGATTCATTATCTTCTCAAAATATGTTGTCATTAATAAAAATATTCATGCTAAGTAAACTCTTATGAAAAGTAGAAAAATATGATATTTGCTTAAAATTAGTTAAAAAACCTTTACAACACAAATCTAATGACATCTTTACAATTAACATTGAAACAAATTAAATTACAAAAAAGATAAAGCTGCCTCTTTTCACTATGAGCACTTAATATTAAGGAATTGTTTCTTGTGATCTGGTAAAATGAAAACAATAAAGAATAAATTATCATTATTTGCACATACTGATCTTGTTTACAAAAAGAAATAATTGAAAATGTATAAAGTAGTAATGAATGTTAGGCAAAATAATCACTACAGAGAAAAGAGCGATAAATTAACATCCACAAATATGATATGCAAAATAAGCTATGATATAAATATCAATAACATAGTCAGCATATTATATAATGAAGAATATAATAAATTATTCAGAAATCATTAAAATATGTAGAGATTGAATTTAGTAATAATCATGAAAATTATAAGTAAAAATAACAATGTTATACTAAATAGTAGACTCGATGATGGAAGCACTAATTTGCTAAAAATAAAAAGGAAAAATACTGACAACAAACATAGCAATAAAATCTGAACTCTTCATACACATAAAATTCACACATGGCCAAAAAAATGTAGTCAACAAGGCAAGCAAGTACCTTACAAAGTAATAACTTCAATCAAGCAAATTACGTAAGCAATTACAAGGTGACTTGAAATAAATGAAAAATAGTGAAGGCCACTGTAATGATGGTGATGATTAAAATGGATTTTACAACTAACAAAAATTGCACATTCTCATTTTTTGGGAGAAGTGTACATTGGCTGAGCTTCCAGGAGTTGCTTTGTTAATGGATATCAAAAGTGAATTTTCCTTTAACCTCAAGATTTACCTTGTAGAAATTTATTCTAAAGCATTCTTGGACACACTCACAAGAAATATACTTAAAATGCTTTCTACATCTTTGTTTTGAAAGGGTAACAAAACATTCATTGTAAATATTTACCCATAAAGAATAGTTAAATAATTTATATATGCAGAAAGAAGTCTCCTACCATTAAACATGATGATATTTATATGGGATCATTGACATGAAAAATTGTCTATGATTTAAACTTTGATAAATACAAAGATCAAGTGAAGGCGAAAGCATGTGTAAAAAAATCCTTTGATGGAAAACAATGTATCGTTATGACTTTTGTATCTGAATAAATTCTGGAAGCATGCAGTCAAATTACTAACAGGCAGATTAAAGGTCTTCATCCTCTTCCTTATTTTTCCCCAAATTTTCTAAGATTTCTGAAACATGGTTTTCAATATGAAATAACAGATTTAAGAAAAAATAAACTGTGTCACTTTGGACTAGGGAAACTTTATGAAGTAAGCTGGCCCTATATTGATCATATAAAGAAAAGTCTGTTAAGGCAGGAGCACATTGTAATTGTTTTCGTGGTTTTGAAGCAGTTAAAATTGCCTCCTGAACATCCCATCTTTCTATGATGGCACTTAAACACTTAAATTTGAGAATGACTGAGTCATGTGAAACACGGTCCTCTCTAGAGCATTAATTTCCTGCTTAGACAACTAAAGACAATTCATCATTGGATAGCCAGAGTTAAAAAAAAGTTAATCTTAAGTGAACACAATGTTTGTCGCCTAATTTAAAAGCCAGCCTTTTGGATGAGAACATAAACTGGTACAGCCATTTTAGAAATAGTGCCCACTTATGCTAAATAGAAATAGGCCATGTGACTCAACATTTCCACTTCTTGACTGATTCTCAACAGAAATGGATGTTTATGGTCACAAAATGAATTATGCAAGATTTCAATTTATAGCAATCAAGAACAAGAAAAAACTGAAGTGTTCACCACAAAAATTTTAAACATAAGTTGCCTATACCATGAAATATTCCATCAATTCTCTCTTATTAGTGAAAAGGAACAAATTTCTGCCCAATGCAACGGCCTCAATGAATCTCACAAATATAACTCTAAAAGAAAGCAAGCAATGGTAAAAATATCATCACTCTTTTTATATTTATATTACTACTGCTCAAAAACAATAAAAATTAACTGACAGCAATAAAAGTCAGAATAATAATAGGCTTAGGAATAGAATTATTGATACAGAAGGGAATGAGTGGCTTTGATATGAACATACACATATGTGAGACTCACACATATTTTGCGGTTTTTATGTATACCTCAGTTATAAAGATGTTTTAAAAAGCAGCTGAATATAAAAAGTCAATCTTTCTAGGAAGAAAGAAATCAGGTCAGCACCCTGAACTGAGGCTGTTTCAGGGTGAAGGTTATATAGTCAGCACATTTTCCAGCAATAGCAAGATTACTGTATGATCTGAATACATTTAATTATTACAACTGGCCAGCAGTCATTTATAGAAATTGTTCATAAATATTTGAGCACACTGCCTGGGAACATTTATAAAGAGCTTTTAATATCTTCCAGTAGAGGTACTTTACTGTGATCTTCCGAGACGATGCTCTTGACGTTGACATAATTAAAATCCGGTGGAATTGGACCTTAGTAACAAAGAAATCCATTGCTTTCTTTTCTTTTCTCTTATTTTAAACTCTTGTTTTTTGGATCATCATATGTCTTCTGCTAAAAGAAATCTCCAAAC
This sequence comes from Ctenodactylus gundi, assembly GCA_004027205.1. Classification (NCBI taxonomy): domain Eukaryota; kingdom Metazoa; phylum Chordata; class Mammalia; order Rodentia; family Ctenodactylidae; genus Ctenodactylus; species Ctenodactylus gundi. The sequence continues at coordinate 71,914 of PVKB01000285.1, forward strand.
ATGGAATTCCTGCTCAATCCTTTCCTGTGGGTCTCTTATTCTAATGTTGCCAAATTTCTTCCCTATAAGGCTCACAGTCAGACCTCTACCAACAAATCTGAAGTGAATGCAGATGCAGGTGGTGCTGTCAGCCTTGCACAACCATTGGATCTAGGAGAAGAAAGAGCAGCTCAGGGAAACTGAGACTTTGATACTTCCAATTTTGCCTTGAAATGACTTGACACAGTTGATGAAAGCCTATGAGATTTTTATGTCACAAATTTCTTAAGGCAAGTTTTTTTTTTTTTAAATGCTTTCCTGCTTTTTTGTTTGTTGGCTTCCCTTATGTTTATTTATTGTTTTCCCATTCTTTATCTCACTTCCTTACATCCTCTAATGATTCTTTGGAAAAACTGGATTCAGCTTTCACATCTTCTGTGTGCAGTCTTCGCTTAACCTAGGCAAGCGGCCACGTAGCACAGCTACCATATAAAGGCAGGGTAGCTTCTTGATACTTTGCGAAGCACATGGTTGCAGAAAGGATTAAGGTACTTGAGAAATGTTCCCTTTGTAAAGACTGTGTTTTGAAGGTCACTGCTCCCCGAAGAATATTTTGGTCTAAGTACAGATTAACTCTTTCAAAGATCACAATTAACTCTTCTCTAGGCATTCCTGATGAAAATACTCTACTCCTGTGACTGCTGATGCCTTTCCCATACTGCAGGAGCAAGTTGGAGGTTTCACTGCATAGTGGCCACAGAATTACAAAATAGAAGTCATTAATATTTTGCTGAATTAGCTTCCGAGGGATAATGTTCATTCAGGACTCCATTCAAACTTTTTGATAGAGTAGCGACCAAAGGGCTAATGCTACAGAGCATGCTACGTACTATAAAATAGAAATAAAATCCATCCCTGTTGCTAAATGGCATTTAAATTAGTTAATTAAACATTGTGAAACAAAAATCCCTACATACTGTAATCATCTTCAAATATTCACTTTCCTGCCAACAACTACTTTTGCCAGGTTGTGGAGACAAAGCAAGTTGGCATGATGATGACAAGCCTGTAACTGGCAGCACAGGAGATATTTCTGCTGCTAATTTCATGGGCAGGTGCCTGGGATTTGCTAAGATATGAAGAGAAAATTTGTTGTTACGATTCTGAAATTTTTGGAGAGCCACTTCCTGCAATTTTTATGTTTTGACCCCAAGTCTCAACAAGAACAATTTTCAGGTAATTATGCTATCAGAGTGGGCTCACCACCATACTACAAATTTCCAAATTTTGAGAAGAAATATGATATCTAAGTAGGTGTCATTTCTGAACAATAGCTTAGACTCCAGAGGAAGAAGTGTACTTTTATATAAATATTCCTATATATAAAAAAGAGTACTTCCTTTTCTACTCTTTTCCATAAAAAAGAGTACTCCTTATTGTGGAGCTCATGAGAAACAATTCTATTTAGTACACTGGCATTTCATTCTGTTGAATGTCTTAAACTATCTTGAAAGATAAATAATTCCTAAACTGTTTCAAAGGTGTAATGATAGAGCTTTTTAATGTATATTATTAGTCAAGGGTAGAGCACAGTGCATGATCCCTCTCTAATACTTTTGCATTTTTAAAATGAAGCGAGTATAGCATTTTTGTACAGTATTCACTGCCTTCGTTACGAATATCACTTCTGTTCCGGACCTCATGGTAGACCTCACCAAGGGAACAGGAGTCTGTTCTCCTAAAGTGGGTCCAGCGACTCTCATTTTAGCTAGCCCATTTTTCTTCCAAGTTTTTCTTTAATTCCCTTTCCATAAAGAAGCATCCCACACTTTAAAAAGAGTTGTTCAAAAGAGAGAAAAAAAGTTATTTTCAAGGACTTTTCTATGGAGTAATCTTTGGTTTTTAATTGGTTTGATGAAATGGACAGTGTATTAGAACAGAGATGAGAAAAGTTCTTTTTTTCCAGCTTAGGCACTAAGGTTGTGCGTCTCAATAATTAAGTTACCTCTAACTTATTTATTTATTTATTTTTGAAGTACTGGGGCTTGAGCCCAGGCTCTTTATAGTGAGATATAATCCTTAGTCATTTTTTTTAAATGAAGATGCAGGGACTTATTAAGTTGCTAAATTTCCTTTTGACTGGGTTTGAACTTGAGATCCTGATGCCAGTCTCCCAGAGTGCTAAAATAATACAGCCGGGCGACTGGGCCCAGCTTTCTGACCTCTTTTGCAAAACAGGAGTTGGAACACGATATATCTATTCCTTATTGCACTAAGTTGCAACAATATACATGTTTTGGTGTTCTACATGATTTGGTGTTATAACTCCTGGCCTGCTCCCCACAAGCTGTAAGCTGCTTAAGATCACCATCATGTGCTTCACTTAGAGAAAACAAAACAAAACAACCTTAGGAGAAACGTAGAGCTTTGGTGTGTGAGTGAGTTGGAGGCAGAGTTCTTAAGTGCTATTAAGTTTATTCAGGCTCTGTCTTCTCAGGTGCTTATTAAACACCCACATTTCTGTCCCTAAAGATTCCTTACACCTTTTGAGGTGAATCATGAGCACAATTAGCTAAGAAAATGGAAGTATTTGGTTTCACTGGTCTTATAGAAAATAATTTCTTGGCTCCTTTTATTCTTTTCAATAGTATTTTTCCTGTGAAATATCTCCCCTGGAGAACACATCCACTTATACAACTATTTAAAAGAAATTCTAGCACTCTTTCCAACATTGTTACACTTACAAGGTTATTTTCTAGCCCTTCAAGAGACCCAGTGTCTCCTAACCTTTTACTCCATCATGCCCTGTAGTTTAGACTTTATATTGTGTCATCCATCAAGATAATATATTTCTTGGAAAATCAGAACTCTTCAGGGAAGTGGGAAGCAAATGCAGGAAAAGATGTGGATGGATGTTTTCCAAGTTAATAAGTGCTCAGGATCTTTTGCATCCCAAACTGGAAGAAACTGTGGGGTCTACAAGGTAGAAGTTAGCTCAACAAACTTTAGTGAACAACCAGTCACAATATATTAACTTGTCATCCAGAGCTGAGTAAAGTTCCTAAAACCTGACTTTCACAAAGCTTTAGTTATGCCCATAATTACCTCATCCTAGTGGAATCTAATTTTAATACCTTCACAAAATATGCCAGGAAAGGAATTATATGTACAAGCCAGCTTTTAATTAAGACCAAAAGAACCTCTGTGTCCTTGGCTTCTTGGTGCTCTTTCACTTTTCTTAGTGCAGAATATGACATATTATCCTTTAAATGACTTCTGATAAATAAGCACTTGTTTTGGGGCCACAGAGACTAAAATAAGATAAGCACATATTAACAGAGTGGGAATAATAATAAAAGGAAACAAGTGTCACTTTTTAAAAATGCATGTCTTAAGTGATTCCAAAGGCATGAAAACGCAGTTATTAAACCAGCATGGAGGGCCACAGGCCTATTTCACTGAAGTAATTAAATACTCTCATCAAGTTTATGACTCCATGGATCATTTCAGGCAACTGAAAAATTGGAGGGAAAATGTTAATTGGAACCTGATTAGTGGCAAACAGCTTGACTTCTTGACTTCTATGGCTCTGGAGGCCCATTTGTTATAGAAAAGGCATGGCCTATTAAATGTTTTTATGTTGAAATGGGAAAAGGGATTGAACAGAGGCCACTGTAGTTAGTCATTTTTTTCAAGTTGCTCTATACTTATACCACTACCGATAACAACAGTAAAGCCTTACTGAGCACTTACTATATGCCAGATACCACCTGAGGAAGTTAGTGGGCTTTCGCTTATTTGAACTTGACCACTTCTCCATGGGATAAGAACCATTCTACCATTGTGGTGCTCCTTGTAACCCTCTGATCATTCCAATAAAAGGAGCTCCTCCATTCCTTGACACTGCATGAACATGGCCTGAATTCTTCTCTTCCTATCTTAGGCATCTTTATTTGTGTTTACCCTTCTTGTCCTTCTCACTGCTAGAGTATTAGCCAAATAAGATCAGAGTTCGGAGACCTTTGTGTTAGTAATCACTGTTAACTTCACAATGCCTAGGTCAGAATTATCTCTCACATATTTATAGACTAAACAACTTAAATAAATTACTAAATACTGCACCACCTATTTTTCAAAAATATTAGAATATTTAACTATTTATAGATTAATGATTGAAAAATCAAATTCCGATTATAAGGCAGTTTGCAAAATTTCATATAAATACGTTATTTTATAGATCTACACATAAATTAGAACATAAAATATTAAGCTAGTAATCTTTAGATGGAAATATGATGAGAGATCTTTACTGGTTTTCAATTTTCTAAAAAGCATTATGGATGATAATAAACATCTGCTATTAAATTAGCTATTGATGTGAATATTTTCATGCTTCTGTCCTATTACTGTTGCTGAAAACTTAATGGTATAAAGAATAATTACAAAAAAATTAAAATCCAGTAAATATTTCATAGAAACTTCTAAGTAAGGGTTTTAGCTGTTCTTTGGAAAATCCCAGTTTTGCTTATTAAAAGCTGCGCAGAGTATTAGCAGGCATTCATGTTTTCCATTTCTGTCTTCCACGAAGGGTTATACCATCATTTGTTCCCAAGTGTGGGGACATCAAGAGTCTTTGGCCATCCAATTCTCAATCTTGTTGACAGAAAGAAAAACGTTTTTGGGGACATCTGTTTTCAGTGCACTCCTCTGAGGCACACTAAAAATTTGGCACCGTGAACTGTGGTTACTTTAAATATCCTTGCTTTGAACAACGTGGGCTGTTCAGGAAACTTTAAAATCACATGTACCGAGGGTCTCATCGATCAATGGCTTCTACCCCTTCAAAGCTTTGCGCCTGCCCTGAAGAAAATGTTTGTAACACTTCAGCTAAAGTCTGCATGGGGCTATTTAAGGGTCAACTAATGCTGACATAGCACATTTGGCAGCTAGTTTTTAAACTACAGAAATGAGACAAACGTTTCTATCTCGTTACGACGGTTAAGTAAAATCCTTGCTCTATCTGCATTTTAGTTGTATGAATAACCCTGTGCCTCGTTACTCTGTATGGAGTTGCAACTCACCATGTGACAATGGATAAGGTGACAGGTACAGGAAAAATCTAATCAGAGGAGAATGACACAGCCACGGAATACTTTTTCATGTGATGAAACTAGGCAGATCTACACTTCCTGGATTAAAGTACCACTCATTGGCAAGTGGAAATCTGACTTTTAAAAATTGGGCACCGTTGACCATGGCCTACACATTCTGCTTTTTAGATGTTTATATTACTTACCTAATTTTTACCATTTCATGTACTTATTTACTTAGACATAATTAAGACTTTCTTATTCAATACAGCTGAGAAACCAAAAGTGCATCAATAATATTTTTCTTCAACATAAGTACACAGAATATTTTTTCTAGAATAGCATGTCAAGGCTAAGAGAGAGAAGAAAATGTGTGTGCTAATTTTAAGGTTCATTTTTACCTATTTTACAAAGAACTCAATCATTTTAGGAAAATCACAAATGAGAAAAATATTAATAGAAAACTCCTATTTCTATCTTGAAATAACCAGTCACCATTTGTTTTAGATACTAATGTATGATCAAAAACTACAGTGAATTTTAAAATTAAAAAATTATTACAGTAAAAGACACATTGTCATTAATCCTCTCCAGAATACCTCCTCTGATTCTGAAGACACTTATCTACCCATTCTCGCCACTTTCTGAAGTGGCTCTGGAAGCCTACATTTGTGAATGTCTTTAGCTATTCTGATGCGGCTTCCTCAATGTCTTCAATGTTTCAAAACTTTTACTTTTGACAGTCATCTTGATCTTGGAGAAGGACCAAAAGTTGCACAGTACTAGTCTCTGTAAACAATGTGGATAAGACACACTATAATGTCTTTATTTGACATAAATTGCTCTAAATGTTTTTGGTTAACTCAGGATGCACGCCCCTATTTTTACTTGTATGTATGTATGATACACAATGATTTCATTGAACCTGAAAATTTTGTACACAAATATATTATGTCAACTTTACATTCCCTTCCCCTCTCCCCTTTCACCTTTGACTGTATTATTTATTTATACTATAAGTTTCTCATATTAGAGAAACCATGTGATATTTAACCTTCTGAGTCTGATTCACTTAATTAAACATAATGGTCTTAATTTGTATTCATTTCCTTACAAACTATTGACATCTATCTTTACAACAACATAGTACTCCGTTGTGTATATACACCACATTATCTTATTCATTGGTCTGTTGATAAATATTACTGCATCTTCCACAGTTTAGCTATTATTAGTTATGCTTCTGTAAACATGGGTGTGGAATGGTGTGATTTGAATACAGAGAATCCCCCAAAGGTTTCACGTACTTGGATATAGTGTGATAAGTGTGGAACCATGGGTTACTGGGTGTTAGGGCCTGGTTAAAAGGAGCAGATGCTTGGAGCTTGCCCTGGAGGGATTGTGGCATTTTTTTTTTTTTTTTTTTGAGATTAGAGGGCACCCAGGGCAGAGCTTTCAGTCATGTTCAGTTGACTTGTGGGGCAGTAAGTGAGGGAAGAGCAGCCACTGTGGGTGTGGAGAGCCCAACTGCCAGCTTGAACTAAGGAGAGGAAGGAAAAAGAGACATCGTTGTGCCTTCTGCCTGGGAAAACTCTAGCCTTTGCGAAAGTCTCCAGACATCAACTTGGCTCTTGCTTTGCTTGGCTTTTGTCTGCAATGCGGTGAGCAGCTCTTCAGACTCTACCACCTGCTTCCGCCATTGCTAGCTGCCCATGAATGGACTATGTGAGGCCTTCTGAAACTGTGAGCTAAACTATATCTTTTCTTCCTTAAGAAATGAATGTCAGGTATTCTGTTATAGCAACCAGGCATGGAGGAATTTTCTTCCTCAACCAAGACATAGAAGAATTTTTTTTTTTCGTTGAATCTCAAACTTCCATGTGAATTCACGTGGAACCACTAGCAGAGCAATTCTATTCTGTTAGCATCTTAACTCTGCTCCACTTCAGGATCTTGAGATAGGTGTGAAAAGAGCCTGATGAAAGAGAACTTCCAGACTGCTTTGGAAATGGTAAGGATGATTGCTTTAAATTCTATAATTCAAAGTAAGGGGAAGTATTTTTAAGAAGATTAATGCAATGTGTTTTTTATTGTAATGAATGTTAAAACTTTTAAAAATATTTGCCCTATTTTGTATCACACCACCTACATTTTAAATATTTCCTTATTTTGTAGATATATAGGTAGATGAATGTAGACAAGTGCTCATAATTCTATAGCATCTTAATCCACCTTCTATCCTTTGTACCATAGAGATACATGTCTACATTATTCATATAATTCCACATTCTATCTTGAAAAGCTGCTCAATACCTAACACTGGTCAACTTTTTGTTACCATAATAAATGCCTGAAGCAATCAACTTATAAAAAGACAAAGTCTAATTTTAGCTCACAGAATGGAGGTACTAGCTCGTCAACATGGAGACCCATAATAAGGTGAGTTTCACGTCTATGGTGAAAATATAGCAATGATGGGAGTATGCGGTAGAGAAAACTCGCTCAATTTATGGTCAGAAACAAAAAAAGAAGAACGCCAGGCTACCCTAAGTCCTTCAAGGTCATGATGCTGTAGATCTAAGGATAATCCAAAACTGTCACTCTCTAAATCCACTTTCAACATACAGGCCTTGCGGGGAAATTTAAGATCCAAACTATACCTATACCAATATTTCATTATTTGATAGTGTCACAACCTAAGACTCTCTGAGCATTTGAGATTGAGAAGATTTTTAAATGTTTTTGTTATAATATTGTCACAATGAATATCTACTACATTCATAGTATTTTCTTAGGTTATATTTTTAAAGCATAATGTTCTCAAAAGTCATGTGGATGTTAATCCTTTGGGTTGCTTGCCAGATTGTGACCTAAACAAGCAATACCATTGTTATGTTACTCTCAAGATAACTTTACAAGAGAACTAATTCTCCAAACTTTCTGCAGCATTCAGTATCTTGAGTTGATCTGTATTCCCTGGCCCCTGCAAATTCACATTGAGATGATAACCTTCACCTCCTCAAAATATGAGCATGTTTGGAGAAAAAAATCATTCCTTAGATAATCAAATTAATGTGAGATCATTAGAATGAGCTCTAGCCTTATATAACTTCTGTTCAAAAAGAAGGGCAGATTTGTCATAGAGATACATGCATAAAGAGAATGACATTTGAAAATACTGGAGGGAAAGTAAAAATGTTTCTCCACGCCAAAGATTGTCAGATGGCACTCTCTCTCTCTCTCTCTCTCTCTCTCTCTCTCTCTCTCTCTCTCTCTCTCTCCTCTTTTCTCTCTCTCTCTCTCTCTCTCTCTCTCTCTCTCTCTGTTTATTCTAATGAGAAGTACACGTAGAATAAGAAATTTACAGATTTTCAGAAAAAAATGTCATAAAGAAAAAATTTTAGAAGAAAGATTTAGGGCTTCTGTATGTACATTAACTAGGTTATAGATTTTGTATCTGGCCCAAGACAGATCCCCTTCACTACATACCAAATAAGACAGTATCTCATATGTAATAGTCCAGATGATTGGGCAACCTGCAAAAAGGAAGTTGCTGCTTTCGCTTCCACTTTTCTTTCCTCACAGTTACCTCTGCAGTTTCTATTATTAATTTAGTCCATTTCTATCTCTGCCTTTTCCCATAAGCAACAGTTTTTCTCTCATATCTGTTACCAGATTATTTATTTAGATATGTGATCTGAGAGATATATCACATAGCCCCACCTCCAAAATTTTCCCCTTATTCATTAATGAAGGCCACTAAAATGGCCACGATTCAACATTTTCCATTCAGTTTAGAGGCATAAAAATAGAGAATACATTGTATTTTCCCTTTTCTTGGTGTTTCAAAACACGGCAATGCAGTGGATCACTCCTTCACTGAAATTCCTTCTAGAACATCAGCTTCCTGGTTTCTTTTCATTATTTATATGGCCCTGCCCCTGTTGATTCACTCCTCTTTTCTCCTTCCCATCATATTAAGGTGCCCAGGACTCAAGGTCGCCCCTCCTTTTCTTCTCCAGTTACGCCTTCTAAGCAATAGCATGTCATCTTATGCATGTCTTGAGCCCTGGTCTCTTTTCAGAAACCCAGACTCAAATGTCCAGACTCCTCACTGGCATTGTTGCATTAATGTTTAATAAACACCATCTTATTATATGATGGCATTAAATTTCCTTGTCATTTCAACTTTTGGTGTTCAGCATCTCAGTTACATGCAGCAAATGAACGCTAGGTTCAGAAATTAAAGAAGAAAAGCTTAGGGGAGCGGAATCCTTTGCCTAGTAAGAGAACGAAAAGATGATACTGGAAAGAGATGCCAATGACAAAAAACTTGGCATGCAGAATTACTTACTCCTAATTTGTGTGTACGTATGTTTCTGCATCCATTAACTAACTTAATGAAGTATTATTGTTCTTTACCTTTCATTTACATAGTGCCCATTATATTTAATCAAGATTTGTGTGAGAGTGTGTGCGTGTGTGTGTGTATGGTACTAAGAAGCGAACACAGGATCTGCACTCTAAACTACATCTCCACTCTCTTTCTATTGCTTGAGACACAGTTTCTCTAAAGTGCTAAGTTACTAGGTTGGGCTTAAACTTCCCATTCTTCTCTCTTAGCTCCCAAAGTGCTGGCATTACAGGCCTATGCCACAGGACTGGATCCAAGTACTTCCAATATTACTCTCACATAAGTATTCCTAATATTATTCTCATATAAAGGGAAAAGTGCACAAGGTGATAGGACATAATGAGTAACTTACAGGTGTAGCTGCTTTGAGGAAGGAAATAAAACTTACCATATCTTTACCTCAGTTTTTACATCTATGAAGTAAGATTATTAAGTTAAATAACTACTGTGGTGAAAAATTAGCTAGTTTAGGTTGGTTGGCTCAGGAATGGCCTAAGGAATCAGTAGAGCACACTTCTGGGTGTGTCCGGGTGGGTTACAAAAGCCTGACTTTGGCTACTGCATGTGGTTCCTGACCCCTTCTCTCCGGCTTTGTTCTTTCCCTCTGATTTCCTGCTACCATCCACTGAGCATCTATACTCCACCATGGCCTTCTGTTGTGACGTTTCTGTTTTAGAGGCCAACAACCATGAACTGAAACCCCTGTAACTATAAGCTGAGCTAAACCTCACCTCTTTTATGTTGTGGGTGTTTGAAATTATTTTTAAAAATGAAAAAATAAACCAGTGATGGAAGAAAATAGTAAGATAGATTTTATATAGTAAGATAGATTTTATATATAGAGAAAGAGGACATGGGAGACAGTGGGAGGGTGAGAAGATGGGATGGGAAATAAAAAGATCAAAATGTGGTGTGTGTGTGTGTGTGTGTGTGTGTGTGTGTGTGTGCGCACATTCTTCAAACTGTATGTAATTATAATGCATTGCAAATACGTGGTAATGTAAAAAATTCTGGGAGAGAAAACAAAGTTGTGGGTGTCTGGAATTGCGTTTCAGCAATGAGAAAAGTAACTAGTAAGACAGGAGGCTATTTTTCTCTCAATGATTACAAGCCACATACACGAACCATGTAAGACTTAGAAATTCATAGTAACTTCTAATTGCCTAAAGTGATTGTTGTAAGTCAGAGCAGCATATAATAAAGTTCACATATGAAATACCTGTTCGCTCCTTTTATTCTCCTGATCTTCAACAGCTTTGTGGTTTGAGGAAGTCTCCAGAAACAGATGTAGTCTCACTTCATTGACTAAATAAAAGCACAAAGACATTAATCTGCTTTTCTTCTTTTCTTTTTTTCCCTGACATATACCTTCCTTAAAAGTCAAACTATTTGCAGAAGAAATAGCTCGTGAGGAATTGTGCCTACATTGTCTGTCCAAATCTTTATAGTTTGGTACATGTACATATTCAGGCAGCAGAAAAAGAAAAAGATGCTCATATTCTAGCAAGTACAGCTTTTGTTCTCATAGAAGAGTGAAAATGAATTTCCTGTATCCACTAAGACTCTACTACTTCCTGTGTTCCTCCTTGGAAAGTCCTTGTCCTTTAGATGAAACTACAGAAGAATAGCATTACCCAATAGGTCATCGCCTCTCATTTGTGAATGATCTGTATCTTGGAGATCAAGTTGCCAATACATTCCCAAATTTATTTCAAATATTGTGATCAAAAGAAGCTCTTTTGTACCATTCTTTGTCTAGGTTGGTATTGTTCAGATATAATAATGATAAACCAAAAATAGCAACTATGACAATAAATGCCTGAAATAAATATATAATGCCTTAAACTTTGCAAAACATAATTTGCTTTGGAACTGAAATGATTTAATCACTATTACAACCAAATTGTGGCAAAGAAGTATTTTTATAGCAGCTTTTTAGTGTATTTCCAGCAATGTTTTCATTAGATAATAATTTCCTAAACAATAATCTATTAGGAAAAAGAAGTGTAGTTGTTTTTCTTTCCTGTAACAATTTTCTATAGTGATTTTATTCTTTAATTTTGATTAAAAACATCTGAATTCATCATTTTCCACACTTACAAAAAGGCCCTACAGTTCTTCATTCAAAAATAATTCTTTGACATTTTCAGTTAGATATTATTGAGCTTTTAATGAGAGCTAGTAAATTCTCAGGGTTTACTTTATTTTTTATATTATATACTTTAATCTTAAAATAATTTTGACTTAAGTACTAATTAATTTGAAAAAATGATTTATCCCAAGGCTAATTCTCAAATCATAATTAGTTAATCAAGCAACATGATTTTTCTTAATTTTAAAATCATTTTAAATTTTTCCTCATTTTTATTAGTGTGTACTTGTGATACAAAATGATCACACTAAACTTGAGAACTTTTTGCACCTACATATCACATCAACTTCACATTCTTTTCCCCTCCCCCCTTGTCAATCTTGTGTTCCCTCCCTCCTGCTTGCCTTTGTCAGTTATTAATACATATAGTTTAAGTTTCTCATATTAGAGAAACCATGTGATATTTAATCTGGATCTGATTCACTTCACTAGCATATATTTATTACTTTTAAATTATAGAAATGATTCAGAAAGGTGAGTAAAAAGTTGAGAAGTCTCAGTTAATGTTAGCACCATTAAGATATTTCAAGGACATGTTGTTTGATTCTTCTAAAAACACTGAAAGAACAAAAAATGTAGGGAAAACATCTGCATTAAAGAATTTAAAGCAATACTTACAATCTCAAATCATATTTCTAGATTATATCCCAATTGCAGGAAAGGATGAGTGACAACAGTGCACAATGCATGTGCTTTCTAATGCTAAGGAAAATAAGTATCTTATGAAAGCAAGTGCATCCGGAAGGGTCTTCTCCCCAAGCTGTTTAGCAAAGACAGGTAACCCAGGGGCAGGAATAACCAGATACCTGGGGTATCACTTATAAAAACTAGGATTTAAACTACAAATGAAAAGACAGACATACGAGGAGAAGAAGAAGGAGGAGACGAGAATCAGGATGGGAAACCACCATGGCATAATTGTCAATGGTCTGGCCAAAACGACCGGAGCTGAGGTGAAGTGAGGGAGGAGGACAGCTAACCAGCCGCTGTAATACAGACAGGAAAACAGAAAAAGCACACTAGTGCCTGTGAGGAGGAGATTGCAGCAAAAACTCTGTGTGACTAAAACTTTGTCCCATATTAGTATTAACCAAGAAGAGGATGAAGGTGTGAAAGTGAGACTTATACATGAATAATTCTACCATCATGTCACACGCCAGGCAGAGGCGAAGAAGAAGGAGGAGGGGAAGAAGGAGAACAAGGAAAAGAAAAAGAAGAAGGAGGGGGAAGGGGGAGGAAGAGGAAGAGGAGGAAGAAGAGGAAGAGGAGGAGGAGAGAAGGGAGGGCAATTACTATAAAGGCATTTGGTTAACAGAAAGCGTAAGTAACCCTAGGAAAAATAAGGGATAATTCAGATATAGCCAGAAAAAATTAAAGCAACTTGCTTTATAGGAAACAATAGATTATAAAGAGATGACAAAAACTAAAACGATTTTAATAATTAGAGAAAAAATTTGAATCTATGAAAACTATCAGAAATTACAACATGATGGAAAGAATATCAGAAAACACAGTGAAAGTCTATCTTCGATTAGGAGCAGTGAGAAAACACAAAATGAATTAGAAAGTATCAAAGAGCTTAAATGATTAAAAAGGAGAAAAAAAAGATGAGAAAAACATACATTTTCCTGAAAAAAAAGACAACAGAAAAAATGAAACCATATCAGAGTAATTCTTGAAATTTAGTAAAAGTTTAATCATCTCATGAAAGTGCTTCCTGTCATAAGATAAAATTAGCTGAGGAATTGAAAAGAAGACATACTCGGTGTTATTATTAATCTCATGGTTTAAAGGACGAGTAGTTCCAACAGAGAGAACATTTCAGGGGCAACACTTTTCCCAAATCCTCATTAAATACTATGAAACAAGTGAAACTATTTGAGTCCACAACGTTCAGAAGGAAAGATATCTAAAAGTATGACATTTACCTAACTTCTCCTTTAACTAAAAGAAAGTCAAACAATCTCTAATAGGCAGGAATTCAGAGAATATAGCACTCACGAATCTTTCAGAAAAACTAAATAAAAATTAAAAATTATTCCAACAGGACAAGTTAACGAAGATGAAGAATTCATGAATAATTTTAAGTAATTATGATAAAATAAGTTAACCTAAAAGTAGAACTAAGATTCGGTAACTGGAATTGTGTGTACAGAATCTCCATGATACAAAAGTCATATAATTGACAGAGCAAATGACCAGCAGAAAATTTAGTTACTAATTAAGAATCTAATTTTTTACAGAAGGATTTAAAATGATATGTGAGCACTTAAAACTTCTTCATATGTGATAATGCATTTTAAACTTCAGAGGAAAGCTTCAATACTTTATATTATTTGTTTTCTAAAAATAAACAAAATTCAACAATTCCTGTACTTTTAATTAAGATTCATGCTTGTATTACAATACAGTACAATCTAATACTTTATTATGTATAATAAAACAAATATAACCCTGCATTTTATCAAAATACATATTGAGAAGATATTTACTGAAGTTGTACAAATAAATAGGAAACATTTTTTTTTGCTTCAAGTCAGAAATAAGCAATGAAGAACAGATAATTTCAAGGAAAAAGAGAATTAATACCTAATAAACTACATAAATATTTTCAACACACTAGTATTCAAATCAGTGTATTTGAAATAAGATAGTGTTTTCATCTCTCTTGTTAATAAGTCATGTATGCACACAGACACACAGAAGTGTGTCTGTATCTTATATAATCTATACACTAGACAGAAGAGTTTTAATGCTTGAAAGAATACAAAACTTATTTTTCCACTGTCTATAAATAATACTAATAAAATATCTTAAACCACCATATAATTTAATCTCCTAATATGCTTATTAACATATCTTCTCTGAAAACATCATGAATAAAGAAAAATAGGCATGAAGATATCATTAATGTATATTTTTTGCTATTGCTTTTAGTGTTAGAGACTAAGCCCAGGGCACTGAACACATTGGGCAAGTACCCTCACTACTAGCTATAATTTGAGTCCCAGATATTTTTATAACAGGTAATGAGCATAAAAGTAGAAATGCCCAAATATATTGTAATTCTATAATAATTTAGTATCTGCGATCTATATATTTTGGTATATACTGGGATCTATAATGACAAAGCAAAAATTATTTAAAATTTTTTTTATAAATATGGTCCTGAATTTTCACGCAGCTTAATATAGTTTTGTAAGCAAAGTTTATAATAAAAAATTAAGTTATGTTTCATATAACTTTCAAATTAAATTGCTAGGGTGTTGCTAGAATGGAAATGGTTATCTTTGATCTTTGGTTTGAACAAAAGTAGTTCAAGTCTTGACTGCCTTTGTCTCGGTTTTCTACCACAGTGTGGCCAGTATGCAGTGTGAGGCCATCAATAAATGCTTGTTTAACCAAACAGAGCTTCTTGGATAAGTACCATTGGAATTTGAAAACAAATTTTCAATCAACACTACATTTTTCTGCCTCTATATAATTATCTATTTATCTTCTATGTGCCATGTGTCCACATAGAAGAGCTTTTTCACATTATGTTAATCACTCCTAATTAGATTCCAAACTTCCAGATGTTCTTGTTTAACCATCCGTTGATGGATGCAGTAACCTTTTATTTTATAAGCACCTTTGCTTCTACATCTACCACTGCATATGAAATGTTTCAATGCCCACAAAGGCTTTCCATATTTCTCATTCTGTCCCACAGTTTCAGGAGAGCTTTTATCTTCTCCGGTTTTATGTTCTACAAATCTTCATTTTAGGCCAAAGAATAATACATACCCTAACGTCATTCACTCCATGGGGTGATGGGGGAGAAGACATATATACTTTCTGTAGACAACTCTTATTTTTTTAATTCCTTAGGAAAATTCTCTTCTTACAGATTTTATTCTTTATCATCGTCACTTAAAATATATTTAGTATCTGAACACATTGGTTAGATTTCAAGATAACTGAACTGATATAACTCTGTTTCTTGTAGTAAGGGTAAAATAACTGTGATAAATAGGACACAATATGAATTTGTGATGAGTGAAACTTTTCAGAAATAAAGAACAACAACCAACTTTGCAATTGTCTGTGTTGCTGCTGCATAAAAATGTCATTTGTTATTTATTTTAATAACAAAGGTTTCTACAAATAAGAAAAAAGTATTCTGAGCATCCTAATATAGAATAATTTCTCTGTCATTTTTATATTCCTTTCTGGGAAAACATTTTTTTTTTCTAAATACAACTAAATTTTCCCGACTTCTAAAAAGAGTTGCTTTTATGTCTATATTTAATTGTTATATCTCTGGACTCAAAGACAAAACATTTGTGCTTTGTAATCAACTAAACTGAAACTGCAGAACCAATTATAGGTTTTAAAGCATAGTCTGCAACATTTCGGACACTGCCAAATGTGAAGTCAGTGAGCAAAACCTACATGGTTCTAACTTTAACAAAATCCACTGACAGGTGGGTGAGCATGAGTTAAGAAAACACAAAAAGGAGTTAGTGAAGTTCACACTTCGGATAGACCACTTAACTCTGGTGAAGAGAGGCTTTGCTCATGTATCCTAAGATGCAAAGGTTCCATAGGTTAGCATAGAGGACAGTGGAAGAGAGGACCATTCCTGTGGCACAATGAACAATGAACAATGAACTCCTAAAACGCCTCCATCCCAATCCTTGGAACGTATGACTGCATTGTATCACACAGCAAAATGGACCTTCTTGGTATTTAAATTAATGGTCCTAGTATAGGAGACTATCCTAGATTACATCAGTGTGGGTCCACTTGTAATCACGAGGGGCCTCATAAGATTTAAGCAGGAGTCAGTATCAGGAACAAAAAGGTAATGAACAAAGCAGGACGGGCACATAAAAGTAGAGCCAAGTGGTCCAAGTGGCCTCCACAACCAGGTACTGAAGCCTCTCTCACAACTCTGTCAACCCCTTCACTTGAGGACTTATTGATTTCTAGAATAATACAATAATACATTGTGGTTTTTAAATGTCACCATTTGTCTTAGCGACAGTAAAAAACCAATTCCAAACTGTGTGATCTGTAAGTTTGGAAACTTTCACTGTGGCCATGACAAATATGAACAAGTTGAGGGAAGGAGATGGAGTGAGGCAGATAGATGTAAATAGCACAAAGGACATGGAGTGAACAGGTAGGGCCGCAAAAAGGTAAGGGCCCAGGAAGACCAAGGAGGCAAGTGTGACTTCGCCTTACTGGCGTGTGATCCCAAGAAGTACTGATGACTATGAAATATGTTAAAATATGAATGAATGCCTTATTCTGATGTCTTAATCAGCATCTATGTAGTCAGAAGTAGAGCTCCGATTGCTATACATTCAGATCTACACTTTGGTAGCTGAAATCACAAACCTCTAGGAACAAAGAAATAAAGAGGAAAGAGAACTGAGGTTGAGAATGTGAAGCATTTAGCTGGATAGAGGACCATTAGACCAAAATGGAGTAACCACGCCCAGGGGAAACAAAGGTGTCAGAGAGGAGAGAGGAGGTAGCAATTACGATGCTGAAGAAAGATGAGGTAAGAGAAGGGCTAGGAAGATGTCCTTCGCGGGGAGCAGATTTTAGTTAGTGGTAAGAGATGATGGCTCAGTAGAGGATGGAAACTGCGCCGGAATGGCAGGCACCAAGGAGGCAGTGATTTAGAGACGGTTGGCAGTGAGTCAAGGTGAGACCTGTGGGAGAGATGCTGGTAGAGACACAAAGTGTAGGAAAAAACATGATGAAAGAATCCTAAGACGTGAGTATTTTATATACTTACCAAAGAGAAGTCAGTCCAGAGGAGTAACTTAAACAAAGAGAGAGAAGGAGAGAACAGTTAAAACCAGATAATGCCCCAGAGGTGGGGTGGGATGGAAGTAGGGAAACTCCCTCTATTTTAACACTGCCAGTAGCAGCTGATTTAGATGAAGAAGTGCTCATATAATTTTCTTACATACATGAGCTCAACTTTTGACTAATTAGTTCCGATGATTAAATGTTCTTAATTTGGTTGTAATAGCATAGGAGTTATCTCATTTCTAGCCCCAGAGCAAATAATTCACATCCTATTCTGCAATTCATTCTGCCTCATTTAAGATATTCTGAAACAATATGAGAAATTCCACTCAGAGAGATATGGCTGCTGCTTACATATTTCAACAGACCACTGGGAACCTTTGGGCAGTGAACACAATCAGCCAACCAGTTAGTGCATATACATCATGTACAGTGTACATTAGCCACACGTAGGATTTTAAGGATAACAATTTAAATAGAGCCAGCGTCCCTAAGGAGATTGACAACTGACTATGGGAATAAATATCCTCGTTAAAGATAGCAGCATGAGACAACACCACATCCTGACTAGCGTGTGAGAAAAGGAACGCGTGCACATTATGCTGCTGGAGGAGTATAAATTAGTACAAATGTTTTAGAGGGCAACTTGGCAGGATTGGGGAAGCCTAGAAATCTTATCCTACATCCCAGAAATTCCACTTTTAGGCATGTGCTGTAGAGAAATGTTCACACACTCGAGTAGGGGAACATGTGTGAGGATATTCTATGCAACCAAAAACTGAAAACCGTCTAAGCAAATAGGATTACAGAATGGAATAAATGAAGTGATCACATTCATATGATGAGATGTTACCATTTTAAAGAAATGAACTAGACTGCTGTATATTAATAATTCCATAGTTCTAGAGGACAATGTTAAGTTTTAAAAGGCCAATTACAGAAAATGCATGGCATGGGGGTATCTATATAATATTTTTAAAATATATGATTCATTGTAATGCTTATAGAGTAGTAAATATGCCTTCATATGCACTATTATACATCTGTGTAAAAATATGAAAGCATATACCCCAAAATACATGTCTGCTTATGGTAATGACTGGCTCTGGATATAAAGAATACAGTAGGACTGAAACTTAGGTATAAAGTTATTGTCAACTTCATTTATTGTAACAGAGATTTCACTTTTTAAAACAAGATTTCACTTTTTAAAGGGTAAAATTATTTACAAAAGGGTAAATAATTTTCAACTCTGAGTGTCTTGTACAATGTTATTTTAACATTATTCTCTGAATATTTCTTGATTTTTAAATTTTCTCCAAAACACAAAAGTTAAAAATTTTTATCAGGAAAGATAACAGAGGATAAGAAATATGGTGAATATCCACAGGAATAAAGGAAGAAAAAAGTCAAATTATGCTGGATGAGACCCAGACCAGGGCCTTTGTGTAAAAGGCAAAACTTAAGCCAATTTATAAGGGTCCCAACAGTTTGATATATTACTGGATTTGTCTTGTAACACATGGTGGGTTCTTATCACGGGACGCAGTAAGGAACATCTTAGAGGCAAGGTTTCTTCTTCCAATTTCAGCAGCCAATCACCACCACATTGTTGGCTTCTTTAATGTTTCACTTTCATAAATTATGATGGCAGATATTTTCTAAGTCTGTGACTTGCATTCCCTGTTTGGTCATTTATCTGTGAGGTCTCCAAACAAGGTTGTGCAACCTGATTCAAGTAGATAAACTCTGGCCAGTGACAAAGTGAACCAAGCTAAATCAGTGTGTCTGGGCTTCTGCGTGTGGGTGCATGTACACCGTGCATAGAAAAGCAGTTAGGTGTGTTTTGTTGCATTCATTACATTCAAAGTCCTATCTTGGTTTTACTCAAGCAGTATGGAACATTTTCTCTATTGCAACAAAAGCATCTACTTAGATAATGTCTGACCAATTATACCCTTCCTTTTCCTTTCCCCTTGATATGATTGCAATTAATTTTTATTTGTTTGCATACCAGAAGACTATCTACCTTGCAATCATATTTGAAGGTAAAATTGCTCCAGCTCTTGTCCTTCCAAGCAAAACTCCACAAAGAATAACTGACCTAAACAGTGGGCAAAGTTTCAATGTGAGACCATTTGGCTTTCTTTATATTTACTATAGGTGGCCAGTTATAGATAATTCTATGCCAACTAAGAACCCACACATTGAACTTAGTGTGAGGGCTTCCTTTAAATTTGCTCATGAATTGTTAGTAGTATAACAAATTATGTCCTGGTTGTAAATAGGTTTTAAATAGGTGACATCAGAGAATTGGTCTTCTGAAATTGCCCACCAGCCCATTAAATGCAAAGTCTGAGTCACAACTATGAATTATTTTCAAAATTAAATGAGTTTCAATTATATCTCCCAGCTGTCAAAACTATTTTCCCTATTTTTATTTCCCTTCTTTTTTCCAATTATACAAAGATTATATAAAAAAAACCCAAAACTCAATGCAGAAGAAAATATTCCCGAATGGCATTTTGATTACCTGGAGCCCTTTAGGAGCTCTGTGGATTTGGCACCTGCAGGAAAACTGAAGTTGACAATGCCAAACGGTACATCATCACGAGTTGCTTTGTAAGATTAATTGCCGATTTAGGCTTCCATTGTGTGCTATGCCATCCGGGAGAGAAAACAAAATGTTACCCTGGCTACCAGAGAGGAAAGGCCTAGCAATCTGAAATTTTCATTTAAATGTAATATCCAAAAAAGAAAGCAAGTTATAGTTTTATTCTGGGTCATTTCAGGTAGGGATGGGTTCATTTCCCCAGTGATACGCAGGAATATGAACACTGTTCCCTGCAGACGCCTCTGCTCTGTAATCGTTCAGTCCCCTAACCTTGACAACTAGCCAGCTTCTCTAGCTACATTCTGTCTCCCCTCTGGACACCCCATGCTCTTATAAGTTGCTTTTTTTCCTAGATGTAAGGTGAGTGAGCAAACAAAGAGAGCTTTCTTTTATTATATTCTTGCTCATAACCTGTTCTTTTAACATTTTAGGCTCTTGGTCATAGAATTTAAAAGATTTTTGTCTTCTTTATTGCTTACTATAAGGTTCGAATCACGTAAGATAATTTTGCCTAGAAAAAACAATCACAAAAATGAACAAAAACACCTTGAAATGTTTTTCTTAAGTTGTTGTTAACCTAAGAGATTTGATTACTTTCTCAAAGTCTGAACTAAGTTTTGAGGAGTTGGGAACTATAAGCCTGGCTACAACAGGTAGAAACTTCTTCTTTTGCAAGATGGGGGTATTTTCCTTCCTCTCCTTGAATCTGGGCTCCGTGTCTACCAGTGGAGTAGCAATTCAGTGTTGCCAGTGACTTCTAAGGCTGGATTATACAAAGCAATGCAGTTTGTGTGTCCATTTCAAGATTTACTTTTGCAAATTTCAACCTCTATGTAACAGGCCAGCTAACCAAAAAATGCTCTACTGTGCACAAACTCAGGTCATATTAAAAAGCCATACATATGTGCTCCAGCCCACAGCATCTGCACCATATCTTTAGTACTAGGCTTATGAGTCAAGACATTTCCAAAAGGTTCTAAGCCTCAGCTGTCAAGGCACCTCAAATGTTCATTCATTGTGGTCCTTGGTATCAGGATGTGGTGTCAGCATTTCCCAAGTCAGTCTTGTCTAAATTCTTGATTTATAGATTCCATGAGCATAATAAAGACTATTTAATGCTACCAAGTTTCTATACAGATTATTATGTTACAAACACAGAGATAAATTGTCCTTCTTTGCCATTTCTTTAATATTGTGAGTAGGCCCTCCTGTATTAGGAAATATTACTGTATGATGAAGAACTGGCGCCTGTAATATAGTCCAGAAATCACAGAAACCCTGTCAGAACTCCACACTGGGCTAGGACCGCCAGCAGGATCACATTAAGTGAGTCAGACAAAACACAGCAATGTTAATTGCCAGAAGATAATAATGCCCTTTTTTAAAAAAAGAAAATAGGAGCTATAAAAGGAACATTGCATAGACAGATTGATACACAACAAACTCATACAAGTTTTTTAAGCACATGGATAGAAAATAATAGATCGTGCATTATAACATAAATAACCAGTTTCCCTAGGTGGGGGAATAATGTTATTTTTAGTACTTTGTCTTAGTTACTATTTGTAGCCAGGACAAAATACATGACATCCACATTTAAGGGAGCAAAGATTTATTTAGTTCACAGTTTCAGAAGGTCTCACACAATCCATTCATGGAGCAGCCAGCAATGGCGAAGGCACGTAACAGAGCATGGAGAGAGGCTCAAGGTATCACAGAGAGAAATCAAGTGGCGTGGGAGAAAAGTGAGGTCTGGAGACTCAGGCCAAGGCTGGAATTTTCCCAGGAAGAAGATGTAACAGAGTTTCTGCTTCCTTTTTCATTTAGTTCAAGCTGCCAATGGGCCTCCCACACCCAGGGTAGGTGCCCCTCCCTCATTTCCTGGAGCACAAGTCAACAACAAATACTTAAAATCTCAGCCCTGGGCAAGCCCCCAATATCAACAAGTTGACACAATCTCTCCAGGTCCAACTCTAAGCATCTGCTCCTACCAGCCAACAGCGCAAGGTCCCACGGTTATCCCATTATATTCAAATATGTGAGACTTTTGGCGAGGCATTCCAGATCCAAATCATAGCATACCTGCATGCTGATTTGTATTTTCAGTCTTTCTCTACCCATGGGCATACACTGCTATTATACTTTTCTGGAGAATTATCTTTTAACTCATTCAGAGTAATATTAGCATAAATATTTGTGCCCCCATGTTGTTTTCCCCTGGTAGACAACCCCCACCTGTCAACTTTCATTCATCCACATTAAGTCAAATGAATAGAATCACAGTGCCAGTCTAGAATCAGGGACACAGCTTTGTTGTGTATCTTTGCAGCGGACCCATCTTGCTGAGCCACACTGACATAAACATTCCAGCCTCTTATTCTGTGGTTTGCTCATCTCCACAGGTCTAAATAAAATCTGAGAATTCTAAAACACTGCCTGCCTGCTCAGAATTTAAAACCTACATGGAACATATAGATACGCTTGAAAATTACTCTATAAATACTAGTCCATGTCATTAAGACTCAATACCATCCCCTGGTTTTAAGGTATAAGTACAATCTAACTTTACTGTAAGTGCTTCAATCAGCAGTCAGACACTGCCATTATCTAGACTCTAGCTCTGAACTCTTCCAGCCTGTTCCAGTTATTGACATCCTCCAATTCAACATTCAGACCTGGAATTATTCTCAAGAAAGACAAGGAGTCCCTGTGCACCAGTGACTTATAAATAACCAGTAATGTTCTTTCCCAACACATTCTAACCACGGGCTACTTAGCAGTTACCAAAACATTCCCACAGTAATCCATAACTACGGTTTAAGCCTTTGAGAAAGACTATGTTCATTTTATTTTAAAAGAAATGTACTAAGTTTGATCACTTTGTTCAAAAGAATTCTTAAAAACTATTGGTTATGTAATTGACACTGTTTTTAGAGTGATTTCTGGATCAACCCTAGACTGAGGAAGCAAGCATACAAAGGCAGCGCACCTGCCCTGGGAAGTTGGAGGTGAGGCTGAAAGAAAACAGCACTAAAGAACACAATATAGATACACCAGAGACAGGCAAAGAACACAGAAGGGAAGCTCTGCCTGGTCATAAAATGGTGTCTTTGGCTCTAGTTCATACATCATAGCCCTATCTGTACCAGCTTTGAGGACTATTTTATCTTCTAATACAACATCTCAGTCACCAATGTGGATCCTTGCTAGTATCTTGTCTGATTCAGTTCAAAAGAGGACCACGATGTTTCAGCATTGCTTTTGGTTTTGTTTTGCTTTATTTTACCTGGCTGGAAATCCTGTTGCTAAAAGGTAGGAAAATTCTTAGCTGCTGCTGAAGACTGACAAGCAAGCGAAGAACAGAACGTTTTCATCTGAACGGCCTAAGTTAATGTTGCTCTCTAGGCCTTTTCACAGAGGATTGTCCAGACGAATGGTCTCTAACCAGATGCCATTAAAGAACATAAAAACATCAAGTAGGCATTGTCCTTAAAGAGGTAAGTGTTACATATGCAAGTTAAAATGATCAATAAATTGACTCTTGAGTACTTAAAAGGACAAAAATTGGAGTGCTGGCAGTAATCAGATCTGAACATAGAAGTCTCTCCTCCTTCCCTAGTATATGTAAGACTATCCAATTTGGACTGAGAAGAAAGATGGAATCCCATGTGGCAGCCCACCAAGCATGGGTTCCCCATGATGGCAGGCCAAATGGTGGCTGAATCTGGGTTCCTGCGGGCCACAACAGAAACAGAGTCCATAAGGAAGAAATTAATCCATAATATATAACCATCCAGTGAATGACAGGTTCCTCATGTTTGAGGACAAATTCTATTAATTCCACTCATGTGCTATTTGACACCTGTAATGGTTTGGAAGTTACCCCTCAAAACGCATGTGCCAGAAACTTCATCCCCAGTACTACAGCGTTGGGAGGGGACCTAAGTGATGGTGTCACCGTCAGAAATGGCTTCTCTACCTCTCCACTGTCTCTTGCCTTTCTGCCTCTGTCCCGAGATAACACAGAAGGTCGCCCCCATCTTGGCATTGGACTCACCACCTCCAGAACCATGAGAAACAAACTCTGTCCCGTGAAAAATAACATTACTTACGACTTAGCCATTCTATGGTATTCATTTATATAATAGCAACACAGATTAAAACATTGACATTTATTTAACTTCTTGCGTTTTAAGGCCAGTCATTGGAAGTTACTTTGTCTCATTATGACCCTAATTTATGCATATTTATAAATCTTGTGAGAATTAGAACTTCAAAGTTTCCATAAAGTAAGTCAAAACACATTTTAGCTATTAACTATGAAAACTGAAGAACTTTGCATTAAATATAAATATTAACTGATAAAATATGCGTGAAGAGAAGTTATACTATTTAGACAGTGATTTGGGTCAGTGGCTGAGAATTCATTCTGCAACGATTCAGAGAATTGATACTTAGATACTATAGGCCATAAAATCTCTATCACAACCATTAACTTCTAGTATTGCAGTTCAAAAACAGCTAGAGATAATTCATAAACACATGGGCTTAGGTGTTTTAGTACAACTTTATTTTCAGAACAGGGCTAGATTTAGATCATGTGCCATAATCTGTTAATTTTATCTAAAGAAATAAACTTCCTAAAATTGAACTATTGCCTTTTCTTTAATATTCATCTTTCTCATACATAATCCTTGGGTTTAATCTTTGTTCAGTAACTACTACTGTAAGAAAAGGATGCCGAGTGGATAAAATCTACAATTTTAAGCAAAACATTCGTCCAAATCACTGTAAAACCACGGATAGCTACACAATCTCTATGAGCTTCAATTTTTTTCATCCGGCACATGTAAACTGCCTTCCTTCTTTTTAGAGCTCACATAAGAGTCTAATGAGGTAAAGTATGCAAAATGCATTGAAAGCAATGAAGTATTACGTAAGCCAAAGCTAATATGGATATCTAACACAATGCCTTAGACATAACTAAGAACTCATTAGACAGGATTACCTTAAAATGGAGCTACTCCTTATCACAGCTTTCTGCTCCTCGCTTACAAGACCTCAGGAGTATTTTCGGCGCTCATTGTCTTCTATCTGTGCTTCCTGTTTGTTGCGCTGAGTAGTAACGACATCTATATCCGGGCAGCAATCGCTCCAGGTTTCTGAAAACATCATTCCATTTTCCCTGTGAAAATGAAACCATGTATCTCTTATATTTTTTCTGATATATTTTTGCAAAACATAATAGTTATTTTTTGGAAGAGAATTGATACACACACATATCATTTCTTGATCATTTCCCACCTCTTTCCCCTCATTCCTTCTCTCCCCCTTCCTCCCTCCCTTAGCCTGCCTCTCTCTTTCCTAGCATCTCTGCTTTGCTTTCCTCTTTGATTAGCTTACATGTGAGATTTCTCAAGAAAACAATGTGATATTTAACTGTGTCTGATTTATTTCATTTAACATTATGGTTTCATAGTTTAATCTTTTTTTTTCCTGCAAAAGGTATGATTTTATTCTTCTGTTTCTCTGAATAATGTTTCACTGCCTGGTGTTGGGCATCTAAACTATTTCCCCAGTTTTACTATTTTCAATTGTGCTGCTATAAACATGATTAGGCACATATCAATATCTTGTGATTTAACTCTTTCAGGAACATACCCAGAAAAGCCAAGCGAGGTCCAATGGTGTTTCTATTTTAGTTTGGTGAGAAAAATCTCTGTAATGATTTCAATTGCATATGTGGTGCTTTACACTTCCATCAAGCTAATGCTAGCAAGAATGTGGAGAAAAAGGATCTCTTGTACTTTAAATGAAAATTCTGCTTCTAGGTCCATATCTCTACTACAAATACATTGGGTTTGTAAAATTATTAAATATTGTTAATAAGATTCAAAATAATAATATGATTCTACTTATAAGTTAAGCAAAAGAGTTAAAAGCTTTGCCCAAAACCAGCTGATGAAGTTTTAAACCAGGCCTTCTACTATTTTTAGCCGTGTTAATACAAATATAAGTAGCTGACTAATCTTTTCTTCTTATTCCCAAATATTCACTCAAGAGACTAATCGAGGGTTAGAAACCCTCTACGTGGGTCAGAATTCATGGAGACATAGAGGAAAATTTAGATAAAGATAGTAACATATTACTGGAATCAAGGAGAAAAAAAATGAAGGCAAAAGAGGGGTAAGATTATACAACTGAAAAGTCTTATACAAATCACATCACTGGTGCATGAAAATGGAACAAACAAAAATAGAGGCAGAATATGTGGTTTTAAAAAAACAAAGAAAAAGTACACTCACCTTCATGCATACTGTTCAGTACTCTGGCAGACTGAGCCAAAATTATAGGGGTGCAAGAGTCTAAACTTCTCAAACTATTTCCTAAGGATGAAAACAAAGGGGTCTAAGTAGACATAATGAAGGCATATGTAAGAAAATGATCTAGACTCCACCAGGCGGAAGTTGGCTTCTATTCTATGACTCTGTTTAGGCTCAGGAGAATTTTGATGTGGATTCACTATAAGTAAAAGAAATAATTAAAATAGACCTAAGATAGATTGCCTTTTGGAAAATAGAGAAAAATTAGCATAAGATCAGATCCACTTATTTTCCCTACAATAAAAGAATCACCACTCTGAACTTGATTAAAGTGGCATTTAGGGCAAAAAGTTATTTCTCATTTAATAGAGGATGAACTTAAATATTCATTACATTCAAAGCTTAGCAATGAGGGAATATTTAGGTAGATTAAAATATGGTCAAAATTTCAATGAACTCTAGATAGGATATTAAGGTACCTGGGTTATTTTTAGGATTAAATAACCAGAGATTGACAAATATATTAGTGAACAAGTCTACTTCTTTAGTATGTATTACTGCATCCTGTTTCAGACGCTATAAATGTGTAATTTTTTAGAGACTGATCTTTTGGTTATTTAAAAAAAACGCATAGTGCACTTCAGCAGAACACAGGCAGTATTGGTTGGAGTAGAAACAATAACGAATTAAATGTAACCTATTGTGTATGATGATATTTACAGACAGCATGGGTTTCATCTGTTAAGTTCAGAGTATTTGTTTCAGGTTCAAGTGGCCAGTTCTCCTATGCACAAAGACAGACTCTTCAATTAACAGACAATCCAACCTAAAACGAACTCTGCAGCTGTGAAGCTGGGTTCCACCACTTTTTTTTTCCCCCAGTGTTACGATTTGTAACTGGAAAGCCCCCTAAGCCTCATGTTTGAAAAAGTGAATTAACCCTGGAGTTAATCTATTGATTTCTGGTGCACTGGGCAGTGGGGCTTAATCTAATGAGTGGACCAATGGGGCAAGACCTGGAAGGGCACATGCTAGGTCTCTCCGTGGGCTTCCTGTCCCACCCTGCTGTGAACAGCCTCTGTCTGCCTAGCCCTCTGATAAGCCCTTCCACCACTGCCAGCTGGCCTTGAAGGGACTGAGACTTTCTGAAGTTGTGAGCTTCAAGTAACCCTTTTCACTCTCAAGCTGTGAGCATTGGGTATTGGTGCTCCAGCAATGAAAGAGTGACTAAGACAACTGGCAAAAGCTTTTTTTTTTTTTTCTTGTATTTTATCTTTACTAGAATCTGGCTAAAATACATAGTAGAAATCACAGTACTGAAAGGGTCTCGCGTAAGTCACATTACCTCCCCGAGCCTCCATTTCCTTACCATAAATTCTCTCAGGTTAAGGCAAAAGAGCCGTCAGTCCCAACTCGTACACTTTTATTGAAAAGAAGACTAGTTTTCAGACTTTCTCGTAAGGAAACACTCATGCTCTGTCTCTGGGTTTATACCTGATTTGTGTGAGTGCCTACCTATGCCTGTGCATCTGTCGGGGTCAGCAAACGAGAGTTTCAGATTTCTACTGGTGTTCATATTCTCTTTCCTTTCAAATAAGTTGGTAGCTAAAAAGTGACGGGTGGATCTGAACATACCATAGAAACAGACTGATTCACACAGGTGTTCAGCCTCAGGTGTGCTGGCTCTTGGACACCACACAGGGTGTCTTCTGTTAAGAATACTGGCCCCAACTTAGCATGTTCTTCATGTCAGGCATAAACTCAAACCCTGTACACTAGCACTCGGCATACTGTTTGACACAATACATACACATGTGGAACTAATGTTGAATGTAAGGAATTCATAATGATGGGTGTATTGTTTTAAGCCTAACACATAAATTGACAGTTCAAGTTTGGTGTTACTAGGGAGAAGGGTGGTGAAGAGGACAAACATTGGACTGGAGGAATAGTTCAGTGGTTAAACTGTTCACTTCACAAACACAAGGCCCCGTGTTCGATTCCCCTGGCACCACATTAACTAGGCATCATAGCTCATTCCTGTAATCCCAGCATGTGTGAGGCTGGGGAAAGAGGATTACCTTTAGTTTGACATCAGCCTGAGCTGCATAGTGAGTTCAGGACTAACCAGGACTACAGACTAAGACCCTACCTCAAAAAAAAAGTAAAGAAAAAAAGAAAGAGAAATAGCTATTTGTGATTGACTCTCCTTCATGTATAAACTATAAACATAGTAAAACACCTTAAAATTAAATTTTCACTAGCCCCTCGTATTAATTTAATGATCTTACTTCAGAGTCAGGAACCATGATCTGTTCTTGTAGTTTTAGCTACTGGGTAGGCTGAGTCAAAAGAGGCAGAATGATCAATTGAACCCGGCAGTCCTAGAAAAAATAGCAAGACCTCATCTCAAAATAGGACAAAAGGTCTCATTTTATATAAATATGTGGCAGTAATAACAGCCCCATTTATTTTAATTAATGATCAATTTATTTATAAGTAAAATGTCTTAAGAAAGACCTTGTTTCAAACCATTAAAAGTCACACAGTTTAACAGATTGTCTTAACCTTTTCAATCCACATTTATAGCTTAGAATACTCTATTATTTCAACAGCTTCAGACATCTAAACAAAAAATAACTTTAATAAATAAGATGTAAGTATTTATGAAACTTAAATTAGTATATTAAACTCATAAATAGAATTGGTCAACTTAATTGTAAAACTGACATCTACATTTCATCATAACTCATTAATAGGTACACTTTCTATATTTTAGGATACCAGTCTAAAAATTAAAATAAATACAGTACTGAAAGAAAAAATAAACATCTTCTGTATATGTGATTATACATAAACAGCAACAAAATAATTATAAACTTATAAATAGACACAACATGTAAGGACTGTATTTGTGAAAATAGTGAAACTATATTCATGTCTCAGTAATTGCCTTACTTAAATTCCAGGATTTGTGGGATGAAATTATTCCTGATCAAAAAAAAAAAAAGGAACATATTACCATCTTTGGATTCTATAACAAAGGAGATTACTAACTCAAATTGGCCAGATTATTTTTTTAAACCATAGCCCCCAAACTCTGATTGCTGTTTTCAGAAGTCCTTCATTTGATCCACTTGTATTGATTTGGATTAGTTCCAAGAATAATGAGGATTATACTCTTTTGGGGTTTTGGTGGTGGCAGTAGTAGTATGGACGACAAGGTGCAGTTTGTGTTTTCACATTCAGCTTTACCATCAGAAAAAAAATTTAAATATTTAAAATTTATAAAAATTTAAATATTTCTTTACTAATTCAACATACACACATATTCCCTTCACCATGTGATGGAATTCTCTACCCTGTTAGTATTTCACTGTCTTCTCTCTCACTTTGAATCATTTTCTGATGGAAGGATAAAAAAAATCCACTTTACAGAAATGAGGTTGTAAAAAGGAAGATGGTCAAGGACATTAGAATCAGAGGCAAATGATGCCTATCATCTCAAAATGGGCACCCTGGATATGTGGGAGGTCAGAAGTGCAGTTTGGAAAGGAGATTGTTTTAAGATAGTACTTCACAGCTGTATTCATTTCCATTTCATCTTTTGTAACGAATGATTGAAACTTAGCAGCTGAAAACCACACACATTGTTCTCTTACAAATTTGGAAGTCTAAAACAAAGTATGATCTTGCAGGGCTAAAATGAAGGAATTGGCATGCTGCCTCTGGAAGCTCTTGGGATGACCCCTTAGCTTGGCCTTTCTAACTTTTGAAGCCGCTTTCATTCCCATTCTGGCGGCCCTATTCCATCTAAGGCTACCGATGGCCAGTCAAACCTTTCTTGCCATGTCATCTCTCTGGTTGTAACTCTACTTTCGTCCACATTTAGCCTATATGATTGTACTAAATTCACCAAACGATACAAGATAGTCTTCTTATTTTGAAGTCAGATAGCTAACCATCTGCATTCCATCTGTAATTTCAATACTCTTTTGCCATGTAACATGACACATTCACAGACTGTGGGATTAGGAATACGGAAGGATTTTGTCAAGGGTCTTACGGATAAATTCATGGCCTTTACCGAACTACATCCCAGTCAACTCACTTTAATTTTTGTTTGTTTATTCTATTCCTGCTTAAATTTTGAGACGGGATCTTTTTAATTTGCTAAATTGCCCAGGCTGTGCTTGAATTGCAATCCTCCCACCTCAGCCTCCCAAAATGCTGGTATCATTTGTGTGTACCACCAGTTCTGATTTCAAAGACTTTTTTTTAGAAGACCATTATTCTGCCCACAAAATAAGATTGTTCAGAATATAGGACAGTATAAATGTTGCCTTTGACTAAGAAGTGACTTCTATATAGAGATAGCTGAAATTTTAAAAATCAGAGAGAAGAAACGAAACTCCCTCGCAAACGAGGTAAAGCTGCATTTTAGGTTGGGGTTTATGTTCCTCTTTTAGATGGGTTCATTTTTCTAAGCTAGGTTAAACTTGAAATTGAGAACAAATCAGGCTGACAAATTATCTGCTTACTGACAACTGAAACCCAGCCTTCATTGCAAGTGCATCACTCCAATGGAAGAAGACAACGTGTCCTCATAGCATGAGGCAAGAATTAGTGAGAAGGAGAAAGCTAGAAAGCACAGTCACTCAGCACCAAGCTTTTCGTATATCACTATCACGTAGAAATTGCAGCCCAATTATTGTCAATAGAAGCATCCTTCCTGTTATGAGTGAGGATTATAGATGCTTGAACTTCAGGTAGCCAAGGAGCTGGTGCTACAGGCTAACACACACCACCAGAAGGAACATTATAAGTCACTGGATGCCTCATCTTTGAAACTGTTTTCATTCACTGTAAGTATTGCAGAATGAGCCACTTGCTTGAGCTAAAATCAGTAAGAAAAGCTTAAAATGAACTGAAGAGCTACATTCAAAAACATGCTACCAGTTTCAATGGGCCAATCTGTTAAACCACATTCTTGACTCTCCCTGGAGATACAGAGCAAGATCCAAGTACGCAGTGATACAAATCTATGCTCTAATTTTATATCTGCCGTAAAGGCTGAGCAAGAACCCGTTTCTTTTTGTAGATTCTCTTGGTTGTGTGCAATTATTTTCTCAGATAGCGTGATAGTCTTAATTTTATCTCTATGCTTTAAAGACAAATCTATGATACAGAGCATTCTTATGAGAATGAGAGAAACAAGTTAAAAATCAAATATAGGTATCATTTATCTAAACAGCCTGGGACTGACACAGGGAGAAAACTGATAGTTGTGAAACTGCAGAAGGAAAGATATGAAAGGTAAGAAAAGTTTCTGACTCCTTTCTCAACTTTGGACTCTGGATCTATCACAACTAATATCCCCTAATAAAACTTTCCCACATTAGTGGAAGCGTTACTCACCTATGTCAGGAAAATGAAGATCACAGAGATGCCTCAATAAAATTTTCACACAGTCTTCACTGAGATGCTCTTCAACAAATTTTAAACACACACACACACACACACACACACACACACAGAGCTTCCCAATTTCTTGCAAGAAGACTTATTTTGTCCCATTTTGGGAAACACTTTACACTTTTTTTCTTTTTGGGTTATTATAGCACCAAATGTACTAATGACAAAAATTCAGGACCAGACTAGTTTCTTAAAGAATAACTGCATTTTCTCCAAGAGTTCTGTTTTGGAATGAAAAGAGAAATAAAAGGAAGATCTTCAAGAGAAGAGATAAGTGACTGAAATTTCTTTTCTAACCCGAAGTCAGAGATGCACAGGCCCTCTTTGTCCTCAGAAGCCCTCCTTTCCATCTTGGGAGAACCATTTTCTCTAGATGATGATTTAAAATAAGACAGAGGATCTGAATGGCCCTTAGAATCATTCCTGCATCCTTTCACTGATTGCTTCATCACATGAAAGGGAACAAAGAAACTTTCAAGCAGATATCATTTGTTCTGTCACCTTCCTACCCCTAAGTTCTCATTACTGGACATTTATGAAAAGGAAACTATTACCAAGATTACTGAACACATCTCATAAAACTTTTCCCTTTGACATCAATTCTTTTCTTTATTTTCCTCTGTTTCCAAAAAAGAAAAAATGGATTTTGAGAAGGAAGTGTAAGCATCTTGAACTTTTCTCTAATGTAACTAAAATGAAGCTATTAATGTCCTGAAAAAAGAGCATATCCCTAAAAGTAGATCCTAAGCTTTCTTAAAAAATGATGGAATAGCTCTACAGGGAGAGAACCTAGAGGAAAGCTTCAGGCTATCACTGGCCACTGGCAAACCATACCAAATTAATAGTTTCTCACTTTTGAATTCAAGTTACATTTTTTCCTTACCCAAATATACCAGTAAGGTGTATCTGAAAATCTGCACATAAATCAAGTTTTGTAAGCTAGTTTTTATATCACCAGCAACTTACTTTATGATTTTGAAAATGTTTTATCTTCATCTGGAATCCTATTAATTTTAGCTGTGAGGCTCTGCCATTTCCAACTCCCCAGCCAAGTAACTAATGATCTTTAAATAAAAATGTGAACGTACTAGGTTGAACTCTGTATTTATAGGAATGTTTTTGTATCAGAATCATTTTTCAAAGTGAACAATCAAAACTCAAATCCTCTGCTTCATAAAATTTAATGGTTACATAATGGATTTTTTTTTACAAGAACATACACTTCTATAATTAAATAGAAGATGACATTACTTTGATGGACTATAACTCTATGATTTATATGGAACCTGGTGCAAAGCTGTTGCTTGCTAAATATTCCCCTCCAGTTCGATCTCTGATTAATGCATGTTTGCATTTGTTTCTCATCTTTCCTTACGCACAACCGCACTTCGAAGCACACTATTTATTGCTCACCCTGTGGCTACAAAAAAACTGGGCGCTACCTTAGAAAAACGCTGCTGTTGGTGAGCTGTCCTCCTATTTGCCTGTGCATATCTTCATCTCACTATGAACGTTTCTCAAAGGAAGCCCTTCACAGACATGGCTGTGGCTCCCCTTTTTATCTTCTTTTTAAAACCACCAATTAAATATGATGAAGGTTTAAGAGGGCAGTGTTGGGAAAGGACTGTTTACAGCCTTTGTGCACAGCAGGCGGCCAGGAAGCGGCTCTGATGAATTTGGCTGCACGGATCTCTGACCACGGCTGGCTGCTTAAGCTTGAAGCCAACTCCACACGGCTTAGGGCTCCTGAGAGCTTCGCAATCCGGTTATCCTGCCGCCCTTTCACTAATCTGAACTGAGGAAGACTTGAAGACATATGGCATATGTCACAATTTATTTAAAGGAAGATTTGAAGAATGGGCTACATGGGGAGAAAGTAGCTTATAAATGGTCATTAAAAAAGTGACAAGTAAGAGATATAGGAAAAATACACACACCGTGGAGAAAGAACAAAAAACAAAAATCAACTATTTTTTTTCTTACTTCAGTTTCTCCAGATTTTAAAGTGTGACTCTTCTGGATAACTGCAGCCATCTGGGAAATATAAATAGATTAGCAGACTAGATGGATTTGGGCTCTGATCTTTTGGAACCAAAAAGCCCTTAATTTTCAAATCTGACAGGGACTGGTGACAGTGCAAATCATCTGGCAGCAGTCACATGACACTGGCCATCATGTGCAGAACCTTCCAGAGGAAAAATATTATAGGAGCAGCAAGATTTCCAAGTATCACCAGGCCCATTCCCCGGTCTCTAAACCATTCCAGAAGACTGCCTATTGATACAGGCCTTAGGGAAATTCCTGAAAAATAAAAGATATAGAAGTGTTTTATTTCCCACACAAAATAATAAACATATATTCCAGAAAAGTTAAGAAGCAGGTCATATAGAAGAAACAAGAGAGGTAAAATGTGTTTTATCATGATTTACTCTATAATTATAAAAATATCTTCCCTAAAGCAGTTGCTCACAAAGTATAGTCTCTGACCTAGTAGCAAATACATCTCCTGGGACAGTGTTAGACACAGAGACTTTCTGGTGACTTCAGATCTATGAAGTCAGAAGCTCTGAAGCTGTGGTCCAGAAACCTTTGACTTACCAAGGTCACCAACTGCTTCTGTTGAATGATACAGTCTGAGAAATATTGGTATAAGCATTCAGAAATATTGCCATTGGAACAGAGTTGTTATTTGAGACATATTCCTGTTGTCAAGGTTTTATATCTAGAGACCGACCTCGCATAACTGTCATTAACAGGGATGGGTAGGGGGTCCCATATGCTTGTAGAATGTTGCCTTAAGTGTGTAACAGAGATGCTATAGGTGGCTGAGCTACAGGTCCAGGGAGAGACTGGAACGCACAGGGAACAGCAAAAGGCCCAGCCGTTAATTGTCTTTGATCTCTTGTGGCCATGATGGAATAGGCAAGCCCAACAGAGCTAGACTTCTCAGTTTCTTTAAAAACTGGGGAACAAAACCTTTTTTAGGTGTAATATTTTAAAATCTTGACAACTAGTTCCATTTTTTCAAAAGAGGTACTATTTGAGCTAAAGAAAGCTGGTTGGTGGTCCAGTTCAACCTTGTGTCAGGCAACTGAGACCAAGAGAATGAATGCTATGAGAAAAGGGAGGGTAAAAGTTGCTAAGTTTGAATCCTCCCTAGGAGTGTTTGTTTCCAAAGTTAGATTTTAACAGATATAGGAATTGCCTTTATATTGTGAGTTTAAGTAGTCTTGGGCTACTGTTTTCCAAGAAATTCATCCATATCCATTGGCTGCAATGCGAAATTAATCATTGTAGATAATTTGCATTTGGTTAACTGTTGATGTCACAAATACTTCATCTTAAAATCATTCTAGCATGGTTGTCATACATTAGAAAAGCGTGACCTGGCTTCTGAATGCTAGATTCCTTATATACTGAACATGTAATTTTGAATATACTATGAAGTCTCCCTAAGCTCTACCTTTTATAGCCGTAGGTTTTGTTTCGTTTTGTTTTTTGAGACAGGGTCTCGCTTTGCAGCCCAGGCTGGTCCTGAACTCACTACGGAGCCCAGGCTGGCCTTGGACTCAACCTCCTGAGTGCTAGGATTGGATTACAGGCATGCACCACCAGATCCAGCTTATGCGGTGGTGAGAAATCAAACTCGGTACTTAGCGCTCAACTTAGCTCTTGCTAGGCAAGCACTTTAACTACTGAGCCATTCCTCCAGCTCCTATAGCTGTGGACTAAGAATAAACAGCAATACCATTTCTGCGATAATTAGTAAAATTTTCTGGCTATTGTTTAGATTCAACAAATGATATTTACTATTTTTGTTTCAGTCATAATCATTTTCCTGTAGATGAGTTTATTAGGGATCTGAGAGAAAGAAAATTTAATAGTGAAAAAACTAAGTTAACTTCAGAAGAGAACATCTTCAAAGAAATTATTATATTTTTAGATATCTGAGGATTTGGGCCTGATAGGCAGCGATTGCAAGGGAATGTCTTGCTGTTTGTCACATTTCTAAGCTGGCCTTGTCCCCAGAACACTGAGGTACATAGAGCTGGCAGAGATACAAGGCCTCATCAAAAAATACTGTATGCTTAAATTTTGAAAATTACAGTAAAAGAAACATCGCCATTAATCTCTTTTAAGCTACTTCCCTTGTTTCATACACATCCTTGCCACTCTCTGAAGCAGCTCTGAAGCTCTCTGTCTTTAGTTGACTTGTTGCAGCTGCCTCAGTGTCACAAATGGATTCAAAAAGTTTAATTTGCACGTCTATTTTGACGTTGGGCAAAGTCACAAGCTGCATGGTGCCTGCTCTAGTGAGTAAGGACCAGATAAGGACAGACCATAATACTACTATGAGCTTGACAATCCATTGAATGGTATTCAACAGCAGCTTTTTTTTTTTTTTAAATCACACCTTATAAAGACACTCATGACTTCAAGAATTACTTTTGAAAGTGCAAAGAGTAATGGAATAAGTTAGTCTGAATCAAAGGGGAACAATGTGAGAGGACTTAATGAAAATGTACTTTTTACTGAATATTTTAAAAATTTAAATATTTGTAGTATTTTTCAATCATTTCTAGTCGTGCGTTACAATCATTAGACTGCCAGAAAAAAAAATACTTGTAAAGAACTCATTAATCTGCATGACTCCTTGGAAGTTATAACAAAATATCTTATACATAAATTTACATTAGCCCAAGAAATATTTTGAAAAGTATTTGTGCCTCTGGCCATAGTTTATCTGTCCTCTACTACTCTGCTACACTTCTGTTAATAATTGATAACAGCAAACTTCAATGTGATATATTTCTAATTATGTTTCACATTTTTCTTTTCATGGATTATTAAGGAAGAACAAAAAATAATATGCCCAGTGAAATGTATTATACACTATGTCTCTGTCCAAACTTTTATTTTGAAAAGAATTGTGCTTTAGAACCCTTTGGCTATTCTAAATGGAATAGAAATAAGAACAGTAAAACGGCTAATTTTTTTCATGTTCTTTCACCATTTTATCGTTACTATCATGTTCAAACAAACTAAATATGTAGATTTTTTTTACTGTAAACTTGAAGCAACTTTTCACTGTCATAGGACATTGCAAGTTGATTACCACCATCTCAAGGGCGAGAGATTCATGTGTCTTAGTCATAAATAATTAACTCTGATTAGCACCGGGAAAGCAAGGAACTCAGCCTAAGCCAGTCCTGAATAGTACTTGGAGAAATGAAAGTTAAGGAGTGGCAAACATTCAGAAATTTCTAACAATTTTCATAAATGATTGGTGTGATGATAACATCACTGTTACTGGACCTAGTCTAATTAAAAAAATGAATATGTGGCTTCATTTTTCCAGGAATAAAAATGTATAGAAGCTATTGCATATGGGAAAATTGAAAATGGAAACATATAACAGCATTTAAGATGAACAGAGGAAAAAGGGAGGGAGAGAGATTTTCCTTTCATGTTCAAGCGTCTCTTCCATCTCAACCCTTGCATGGGATTCAATCGTTAAATACACAGATGTCCTTTGACAAAGTCAAGTTTCCCCTGAACATACTTAGCTATGTAATATTTAAGAATGCTTATGGAAAATATTGATAAAATGCTGGACTAATAGGATTGTGATTTGCTGTATTTGTGAAGGAACACAAACTAAAATAAATAAATAGAAGAAAACCTGAATGTGATGCTTCAGAAATTCGGTCATCAAAAAAATGTTTCAATAAACTAATGAAGAGGAGATATTCCATCTGAAGGGTAAAAGCCATCTATGGTTTCTGTGACATGAGCTACAACATGTCTCGAATCTGTTGAGCAAACAGTTTGGTAAATATCTACTATATGCCCAACACTGAGCCACAATATTAAGGATGAAGCTATAACTCAGTTGCTGTCCCCAAAGAATGGGCATTCTACTGAAGAAAGAGCTATTCTGGAAGCCTAGAGAAAGAAAGATAAGGGGGAGGGTCAGACTAGAAACTGAACATAGTTCTTCTGCACAGAGCTGTATATCAGTACTATATTTATTTATTTATTTGAGACAGAATCTCATCAATAAACTAAGTTGCCCCTGCTGATTTTGAAGTTGTGATCCTCCTGCCTCAGCCTTCTAAAGCTGGATTATGGAAGAATATTTTCATTAAGTGCTGGGTTGAGTTGCATAAAAGATGGCTAGGTAGATAACCATGATAGCTCAATTTGGTGTATCTGGATCAGTTGTCTGGAGACATCATGTCTAAGATGATTCTCAAGCAAGGGTCCGTGTGGGTTGGTGTGAGTACAGATGTAAGGAGCACTGTACCTCTTAAACATGCCCACTGTGTCTTAGCTTTACTTTTAGTAACCTAGTATGATTCACAGACACCCTTGGCCTGAACTCCAATGATCTCCCACATCCTCTCTTGCCTCATCAAATCCCTTCTTCACTAGGCAGTCTACTTTATCCTCCTTCCTAAAATTCTTCAAAGTCATTTCCATTGAGTTAAAATAGCCTCATAACTCTTCTTCATGTTTGACAAAGCCTTGCACGATCTGGCCCCGGCTGCTCTTCCCAGTTTCTCTCACACCACTTTCTTCCCCTTTCTGCCTTTTGGGTCTTTAGCTTTTCTAGATCATCCTGCTTCTTTCTGTCTTAGATCTTAGCAAACATGGCTGCCCTCCCTACTCACATATTACTTCCTTCCCATCCTTCCAATGGAATTCCCATTTTTATTTCCATTTCCAACATCATTATTGTAACTTAAGGGACCACATTTACTATCCTAGCACCTGGAAGAAAACACAGCATTTAGTAGAGGTTCAATAAATGGTTGATAAATTAGGGAAATGAAGCAGCATTTATATGATGGTGTATAGATTAGCTATCTATTTTATGGAAAATTACTTCAAAATTTAATGGCTTAAACACACTACTTACAGTCACTGTGAATCAAGGGTCTGGGCAGGGCAGAGTCCTCTGGCTCAAGGTCTCCTACAAATTTCTAATCACCATATTATCAAACGCTACAGCCATCTCAAGCCTCTATGGGGCAGGAACGACTTTTAAGTTTATCCAGATGGCTGTTGGCACAATTCAGTTTCTCACAGGTTGTTGGTCATGTGAGCAAAACAGAAGTGACGGCCTTCATAATCTAATCTCTAACGTCCTTTCAGTTTCATCAGATTCTATTCATGAGCTGTGAGTCACGAGGTTTAGCTCACACTACAGGAAGGGTACTTCACAGGACATCAGCATCGGGAAGAGGGATCATGGGGGAGCATTTAAAGGTTCTGGCCACAGCACCAAAGGACACTGAGTGGATAAACCTATAGTCAGTGTGGTGTAGGACAGAGAATGAGTAAGAGAGCTATGAGCTTCGGGAGGATGGGGACCACTTTCCTTCAGTCATGACTTGTGTGGGTAGGAGCTAAGACAATCCCTGACACATGGGAGGTTGTCAGGATTTGCCCACAAAGGGCCTATTTGAACTTTGGCTCCTTGTCACTGCCACAGAGCACTGCTTTCACACAGACAGGTTAGAAGGAAAAACTGGCCCTGGCAGCTTATCTTTGCTTTACTTTTCTTCCTTTCTACTAAAAAGCTAGCATGTTTTGTTTATTTTTTATGATTATGCCTCATTATTTGTCTTCTTCTAGAGCATTGTTACCTGAAAGTCAAGAATGGGAGTATTATATACTATGTTCTTCTCCATTCTTTTTTCCATTGATATACTCAGAGTATTTTGAACAAGAGTTCAAAATCTTGTCACTTTCATTGTGACCCATATCAGCATCCTTTGTGCAGAATCTCAGGTCCTGCCCAAGATCTGGGACCAGCTGCTCAGCAACATTCCCAGGTGATTTCTATGTACACAGAAGCTGGAAAACACAGATTTAAATGACTATAACAAGGAACCATAGACAGAGAACCTGACTCTGGAGTCTCCCCTCCTAGCTGCTGCACTGTTTGGCCTGTAGCAATGGTTGTAGCACAAAGGTCAGTATGAGCTCATTTGAACATATATCATTTATGAATTAGAGCAAAGGTATAATTTTTATAACCTTAGTTCATCATACTTTCACTCCAAATGTTTTCCAGTATTTCACTCTAATTCTTGTGGGGTAAGAAGTGAAGTCATAACCAGTGTGCTGGGAATTCTAAACGATGGATGGATGGATGGACAGAAAGATAAATAGACAGCCCTGGATGAACTATCATGGAAAATATGTTAGGACTTCCGTTCTAGAATATATCTAAATCTGACTTCAAGTTGACCACAAATTAAAGTGTAGTGACAGTAATTGGTTTATCAGCATGTATTACTTCTTTATAGGCACCAGTAAAACTGATTTGAGTTGGAGAAAACCTTCAGTTTCCCAGAATATTGGAAACCTGCATCAATAATTACAACCATACAAATATATATTCTGTACATGTTTTAGAAGAAAATTCTGCAGTAGTCCGCTATCTCTGAATCCCTAGGATACAACATCCAAGTACCCTCTGAGATCCAAATCAGACCTAACATCTAGCTCATCATCATTGCTAAAGTCTCCTGCAAAGCTGAATACCTACTGCCAACATCTGTGAAAGAAAACTACCAGGAGGAAAGTCTTACGTGTAGATTTCACGCTTAATGAAGATTTTGTGGTGGTGACAGCAGCTTCCTTTTCAAAATTCGGCCAGATTGCTGCCCAGAAGGAAGTTGTCTATAATTTCACTCATGGCCTAGCACAAGTATTCTGTATAATAACAATAATCTACAGGGACACAACTATGGTTTCAGTCACAACAGGCACCCCCCACCACCACCACCAAACCATGGCCACTTAGTACTCAGTCTGGGGATCATCCAGTCCATTTGAATCCGGGCTGGACCTGTTAACCACTTTAACCAGCAGAACATAAATATGACAACTGAAAATTTCAGAAGAAGATCTATTCAAAGTGTTACCTGCTTTCAAAGGGTACAACAATATTTGGATAACTTTCTATAATACATAAGACATAGCAGTTTCAGTAAAATTTTGCCAAAGGAGTAGAAACATCCACCTTCCACCCTTTAGGGAGAGGCCAAGAGCAAAGAACAGAGGCCCAATTTAACAAACGTGTCACTGGCCAAGTTCAAGAATATCAAAATCTGTCATCTTTGGCTTCAAAAACTCTGACATCAGTCAAAGAGACAGAAAAGAAATTTTCCAGTAATAAATCGCTTGTTTTTTAAGCTTTCTTGCATTCCTCACCAAGATAGGAACTGAGGAAAAGAAATAGAAATCTAAATTCATGAGAAAGTTTATTGGAGCCAAAGATGTGAAACAGAAGTTACCCAGAACACCAAGATTTTTTTTTCCCCAGCACATGACGAATGAAGCCATCAAAGCAAACACAGTTTCCTTTTAAAACTATTCATGAGCTTGGGCCCTGTGGAGAGTTATCACTAATATTATTCATGCATCTTTCATCTCCTGAAATGAACTACAGATTCTGAGTGAAATTGTCAATACATGTTAGCTTCTGAGAAGGGAAATAACTTAAAAATTCACCCTGAGGCACAAGGCACCATTCACACATTGGCTTCCTCACCCCTTCCAGTCAAGTCCCAACCAAATAAACACATTATTTTTTTCTTTCCCTACTAAACAGATGTTTATGTTAAAGAGTGAAATAACAGCTTCCCACCCTGCTGCCCTCTGAGGCATGGCGGGCAGGAGCGCACATCCTCAGTCTCTGTGTGTCGACAAGTTGTTGCTTTCATCACTAAGTCCTTAAAAAAAAAGAAAGAAGTCGCTCCCAGCACTAGCAAATGGGTTTTGAGAAGTTTAAACAACAAAAAAAAAGATATATATATAGCTGATTGTTGAGACAGGACATGAATTTGTGCTATCTACAGAGAATTTCTTTTAACTGGACAGTTTGATCTGCACATAGGAGCACATGGCAGTCCCTGACAGAAGTCAGACACCCGGTATCCAAACCCACTGGGTTGGCTTTCCATAGAAGTAGCTACCTTGACCCGCTAAAGCTTCCAGTATGCTCCATGGATCAGCCTTTGCATTTTTAATATTTAAAGATGTTATTACATTAATGGTACACTGCCACTAATCCCCCACAAAGTGTTCCTCCTCACTTTAAACGCACTTACTGCTCTTGCCACTTTTTTTAGCCTTTATGTTCTTTATTTTCCAAGAAATTTTCTGAGCAACAAGTCAGGTGTCTTTATGGACAAAAATACACGTGTGAATAATGCCAGGAAAGACTAAAGCTTTGTCATTATAATGAGCAGATTGAGTATCTAAGGCAATTTTACTTTCAACCTTAGATTCCTATATTTAGCCATTATTGGTCCAGGGAGACAACACACATCCCTTAGAGCCCCGCTTATCTGATAGAACAACATAACCTTTAGGCCTGATAACCATGCCAAATATTGAATATTTGAAAGCAAATGTTATTCTAATTAACTGCATTCACAAATGGCAGCAGTTTCTAAAGCTGGGTTGAAGAATTACCCTTAAGACTCAAATTAGAAGCAGAGAAAAAAAATAGCATGTGAGCATAAAGTCAAGTTTGCACTAAATAACGAGAAGCCACCCATAACTTTGAAAGGTTAACAAGTATCGCAAGCT
Organism: Ctenodactylus gundi; assembly: GCA_004027205.1. Taxonomy (NCBI): domain Eukaryota; kingdom Metazoa; phylum Chordata; class Mammalia; order Rodentia; family Ctenodactylidae; genus Ctenodactylus; species Ctenodactylus gundi. The sequence goes on from PVKB01000285.1 coordinate 114,380, forward strand.
AGTGTATTTTGCCGTGCAAGGTAAGACCACGGCCAACAGGGAACAGCACAAAGTCAGCAAGTACTCTAAGGGTGCCTGTGTAGTTACACAGCACAGGACTAGCAGGTGCAAACAGAAAAAGGACTGACTTTGCTCTCCCACCACAAATAAACAGACATTCTTCCCAAAATCACTTTTGAGGATTAGATGCTATGGTGAGGTCCCAGTAGATATTGTTTCTTTACTGCTATTTTTATCATACCTGTAACAGGTATTTGTTGAAAATAAATTAGACTATACCAATAAACAACATATGTGCACAAAATACTCAAGTTCAATGTAAGCATTATGTATCCCATATATACATATCAGCAAAATGGGAGAAGAATATATTGATAAACAGAAATAAACATAATTAAATCACACATACACAAGCATAAAATTCTAATACTCTAAAAATCATTTTCAATTATATATATATTTTCTGATGTTGTTAAATCAAGTTCTTGATGCAGATATAGATGATGCAGTAAGGGGAAAACACAAAAGACAATAAAATAAAGATATATGTCACAAGAGCACGTACAGTTCTTGTTACAGATTTAAATTTATGTGTGTGCCTTCCATAAGCAAAAACAAAGTATGAGATTCATTCTTTCCTCAAGAAAGAAATAAGTGTGTTGCTCATAGTGAGACTGGAGAGAAGTATTTTTGAGAGGTAAGTCAGTTTGGTGCTCAAAACTCCTTGGCAAAAACCCTACTTACCCTTCAACACTCTGGTCCAAAATTTCCTTATTGTGGAGTCTTCACTGGTCCCACTCTAACACTTCCCCATAGGAGTTAATAATTCACTTGTCCTCACCATAGACCTGTCTTTCTCTTTGCCCTAATTATGTGTATTGCCAGCACCTTTCTCAGCCCTTGTCTATGATCTTATTAAGAGAACGGACTCTGCCAAGCTCAACAGTGTTAGTGAAAACATGCCTTGTGCTTTACAATTGTGAATTAAAATATATAAGATCCAAGCCTATCAGCACTTCCTTGTAATCCAAATAGGACTGAGTCCAAGACTGTTTTTCATCAGGTAATTCTAACAATTTACACAGGTTGGTGTTTCTTAGCCAAATTGTGAATTCAACTGAATTCAGTCTTTTTTTTTTTTTTTCAATACCACTGATGTTTCTTAAACAGAATGTTTTCCAGGGGAGTTTGTGATCAAAGTGGAAAAAAGAAAAATAGATCCACCAATGCTCTTTCCAATACCCCATCCTTGACACCAATGTGGATGACCCTCAGGTGGCTGCATCCCTTCTGCTAAGGGGCATATGGTTCAGTTTGGGCAAACATCATATTGAAACTACACATAATCTTCTAATGTGATGGTTAATGAAAATAGCTTAGACTGTAAACATAGTTCAACCCACTAATGATGCTTCTTCAATTTTACATCAGAGTTGAATAAGCTTACATTGATTCCTCCATCATAAAGTTATAAAAGCAGAAAGGGACTCATCTCTCAATGGTTTATTTCTAAGTTTTTACCAGTAATAGGGTAGGGTAAACAACCATTTCCTCAATGGTGCTTCTAGATTTCCCTTCTCCTTTTCGCAGTAAGTAGGGCTATGAAACCAGCTCTTGCTAATGGATGTAGTCGACGGCCATACTTCTCTGCATGCATCCAACTTCATCTGATCTCAGAAGCTAAGCAGATTTGGCCCTGGTTAGTACATGGAAGGAAGACCATGGGCACAGCTGTAATTCAGTTACAGTGAACACGTAAGCATGTTGTGATGATGATGCCACCAAGTCAAGTTTCTGGAATACTGAGCCACTACATAGAAGTGGGATGTCCTGAAATTCACCAAGAAATGCTAAAGATTTTAAAGAACAAAAAACAAAAACATGTTATAGTAAACCACGGAGAATCTGGTAGAACTTATTATTGCAGCATTGCCTAACCTATCCTGACTCATCCAGGAGATGTTAATCACTGCCACTGACACAGCACCTGACCTTATTAGATAGAGGAGTTTAATTAACATATCCTCTGGTTAGAGCCTCTTGATGAATACGATTTATCATTTTAATTCTACATGTTCTTTGGACCCAAATGAGGCTCATTGTCTAAACTATTTTTCTGTTCTATTTATAAGGGGAGAGGTAAAAACTCACAAAAGAGAATAGACTCGAAAATTATGATTATTTCACTATTTTTTGTTCTATTCTTCTCTTCTATGTATGGCATTTAAAAGACACCAAAATCAAGTGCTAAGAGTCTTGATGAAAGTGAATACTTCACATGTATTGCATTCACTTGCTTTTTCAAACATCAGAATTTTTTTATGTCATATTGAGATCTGAACTCAGGACTTGACACTGAGGCATGACCCCCAGAATTTTTTCTTTTTAAACAAGAGTTTTGCTAAGTTGCACGGGCTATGGTCAAATTTACAATCCTCCTGCCTCAGCCTCTCAGAGCTCCTCTCAGAGTGCTAGGATTGCAGGTAGACACCACCCCACCCAGCTACACACTTTCATATGGAAAGATTCATGTGGAATGCAAGTGGCAAGTAATTATCAGAGGAAAACAACTGAATTTATTTGCTTTAGCTAGGACCTATAAAATAATAAATTCTGAAAGCAGGATTAAGGGAAAGAACAGCAGTTTTTAAATGGATGGAAAGAAATGAGCAACCAGCCTTCTTTTTATATCATCATGAATGGCTTGGTCAAGGTGATAGAGCGTAAGACATCATTTGTGTCAGACAGAGCAGTCAGATCGTAACATGCGCTCCAGCACAGAAGCATTCTACTTTGACGAGCTGGTGGCTTTTCAACACATTTGACAAACTCTCAGTGGGTGGCAGGTTCTATACAAAATATGAGAAGTATCAAAAGGAACTGGATAGTAGGATTTAAAATTAATTACCTCTGTCACTTCTCACTTCCCAAGGCCTCCTTCAAATGGAGACACTGTCTTTAGATATTGCCTGCCTAGCATGGCTAGCTACAGAAGAGACTGTACTAGGTATAACCTAAAAAAGGTAAAAAAAAAAAAAAAGAGAGAAGAAATCTCTCTTCTAAGCAGTCCTGAATATGCAGACACTTTACAACAATTAAAATTATTTACTTTCCAACTTTAGAGGCCCTTCCTTCCTGCCAAACATAACTCTCGAGCCCCATCAGTCGGATCACTGAAGACACTCATGGTAATGTGTGGGTGCTCACAACACACACACTTGGTGGGGGACCATCATTGATGTAATGGAGTAGTAACTTGTAGTGCTTGCAGTTAATTCAACTTTTGTCCAAATTATATCTTCCTGGGACTGGTGACTCAAGAGGCTTCTCTTTAGGGCCTTAGACTTACAATATACTCTAAATCTTCTTACAGCATATCTAAACACATCTCAAGAAAAGTCAAGATGCTGAATTCCTCACAGTGACTGCTCAGATATTCGGAACACTTACTTTATGCCAGATACAGGTCTAAGTTCTTTGAATAGATTGACTCATTCGGTACTTCACGATGCCCTACTAGGTCCTGACTTCGCAGCTGAAGGAAGTGAAGCACAGGAGGAGTGAATTCCCTGGGGCACACAGTTGGTAGAGGACAGAGTGAAATCAACTGATCTGCTGCAAGGCTCACCCTGTTTATCCTTACGCAATACAATCTCTCATATGGAAAAGTGCATCTGTTATCCCATTTTGGGGAAGTTTCATAAACAATATGCTCATTATAATAAAACTGAGAGCTCAAGAAAATAAGCGGACATTTATAAAAAGCTAATGAAAAGCAGGCAAGAACACACACCCTTACCATCCAATTTTTGAGCCCATAAACTCCAGGTAGTTAATTTACTTCTCTCTACAGTGTTGGGTTTTTTTCAAATGAAATACAAACATTTCTTAAAGGTGAACATTTTTTGTTAAATAAAACACTGTTTAAGAATTGAAATAGATGGAAGTGGTATAAAATAGAGACAAGAACAAGGATGTGCACATTTTAAAAATGATTTGATGTGACCTGCTGCTGATTTCAGGACATTGCTTCACACTATGTGCTCAGAGCTATGTCATCCTCTGTCCTCTGGGGAACAAACACGTTCCTGCTCCTTGCTGTTCACCTTGACACCGGGGGAACCAGTTCTAGTAACTTATTACTCAATGGCCAGTAAAATACCAATGGCTGACAAGTGCTCATAAAACTTTACCTTTTTGTGTGTGTTTTACCTCCTTCTCGAAGACACAACATGTGCAATGACATGATGGATACGGAAGTACTTCATCAAATACAGAGCACAAGAGGTTGCACTATGGTAGCTCTCAAATGCATTAAGGGTGGTGATCATGGACAGATTGCTAAGAAAGATATTCACAACCTTGGACCATAGGCTTTGTCCAGAGATCTCTGAAGTCAGGGGTGACTTAGCTATTCTCCATCCCCAGCTGCTAAATTATCATCTCAGCTACAACTCTCACAGTCATCTTCTAAATCTATAGACTAGGATACTAATGAGAACCAATTTGTGCACTAAAAATGAGCTTTGGTATTTGAACAGAGTATACAAAAGACAAGATAAAATTCAAACTCAGTCTCCTGCTGCAGAGAAATTAGGTCCTTAAGAAAACTTCCTGAGTGCTACAAGAGGTTAACACTGTCACTTTCTTTCAGAACTTTGTGCTATGCTCAACAATAGAATTAGGTAGTCTCTAAGTAAATGAATAGATAGAAGAATAAATAAGTAAAAGCTTATTGATTAAAAAGTACCATTGCAGAGATAGGTACTCAGGGTCAGTTCTCAAAATGGTTGAATAGTGGTAAACTATTCAAACAATTTAAGTGATTCTAATCCTACGATTTTTAAGAAATATTTTGTCCCTGGCTGACATTCCATGGAAAATAAACCTAAACAAATAGGAAATTCTGGGCTGAGAAAAATAAACAACTTAGAACAGTTATACTGACTTTACATGAATTAGAAATATTTAACGGTCATAACAAATATATATTAGTTTATTCGTAGCAGAGACATCCAAAAACTTGCTTAAGGCCTCACAGAAATAAGGGAGAGAGCCAAATTTAAAGCCTGGTTTCTCGATTAAGTTTCTAGCTTTGGTGTGTGGCTATTCCAACTTTCTTCACTTTATGTTTAATGCCCCAAAACCATATTAGTGGAGGTACTCTTATTACTCATATTTCAAAGGTGAATAAATTAAGAGAGTAGTTTTAATACTGCATCCAGGACTGGACAACAAGTATACAGTAGAGTCCAGCCTCTAATTCTAAATTTTATAATCTTATTTTGACACTTTCATTAATCTTTTCACATTCACATTTCTCCAATGGCTCTCCATGACTTTTAGGGTAAAACTGAATGACTTCAAAGGCATGTGAACACTTACGGATCTAGTCCTCACACACTGGGTAAAAAGGGAATAATTAAGGAGACAATACAGTCACCACATGGCTGATAACTTTAGCTTTATTCCCTATGGGAGAGAACCTCTTTCCCACATGCTCTGCAAAATCTTTACAGCCACCTCTGTTCATGACCCTCAGAAAGCCTCTTTCTCTCTAACCTGAGTGTTGTGTCCTCTCTAGGCATACGCTTTATCTCTCTGAGCTGGTGAGCTGCCTCTGCATGCTGTAGATCTTGTTCCAGTAGGACGCTCAGCCAGTTGAGCTGGAAGAGAAAAAATAAACTCTGTTTGGCAAAAGTCATCGTTTCTGGGTTGTGTTCTTAAGTAAAAATAAATCCACTCTCTCCTGCTACATTGTCTTGCACTATTAACTGACTCTCCATTTCCTTTTATATACCATTGAAAAATCTTACTTTCATGAATAGTATTAATCTCTGTATACCATGAGTGTTACATGAATTCTATCATACATACATAGTAAGGTAGATTCCAAGAGGTCTCTGATTGTTGCTTACTCTAAGTCTCTTTCTGTGGTATCTTTTATTTTTCCATATATATATATATATATATATATATATATATATATATATATATATAGGCATATATGTATTATATGTGCAATACATAATAGTTACAATGGGTATTTTGTACACATATGTACATAGCACCATATAGCACTGAAATTACAATCCTTTCCTCCCTATTGTTGGCTCTCCCACACCCTCTTTGTCCCCACTAACGCCCACTATCACTCTCATTTCATTCTAGAAAATGCCTGTATTCAGAGTTTCTCATATCAGGAAAACCATGTGATATTTAACCTTTTGTGTTTGGCTCACTTCACTAAGCATAATGGTCTCAAGTTGTGGCCATTTACCTACAAAAGCCTCAAATCTATATGGCATTGTGGAAGAGTAATACTCCATTGTGTATATGCTCCATGTGTTTGTATCCATTGGTCTGTTGCTGAGTATTTCAGCATCTTCCACGTTTTAGCTCTTGCGAGCTGTGCTTCTATGGTGCTACCTTTTAAAGTAGCAGCAACTTGTCCACAAGAAGCCCTCCACAGTAGGTTGCATTATCCTTTGTTTCTTCTCTGTAAGAGGATCATGCAATGTGCCCTTGTCGTTCCTCAGGGGCAGAGTATAGCTTTCTGCCCCAGTCAGTGAGGTAGACATGGCCCTCTAATTTGCCCTGGCAGATTTCACACACCTGCCAAACAGCGGCTTTAAATTAAACTGTGTGTCCATGCCTCTTGGTTCTGTCAGGAGGAGGACATGTGCTAGAGGGGTCCTTGAATCTGAGCCCTAGAATGCGGGACAGATCAGACCTCACAGCCAGCAGAAGAGCTAAGGCAAGGCAAGAAAAGACACCAAAATAAAACAGAAACAAAACAAGTAAAAACTTAAGTCATTATAAGCCATTCACATTTTGAGGTTATTAGGTAAACTGCTTACTAAAATTGGCTAACATACCTTCCAGTGACCTGTCATTTTTTTATAAGCTTCTTAGCAGTCTGACTTATCCCTTCCTGAGTCATATGACCTCTTTGACTCCAACTTCAGTCATTCTGGAGCACATTTTACAGGCTGCCTTGCTACGATATTTATGTTGGATTCCCTGTCTGTCTTTTGTTCTGGTACCTTCTTCATCTGGAACATTGCCCAAGCACCGGGCCAACTGAGCAGCCATGGGGCACACCTCCCTTGAGAGCCTCCATCAACCCCACACTCAGGTTCAGATGCTCTTCTGTTTTTATTTATTAATGCCTTCTGCTGACTTTCATATTCAGTATTGGTTAAGTTATTAGAATATTTATTAATACTAATGTTTAAGGCATATTCACCATCTACCATTCAAAACAATGATGAACAGGGCAGCATCATTCTTCCTGGAAATACACAGTCTGACAAACAGTCGGCACCAGTGGCTCTGTGTATGGAATGTATGTGGTTTTATAAATACAAACTTAAAAATATGAAATCTGGCATTATGAGTTAAGCTTACTTATCTCTAAAGCTACTTTTCAGGAAAAAGGAAAAAACAGAAAAAAAATTACTTTTTGTTTGTTTCTAGAACTAGTGGAAAAGATTTATACAGATAATTCTAATTATCATTATTTCACAACTTGTGACTCTTAGTGCTAAAGCCTTTTCCAGTAACTGAGAAGTGACATCCTCCATTTTTACAGCTACTTAGTTTATAGCCTAACATATTTACCCCTCTGTCTTTACCAGCCTTTTTTATCGCTGTCTATGCTGATAAATACTTTCATTCTGTCAGATCTGAGTCCAAGGTCGGATCCTGCCCACCTACACCAGGTTTCAGGCCCGGAGGGGGCCAGGGCTCAAGGGTGCAAGCTCAGATCCAACTGGCCTGGAGAGCAAGCGAGGCACTGCAGAAAGTCCGGTCACTCCACGTTCCACTCCAGCGACAGACCCAGCAGAGGAGAGAGGCCAGCTTTCATTTTGGCGTGCATGCTCCCCACTGCTCTCTCTGCCTGGTGGTCTTCTTTTCTCTTTGCTTCTTCTCACTTACTGCTTGCTTCTCTAAACAGTTATTCGGCTTAGATACCATTAGCAGGCTTTGCATAATAAAGGCAGATGCTACCCAACCCGAAAACAGTGGCACTATGGATGACATCAGTGACATTAGGTAATTAGGGAGACCCTTATAAGATGTTCATAAAGTACTGAGTGAGTGAGCAGGAATTGTCATGGCAGATGGCAGAGTCAGGTTACTATCAAAACTGCCTGAACTCTTTCAGATACTGCGACTAGGGCATGCACAGCCATGGTCATCCTCTGCTAAGCTGTATGCACATGGCTTCATTTGGGATAGCATGTTCTTTCTGTCCTCACACATTCTATTTTCCCTAGATTCTCTAGTAAAATTAAAGGAATAATTTATCCCAGAAACCTTTGAGCTATATAAAAAACATCAAAAGTCGGGAGCACTAGCTCAATTGTTGATGCTATTTTGACTGCTGGATTTTTGTGTTGCCACTGACTGATCAATACATTGCTGACTTTTTCTGAAGGTTCCATAAAGATTTATTCTAGAAATTATTATGTTTTATTTAATCTGCTATAATAAGACAATTTCATACTCATAAGTTGAGTCATGTAATTACTTCTTTCTCCTAATAGCCAAATAATTTACAAAGGCATATTAGAAAAAGATTAACAGAATAAATAAAGCAACAGTGGCCTTCTTTGAACGAACAGTTTCTACTATTTTAAAATGTTGAATACTTCTGAATTCAACCTAAAGAAAATACATCTCAACTGTAATGTAGTGTGTAAGAACACACACACACTCAGCACACACACAGATGCTCCCGAACAGAGCTTCACATTGACTTCCTGATCATCTGCTGAAGGTAGCAAAGGCTACACCACCACTTCCATGCCTTCCTGAATTAAGTTTATTGTGATGAACTTGATCTATTGTCCAAAAATAGAGATGTGCTTCTAAAAATATACCCTGGGCTCTTGACTAGGGCTCAATTTCTCCACCTATATTACTGAACATTAAAATTCCAAAGCTGCACGATCTTGCAGAATTGAAATATGAAAACCATGTAAGAAATATGTTGATTATCAATTATAAACTTAAAATTATACAATAAAAAGAAATTTTCCCAAACAAGCACCTTTTGCTAAGTTCATGTTTGGCATCATCCACAGATAGATTGGTAGATAGACAGATAGTAGATAGATCGTAGATAGATAGATAGATATGGATATATAGATATAATTTTACCTTCCAAAAGTCTGGGCAAGATAATAATAAAGAAACGTAAAGCGATATTTTTATACAATCAAGAATAGAGACTGGAAGAAAAATTAGATATGGCTGAGAGAGTTCAGGAGTCCAGATATGGACATACAATGGAAGAGTTCTAATGAATGCTGCAATAAAAACACACTGTTGTTCTAATACCCTTCCTAAATATATATAGGTCAAAAGGCTGCAAGTGTGTCCTTCAGAAATCCTGGGAGAATCAACAGTTAAGGCTTCAGAAAACGGAAAAAGTAGAGGAGAGGCAGCCTTTGGCAGTAGGAATATTGGCTGTAATTCTATATCCCAATAATCAATACTCCTTAACCCTATCAACTGGCCAAATACACATATGCACTTCCCTCTTTGTAAATTGCCTGTGTTAAGCTCCTTATTTTTCCCTGTGACAACTGATAGATGGTAGGACCTTGACCTGATGTTGTAATTAGCAATAAAACTGAAATCAACGACTAAATTTTCAAAATGAGATTCTAGGACTGAATTGCACACAAGAGTAAAGGAATGCAAATTACTTCTTTCTAGAGGAAATAGAAAATGCATGATCCATGGCTTGTGGTGGAAGTACAACTGCTCAATTCATCACCAATAGAAGAATGGAAGGAAGTACAGAAGGAAGGTGGGACATGGAGATCAGGAGCCTGGGTCACGTCACCACGGAGGGAACAATAACATCTAAAAAGAGGCTGAGTCATCTGATTCATTATGGCTCTAAAGAACACATATAAAAGTGAGAAATTAAGCACTGTAGAGGGAAGTCTTCCTTGCTAGCTCTGAAGGAGTCTCTTAGTTCTATGGGTAACAAGGCAGACACAACTAATCCATCACAGAAGCCACAGAGCTGAAGGAGGTCATGGTGTATGCAGACAATATTCCTGACTGCCTTGGAAGAAATTAGCTCGAGTTTCATGGTGAGCTCGTTCCTAGTGTTCAGACCTTAGACCTTACTGAGTTCATTGGTCTGCAGTGCCTCAGTTTGGGAAGATTCAGGGGACAAAAAAACTTATGTGTTATGACTCTTTCTCTGATTTTCTGATGGAAATAATTTGTAGCTATTTACCGGGATTGCTGTGTTCAGGTTAAATAAGAACAGGCTGAAGAGTTTGTAACTTAGATGTGATACATATGTGCACAAGATACTGACGTTTAATGTAAACATTATGATATATATATATATATATATATATATATATATATATATATATATATGTAAAGGGGGGAAACAAAGAATAGCCTGACTTTTGGGGACACTGGTTCTGAATTTGTGTTAATTTCAGAAGATTGTAAATATCTATGTGATCCACCAGTAAGAAGAGAAGCTTGTGACTAGGTATGGCACCATATGCCTGTAATTTTAGCCCTCTTGGAGGCTAAGGCTGGAAAATCAGAAGTTAGAGCCCAGCTTGGGTGTTAGGAGTTTACCTGTCCAAACAAACGATGGACATTGGGGGCACAGGTGACAGAATATGAGACTTTATCTTTTTGCTAAAAGGGTGACCTTCCCACATGCAAGTGAAGGAAAATACGCTAAATAGCGATTTAAGTCCCTAGGTCGCCAGGCCCTCCCCCTGCCTTTTCTTATGGGCAGGATGCACAATCTTCCCGATAATATCTAAGGCATAGTCTCAGGGCCAAGTTTAGCACAATGCTGACCTTTACCCCCCTTCCAACTTTGTCTGGTCACCTGGTTAGGTAAAGCGCGTGAAAATACTTTACCATGAACAATGTGCCACTTCTACAGTTAGCTGGCGGTCACACTGGGCAACTGAGCAACTTAAGTAAGACCCTTCTCAAAATAGAAGAAAGAAAGAAGAAAGAAAGGAAAGAAAGAAAGAAAGAAAGAAAGAAAGAAAGAAAGAAAGAAAGAAAGACAGACAAACAGAAAGAAGGGAGGGAGGGAGAGAGGGAGGGAGGGAAGGAAGGAAGGAAGGAAGGAAGGAAGGAAAGAAGGAAGGAAGGAAGGAAGCAGCTTATGGAATCAAGCCATAGATGAACACTTGGCCTCAATCTGTCTATACATCTAGGGTCTACAACATATCTAGGCTTACTATGGACATCTTGTAAGATTGCATCCCTACTTTTAGGAGACCAAGATTTATTTGGGAAGTGAGCAGAATACACACTGAATCCTCAACCCATAGGGTAAAAACTGATCTGTAAAGAGCTGACAGATGAAAGCCAGTGAAGAGTCCCCTTTTTTTGTGATTTGGAAGCATTAGTACCACTATCAAAAACCTGAGTACTACTATAGTGATGACTCACACAAAGACCCAAGGAATAGACTTTCAATATGTGTTCTCCTTTCACTATACTCACAATAATTACATTGCATGTTTGTTATTTTAGAAACACTGTATCTTTTAGAGATTCTGGAGAGATCATTTTCCATTGCACCATTTACCTTTGAGAAAATAAAAGCCCCATGTTCTACAGCCAGGAAAGAAGAAATGCAGCCTGAAAATTTTCACCAACTTCCCTGCACACCGAATATCAAACCAAGCATCACACACTCTCCGTTTCTTTTGTCATAAGTTTCACTTTGGTAATTTTTAATATCCAAAGGAACCTTAAAGTTTAAGTCCTTAGTTAAAAGGAAAGTTCAACACTAGAATAAAACAAGGTGTGCAATAGTGACATTATGGTTCTATTCTACCCTTTGTGGTATTGTAATGTTTTGTTTGCTTTTGCTTTATTTAGACATTCTTTCTTTTTAAAAATATTTATTTTTAGTTGACAAGTAAAAGTCACATATACATACAAGCACATAATAAAAGTATAATATATAAGTATATATACATAGACATATATACGTATATAGTGTACAACATCTTGCTGTGAAATATGAATACACTGTGGAATGGTTCAATTGAGCTAACAGGCTTTTTTTACATACTCAATATTTTGTAGTAAGAATACTTCAAATCTGTTGTAGTAATTTCAAGAATGCAATATACTGTTATGAACTATAGCTACAACATCATTCTTACTCTTCCTGTCTGAAAGGTAGTATCTTGATGAAAATCTCCCAACACCACCCATCCTCCTCCTCCAGACCCTGGCAACTGCCATTCTACTATGTATTTCTATGGGTTCAGCTTCTTTTAAATTTTACATACAAGTGAGATTACATGGTATGTATCTTCTGTTCCTAGCTTGCTTCATGTTAACATGCATGCCACTGTAAAAACCAGGACTTCCATTTATCTAAGGGTTGAGTGGCATTCCACTATGCCCATATGCTGTATTTTCTGTATCCATTCACCTACTGATGGACACTTAGGTCAATTCCATATCATACTGCAATGAATATGAGCGTGCAGACATCTCACCAATGTACAAGTGTGGATTTCATTTTTTTAAAAAATTAGTTTTAGGCATAGGAGTAGGTACCATTATAATTTTACATTATTTATTTATTTATTTATTTATTTATTTATTTATTTATTTATTTTTGAGACAGGGTCTTGCTCTGTAGTCCAGGCTTGTCCTTAATTCACTGTGTAATGTAACCCAGGCTGGCCTCAAACTCATAGCAATCCTTCTGCTTCAGCCTCTCAAGTGCTGGGATTACAGGCATTCACCATCACACCTGTCTTATGTGGTACCAGGGACTTGGACCCAGGGCCTTTGAATTGCTAAGCAAGTGCATTAACTACTGAGATACACCTCCAACCCCTTACTTTCATTTTTTTGAGGAGACTCTGTACTGCTTTGCATAATGTAAATCACCACAATCTTGGCGGGTAAGACAAAATCTATACAACACTAATCTTTATAATAATGTCATCATGTGAATTATTCAATTTTCACTTTCTTAAAGGCCATTAGCACCAAGGGACAGAGTGCAGAGCCAACAGCCAATGGCTGGATCTTCAGCCAGACAGCTACTTCCACCATCACACTTCTCTGGAGAGAAGCAACAACACAGACCCTTCAGTGTGCACCTGCAATGTATTCACAGTAAGGTTTTTGAAACCAATCTACCTCTGTTTTTTTTTGACCAGTTGACCTGACACTTTTCTTTCACCCAGAAACTCCTGTTTTCTTGAAATAAAGGCACCCTCACTGCTTTCATGATCTGTTTTTAAGACTCTGTGCTGATTTTAGACTGCTGTTTAGTCATCCTGGTGTTGTCCTCAAAGCAGCTAGAAGATCCCAACTGATCAAATGAAGGCTTTTCTAAGAAACAGAAATATCTTAAAAAACAAAATTCACTGATGTCAAATAAAATACATTCAACTACCTTGCTCCTCCCAAGAAAAGGCACAAACTCCAGCACAGCTCAATCATATTCATAAAAATAGTAACTCTTCCTATATTTAGAATCAATTTGGTAACACCTAATAAAATTAAAAATATTACTATATAGGTTTATTTCAATCAGATCATTTTAAACCTAGAAATTTCTCTGACAAGATGTAAGTGTATATAGGCAAGGACCAATATTCCAGGCAACACTTAGAACTGAGTAAGTGGTCATCAACAGAGGATAATGTGAACAGTAATGGTCTGTCTATACCATCCATTATCGTGCAGTTCTTAACAAAGTCCAATAGAGCTACATTATGTGTTTTTAAATTTTTCATCATGGCTGATTCCATGAGAAAATCAAAGTTCAAGGAAGCATATATATAATAGGATCTTATGTGATCCCATTGTTTTAATATTAATAATTACCAAGATCCACGAGTGTGGGAATAAATAGAAAATTTTCAAGATCTGTTTATGTGTGTGAGTAAGAAGTAGATAGTAGTTCATTAGTATGGATTATCTGAACTGAGGGGGAGATTATAAAAAAGAGAAGAAAGTTGAGTGCCCTCATTCTACAAAAAGAATACAAAAAAGTTGCTGACTTAACAAGTATATAATCACCCTATAAATTAGACTGAAGTGTGTACAAGTGTGAATACTATCATAAAGAAGGTCTTTAAAAGTGGTATATAATTTTATTCTCTCACTTTAAAGGCCATATATAAAAAGGTTTAGGAACTGATATATTTGTGTGAATATCGTCTGTGCATCAGTTTATTCTGATTTTCTCTAGGTCCTACTTGCAACGGTCCTATATTTATTCTTTATCAACTCTTAGGTACACTTATCTGACATTGGCGCGCTCTTTTTAGGTGTGGATGAGTTTCAGGTCTTGCTTCTTGCTTAGAACATGCACCACTCACATTTAGAAAACCTCAGTTCACTGTCCTTCTTATTCTTACCTCCTGAGTAATGTCTTGAAGTTGCCCAGAGTTTCAAGCATGCTGTGATGAGGTAAATAAAATTTTTATATGTACAATTTTTGCAGGGATTGTAAGCTGAAGACTGGACTCACTCTAGAATAGACAGATAATTCATTTCCAGGACCCTCTAAATTCAAGCTGACAATATCCTTTAGTTTCTGTGGCAGACATTTGCTCAACTTTATTAGGAAAAAAAGGTTTATTCTTTAGATACATAGCAAATATTTTACATACAAAATAGACACATGATTAAATTTGCAATGTGTTAGTTGTAATTTATTATAAGACAGTGCCTGTCTCATTTTTTCACTCAAATAATGATTATTTTTCATCCATCAGATAAGCGAAGTTAATTTTTAAAAACACTCTTTGTTATCTGAGATGAAAGACAGAATGTGCTTACGAACGATGATGAGATTGTTTACCCTTCTAACCTTCTGGACGGTAATTTTGCAATATATCTTGACAGCCTTAAAGCGTTCACACCCATCGACTGACTCACTTCCTACTTGGATATTCATGCTAAGAAATGATTCAAGGATGATCAAAAAGATTTATGTGCACTGAGGTTTAAGAAAAATGGAAACAAGTAAAATTTAGTATTTTTATGACATTTAATTATTAATACCAAAATTTTGTATGAGAAAATCAAGTTCAATTTTAAAAATTCATGAATAATATTATTGGGAAAATATGATGAAAACTATGTGTAAAATATAATATGGTGTGTGATACCTGCATACTTAATATATCAAATAATCGTGGATATAAAACCAAATATATGAGTTTTAAAGGTAGAATGGACTACATCAAAACAGTATTAATTATCCTTGAGCACTAGTTTTACCTTCCTACTGAAGAAAATTCTGCTATAACTGAGTTTTGCTCTACTAATTTCCCTCTTAAGAAGCAATCAAACAAAAATCTTAAAGATGTTGTGGATGGAAGTAAATATGACACCACGTAACTCTTTTCGCCTCTACCTTTTAAAAAGTGGGTCTATTTTTTATTGTTCACAAATTCTCCTATCAACAGAGAAGAGTGTTCCTCCTACATTTTGCTACTAAGAGTGTTTCAGGACACGTGTTGTTCAAGCCTTTTTCCCCCTCTCTGTATTATTTTCTTGTGTACATATAAGTATAGCAAAATGTTAACTTTTTTATAAAACAAGGGTTAAGGGAGACTACATGGACTACATATTACTTTTTATATGTTCTATGATGCTTGAAATTTTTCATGAGAAAAATGAATTAAAATAACAGATTTGTGAAATTCAGTAGTTCCTATTTTTGTTCTAAAATTTAAGTCAAATTGTTATTATTTGGTTAAATACGTAGATACATCTAGCAGTGATGTGGCTTACTGGTAGAACATATCTAACTCTTTCAGTAAATCAAAAGAGTTAATAATTCATATGCTGTGGAAAAGTTTATTCCAATAACACATACATGTATTAGTTACTTGTTCTGGCACAGAATATTTGACATCCACAAAGCAAAGGAGAAAAATTTTATTTTAGCTCAAAGTTTCAAAAGGTCTCACATAGTCCATACATGGGCCAAAGGCAATAGTGGAATTGCATGGAGGTAGTTTAGTCAGACAAAACTTTTCACTGCCTGGCAGACAAAAAGCCAAGTGAGGGAGGAGAGATGGAGCTATTCTCCCAGGTCTTCTCCCTGCAGTCCTCCTGATTTGGATCAAGACTCAGGTTCTGCCTCTTTAACCACATCCCATTTCTTAACAACACATGGTTCCATATGTATCTCAGTGTATCAAAATACATGAGGCTTCTAGGGATGTTCCTGATCCAAACATAAAAACAGGCATACAATAGCTCTCTACTTAAATAAATTAGTTGAAATTTTTCTCATGTGCATGGTGTATACATGAGTATTCATATATGAAACCAAGAAAGCACTGATTGATTCAATAGAAAAAAATTTTCCTCTACAGGTAGGAAAACTTGTTTCTATAATCTTCAGAGAAATGGGCCACCATTTTATGAAATGCCTTTTCTCCCCTGAGCACCAGCAAGCTAAGCACTTAATGGTTCCAGGTACAGGATGGATTATGAGAAGGAAACCTAGTTGGACATAGGACCAATAGTACAAATTTATGACACACAGCACAAAGGTATAGCATATATATGACTGGATACTTGCAAGAAAAGAAAGAAAGAATGAGACTGGGGCCTTATTTATACAGGCAATCTCCACATGTATTCAAAACTTTGTGAAAGACATCAGGCTGCAGTTTTTTCAACTGTTTAAAATTCCAAACAGCACAGATGTAAAGAACATTATATTTGATAACAGCATAGCAAGACTACCAAAACAAAGCAAAAGAATTTATTGAAAGCTGTCACTGATGAAAGACACAAACAACAGTGAGACTATAACTGACTTCTCAACAGAAATGATGTCAACTAAGAGAATTGTATGTCACATTTACATGATGGTGATAATCTTGACATCTATAAAAAATAAAATTGTCCTTAAAGGTAAAAAATGAATAGAAAATTTTCCAAATAGCAAAAAAAGAGATAGCACATTATTAGCAGATATGCACTAGATTCACACAAAGTGCTCTAAAGTAGAAATATAAAAATACATGATACAATAAAGGGCAATGAGGAAAGTGAAGTTATGTGTCAGAAATACCAAAAATTTAGAAAAACTACTCATGTGGGTTAAGATAAATATATCATTAGTTATTATTAAAAGGACAATTAATCTTGTTATCAGTATATACAATAATTCAATCATGTAATTTATAATAAATCATTGAGTATTTCCCTATTATTAAAAAAACATAGACACCTCTGATTCCATCACTTATTTTTAATAAAAGATAGTAATCAGGGCATTTAAGCGAGGAAAAGAACTGAAACACGGAAGGACACATTAAAAATATTATCTGTACATAAGATTCAAAAGTATCAACCATAAATGAAATTCTCTAGCAAATTCAACAATGTTACCTGAAAGAATATGACCATACAAAATTAATTTTAATTACAACACAAACAAAATATACTACTCAAACAAAATGAGACCGAACAATACTCTTCTAAATAAACATTGAGCTGCAGAAGAAATTAAAAAGTTCACAGAGATAAACAGCAATGAAAGTACATCACAACACAACCTCTGGGAGACAATAAAGGTACTGTTAAGAAAAAGTTCATTTCTTTAAATGCACATAAGTACAAATGAGCAAAAGCCCAAATAAATAATCTGAACACACAACTCAGGGAGTTAGAAAAACAAGAACAACCCAACTCCAAACCTAATGAAGGAAAAAAAAATTGTAAAGATTGGACCAGAAATTAATGAAATAGAAAGTAGAAAAGCAACAAAAAGTAAATGAAATGAAAAGCTGGTTTCTTGAAAAGATAAAGAAGATTGATAACTCTCTTGCTAACCACGCAAAGAAAGCAAAAAGAAAATCCATATCAATACAATTAGGAACGAAAACAGTGACATTATAACAGGTCACGTAGAAATACAAAGCATTATATGACGTTATTTTGCCAATTTATACTCCAATAAATGCAAAAATCTAAAATTTCCTAAACGCATGCCAAGCTCCAAAATTGAAAGAAGAAATTAAACATCGGAATAGGCCAATATCAACCGATGAAATTGAGGAAGTAACAAAAACACTTCCAACTAAGAAGAGCCCGGGACCTGAGAGATTCCCAGTAGATTTCTAAAAAATTTTCACGAGAGAATTAATGCCAACTTTCACCAAACTTTTTCAAGAAGTTGAAAAGAAAGGAAAATTGCCAAAATCACTTCTCAAATCAAGTATAACCTGAATTCCAAAACCAGACAAAGACCAAAAAAAGAAAAAAGAAAACTACAGGCCAACACCCCTAATGAATATAGATGCAAAAGGTAATAAAATTCTTCCCCAGAGAATGCATCAAATCATAAAGATGACTACACGGTAGGTTCAAGTGGACTTCATTCCAGAGATGTAGTGATGGCTCAACATACAAAAATCAATAAATAGAACACACCATATTGACAGATGTATAAAGTTAAAACTATACAATTATCTCAATAGATGCAGAAAAAGCATTTGGCCAGAATCCAACACTCATTTATGATAAAGATGCTGAGGAAAATAGGAATAGAGGGCCCTTACTTAGCCATGATCCAAGCTACTTACAGAAACCCCTCAGTCAATATAATCCTAAGTGGAGAAAGGCTGAAAGCATTCACACTTAATTCAGGAACAAGAGAAGGCTGCCCACTGTCACTATTACTATACAGAGTCAATGCAATACCAATAGAAATAACTACATTCTTCACAGAACTAGAAAAACAAGCTCAGAATTTCGGTGGAACCAGAAAAGACCTAGAATTTCTAAAGCAATTCTGAGTACCAAGGACAAAGCTAGAGGAATCACAATCCCAGACCTCAAGAAATACTACAAAGCAGTAATGATTAAATCTACATGGTACCGGCATAAAAAGAGACAGGAGGACCAGTGGAATAAAATCGAGGATACTGAAACAAACCCAAATATCCTTAGTCACCTGATTTTCAACAAAGGGTCTAAAAGTAATCCAGTGGGGTAAAGAAAGCATCTTCAACAAATGGTTCTGGGCAAAATGAATCTCAACATGCAGATGAATTAAATTAGACCCATATCTGTCACCACACATTAAAATCAGATCAAAATGGATCCAAGAACTGGACGTCAAAACAGAAACACTGAGCTTACTGGAAGACAAACTAGGTAAAATTCTAGAAGACATAGGGGCAAGAAAAGATATTCTAAACAGATCAGCAACTGCACAAGAAATCTCATCAATTATCAACAAATGGGACTACATTAAACTAAAAAGCTTTTGTACTGCAAAAGAAACAATCAACAAGGTGAAGAGACAACCCACAGAGTGGGAGAACGTCTTCACCAGCAATACTTCAGATAAAAATTTAATGTCTAGGATATATAAAGCATTCATAAAAATAAAACCCCCTAAAATAAACAACATCATCAAGAAGTGGGCAGTTCAAATGAAAAGAAGCTTCTCAGAGCACAACTGGCCAACAAACATAAAAAAGTGTTCTCTGTCACACTGGCCATAAGAGAAATACAAATTAAAAAAAAAATTCTTAGGTTTTTTACCTCACCCCAGTGAAAACAGCCTACATCAAGAACTCTAAAAGTAACAATTGCTGGCGAGGTTGCAGAAAAGAAAGGAACTCTGCTCCACTTCTGGTGGGAATGCAGTCTGGTATAACCATTATGGAAACAGTCTGGAGATTCCTTAGGAAGCTGAGAATAGAAATCCCATTTAATCCAGCTACTGCTCTACTGAGCATGTTCCCAAAAAGAATAAAGTCAAGATACCAAAAAGACTCATGTATATCTGTGTTCATAGCAATACAATTTATAATAGCCAAATCCTGGAAACAACCAACTTGCCCATCAACAGAGTAATGTTTAAAGAGGATGTGGTACCTATACATAATGAAATACTATGCAGCCAAAAAGATAGATATGAAGCATTTGAATGAAAACGGGGCCAACTTGAGTCAGTAGTGCTCAGTGAAATGGACCTAATACCAAAGACAGACTATAGATTGGCACCCCTCTTATGAAATTCACAACAATAATGACATAAAGTGGCCCCAATATGAGTGACAAGGTAGAAAGGGGGTCAGTAGACTACTAGAAAAGGGATGAACCTCTGAATATAGATGGTCATTGATTTCCCCAAATCCCATGTCTTTAATGTATTATAGAATTTGAAATTCGTATAGAGAAAGCATAGTTAATAGGAGAATACCATGAGAAAGTTTTGGGAGATGACAGATATATTTATAAACTTGATTGTAGTGACAAATTTTTGAATGTATTTTTATGTCTAAACTCACCAAAATGTATACAATAAATATAGGTAAATAAAGAAAATAAAATAAATAAAAACAAAATTAAATTTATTTATATTCCTGAAAAATACATAGAAAGTAAGCATGTTTAAAATCGCTCTAAGTAAAATGACTCAAAGACTCTCAACTGTCTAGGTACAGATCTAACGAGAGAGGTGCAAAAACTCCACACCAAGAATTACATAACATTGAAGAAAAATGTAGGAAATCATAAATAAACGAACATATACACCTGTCCCTGGATTGAAAACAACTGATATTTTAAAGCTGTATTAGACTTCTTTAGAAAAACATAATTCACAGAAAGTATACATGTAAAATTATGTAAAGAAACTATTAGGTTAGTTTAAATGGTCAAATATGAGAAGTTCACAATGGCTACCTGGAAGATCAAAGGAAAGGTCCAAAATGGTTGTCTGCATGTACTGGAGATGGAGAATCTGCTACCTCTCTGATGAAAAGACAGAAACCTCACAACAAGAGGAGGAAAGATGGAAGCCACAGAGAAAGGATCCGAGACTGCAAAATCATTCCAAGCCGGAGGTCAAGAAGCACACTGTAGAACAGCACGTGCAAGTTCCTGCGGGGAACGGAAGTCCAGAGGCGAGGCATTGCCTAAGACGGAAGATCTTCCAGAAGAAGCAAACAAACGCTTCCTTTTTCCTTCCCTTTTATTCTGTCTCCGCTACAAGTTCATTGGTTAGTGCTACCACATCTGAAGTGGGTCTTCTCCAATCAGCTCGTTGGTCTGCATGTCAATCATCCACAGACACACAAAGAACTGTGCCTCACTAGGCTGTTAGACATCCCTGAGCCCATCGAAGTTGATAAAAAAAGATTGATGGTCACAAAACCATCAAATCTCTCCAGATTTACTTACAGACATGGAGAATCAAAATCTCAATAGGATTTTGTTTGGATTTTGAGGTTCTTGAAAATCTGATTCTAACTTCATAATTAGAAATACGAATGATAAAAATGGCTGAGGCAGTATCAAAGAAGTAAAGAAAGCCAGATATCCACTCAACGGTTATAAATTTACCAATAAAATGTAGCAAAAAGAAGAAAAATCATCAGTAAAACAATGGAACAATTTTGAGTTTGATTATATATGTGGGTATAAAAGTAAAGATTGAAGCACAAGTTTACACCTTATGCAAAATAATAATAATCCCAGACAGACCTAAATGCTGAAGGGCAAATATACAGCTCCTGGCAGAGTAGATGGTAAGCACATTATGATGATAGAAGAATCAAGGAGTATTTATGTATAAAGCACAAAATCCATAACCACAAAGAAATAATTCTGAGTAAATGATGAAAAAAATCTTCTTTCTTAAAGATAGGATCAAGAGAGTGAAAAATTAATTCACTGGGTAAGGAGATGATATTCACAATGCAAATATCCAATGGAAAATTTATATCCAGAACATATTAAAAATTTCTGTCAATTAATAAAAAAGTCAGAAATTTGTACATAAACATCCACAAAAACTTAATAATTTCATGAAGGGTATATACAGCCCTTAAACATAGTTCCCAACATCGTTAGTAAGCAGGCTGTGTAAAATAAAAAAAATTAACAGTATTAAGAATGTGTAAAAGTGAACAGCAACTACAATTCTCTACTACCACTGAGTTGAGTGAAGGTAAACTGGCACATTTTACAAACTTTACAGTAGTATCTGCTAAAGTATCTGTTGAATATATTCATAATTAGGACATAACATCCTCATTCCTACACTTCCAACAGCTGAAGTTCATTTATGGGCTCAGTAAAATCATATACTAAAACTTCCAGTAGTATTATGATAATAGTCAAAGACATAATGATTTTTGAAAGCATGAAAGAACCCAAATTCTATTAAGAATAGAATGCATATTCAAATTGGTTTTGTCACACATGTAATACCACAGAGTAAAGAGGACCATTCCATTAGTGGTACAGGCATCAAAACTAATAAATATCACACATAAATTTTTGAACAAAATGCACAGAAGTGCATATAACTTTTAATTTTCTTAAAAGTTGAGAAGTGAACTTTTGTAATGGAATTTGAAATCAAGACTGCGTTTTGCCTTTTGGGAGGTAGTGACCAGAAGGGGCATACAGTTAGCTTTTGGGATTTTGTTGGTTTTCTGCTTTTTAATCTACGCAATGATTGCCTATCTGTAGTCATTTTGTGAAAATTCATTCAGATCTCCCTTTATGAATTGTGCAATTTCTTACATGCTTGTTACATTTCAATGGAGTTTGATTTTAAAGCATCAATTTGGAAGGTAGAAGATTTCTTTTTATCTATAGCTGCAGGACACACCCAGAGAAACATTTTTGCTGAAAAGTGTGTCCTAGAAGGCCAATGAGAGCTAGAAAATAGATGAATGCAAAATAAAAAAATGCCAAAATTGAAAAGAAATTCAAATTTCCCCTTTATTTTTAATATCTCAGGAATGTTCTGCCTTAAGTATAATGAAAATGATCAGGGGAAGTGTGTAGCTGGATAATAATAATTATCTGCACTCATTCCCACTATTTACCAGATCACTCTCTACCCAACATTCTGTGACATTTTATTTTAAGTTGAAGAAACACAAAAGGGTATCTGGAAACTCCCAGGTAGAAGAGAAAGAATGTTAGAATTACACAGTTCTAGGTAGCATATGCTAAAAACACCCAAAATGTATGACTGTTTGCAAAATATTGAGACATACACTTGTGTTTTGAGGAAGGGTATTTATAGGAATAGTCATCATGACTTCTGTTTCAGTCATCAGAGAAATTTTCACAAAATGCTTCAATCACCAGGTAATTCAAATCACTGCACCTGGTTGGTGTTCACACGTCCCATGAACACAATTAACACTTATCAAAATTCCTATAGAAAGTCACTATGAGAGATTTTAAATGGATTTTTTCACAACTTAGGCCTCAGCTTCTCAAAAGAAATCTAGAAATAATAAGCATTTTGACAGACTAATGAACAGACAGATAACGTGGAATGGAAGACAAGGGCTCATTTCAAGATAAAAGAGCAGTGTAAGGTAATAATTGAATTAGATAAACATGTCACAGAAGTTCTCATTATAGCAACTAACCACCAGAAAGAGAGCGAGAGAGAGAGAGAGAGAGAGAGAGAGAGAGAGAGAGAGAGAGGAGAGAGAGAGAGTACTCATCAGCCACTTGTAAATAGGTGCCCTGCTGACCAGATGATCTTTAAAAATTCTCTTGAAGAATAAGTTATTTAAGTTTTGGGAATTTTGCTTTCTGTTACGATAGTTACCAGCACATACTGTGTCCTAAAACCTGACTTCAAAGAAGTCATTTTAAGCTAACACTGTGTTGTAGGAAATTCCATATTAGAAATAAGGAGAAAATTAGATAGAGAAAATTGATCTTTCTGCTTTTTGTTACATGAAGGGTTGGCCCCATTTCTATAATATTTATGTAAAGGAAACAAAGCCTTGGAAAACAAAATATCACTTTTCTACTAATACACCATAAAAGGGAAGCATGAAACGGATGAAAAATAACTCACAACTATTGAGTGTCCAATTCTATGTTCTTTTAATAATCTTCTGAGGGTATCATTAATATTCTATTTGATAAAAGTAAGAAAACACAGTGAAAGAAGAAAATATGCACAAGGTCTCCTTGCCAGTAAATGCCAGATCTTGGAGAAAAAGACCCCATACCTGCACTGAGTCCTTGCCAGCTTTCTGTTTCTATATTAAACTAAGCAAAATAAATAATGGGCAGTGTGTTCACCTTTACATTTATAATACTGATGTACAGTTCAAGTGACGTGGCATTTTTCTTTGAAGAGAGTCCTATTGCACTATCTTTGAGAAAATTCTAAACGTTGAGGAGCTCACCATGGCTCCAGACTTGTCCACCGATGCGTAACTTGGAGAAATTATTCATCTCTCTGAAATTCAGTTTTGCCCATTTGCATAGTGAGATGGATCAATTTATTGCACGGTATTTTAACCGCTTGCCCTTTTATAAGGAATGAAGAGTTAGTTCTGAGATCACTGTAGCATTAGATTTTGTGATTCACTGATGTGATGTTCCACATTTTGCTTTTTCTTGAAACAGAAGTGTGTACACGTTTGTATGTCATAGGGTGTGTGTCCCTGCTCTGTGACTCTGGGCAAGGCCATTTCAATTATCTTTTCTATCAGACATTAGCAGACATGTGATTAAGAGCTCGAAAAGTGTTTGGTGGCTGAATTTGCGCTGCCATAACGTTTCTCTCTGGAGCTACCTCTTCATCCTGAGAAGCACAATGAGACGCGAGGAGAAGCACAAACTTGAACTAAACCCAGATGACAGCATAAAGGGGACCCCAGGCAGTACTGGCCTGCATCAGCTGAATCTCAGAAGAGCAAATGCTTCTGATGAAACCTAAAATGAGGGCTCCAGAGCCTCGTATAAGGAAGAGCATCAGGAAAGACAAGGTATGAGATGGGCAGCTGTAAGGAACCAAGCATTAACCTCAGGGTTCCAGTTTAATACCCTTCATTGTGACAACAGTGCTAGAAGTGGCCAGAGAAGGTAATACCAGGGTGACCTTACACTGACATCGGAAGCACAAAAATGAGGTATAGAGTAGGACTCACAGAATGAGACACTGTCTGATGCAACCCACAGAGGTCCTCACACCATGACATCTTCAACCTCCCCACAGCCAAGACGCATCGAGTGGGAAAGTTTAGTAAGCGGGAGTGACACTCTCAAAGTCACCAGCTGCCTTCTTAGTACTAAACAAATTTGGTAGTCAGTAACTCATAATATGTATTATATAGAAGAGATCTGAACTAATTGTCACGTATCAGCTTACATGATATTAGAATACAGAAACTGATTACTAACATTTAAAAACAAAGAGTTTTAAATATCCTAATCAAACTTCTGGTCTCTATGAAAAACTTCAAGAGTAAGCTCTATATTCTGACCAGAGAAGCAATCAGCCAATGGTAACAAGAAGTTGTCCTGTGACTTTTTTTTTTTAACATTTTTGCTGCTAGTCTTCCACCAATTCCCAGAATCCACCTGTTCCCCTTTGGTAAACTCGGAGAGGATCTCAAGAAAGAGAAGATGTGGGCCCTGAGACCTCCCACAGGGTGGCAAGCAAGCCTCGAGCATGAAGCATTCTGGGAATAAGCCTTTTTAGTCTCCAGAGAAACCCATGCATGTTGCATAAATATGGAGTACCCCAGCCAGAGACAGCTAAAATAGACTAGACGTTAACTCCCTAAATCTAGATGCATTTAGCTAAAGTTATTTAATTTGCTTTTTTCTACACCTCTCTTATTATTAAGGTGGAGATTGCATTTTCTCTCAAAGCCTATAGTAATATAATATTGAGGGAGGATAATAGAAGCAAAGATGGAAAAAAGGCACGAAAAATTCCTACTTTTAATATTGTAGTCGCAAGAAGAATTTCAGCTTCAGGACACAAATAATTCTAAAGTTTTTTTTCTAAGAGTGAACTCTTTTACTACAACCTAAGATTTTTTTTTTTTTTTTAATCTGGGATAACAAAAACTTTTGAAATATTTCGATTCCTTCCACCAGGAACAAAAAGAATGCTAAAGTCTTTTTTCCTTTCCAGAAAACTAAAACAAAAATCTCTAAGAGTTTTAAAGACTGGCTAAACCTGTAAACTGGGCTCTGGGCACATGCCTTTCACCTGTAAAATGTGCTGCCTTTTGCTGACCCCATCCTCTGGTGCATTACTAAGCAGGCAGTCTATCTCAGCTTGAAAAATAGCCTGCCAGCTGGGTAACCTGACAGACAGTAGCAATACACATCTTAGACCATCCCTCTTGCAGACATTCTCTAGACCACATAAATACGCCAGCTCCAGACCATAAAGTACCAACCTCTCTCTTGATGGCCCTACTCTTTTCTCTAATTTGGTAGCTTAAATTCTGCACAATAAACCTCTTTCTGCCTCTCACTTATGCACCTTGATACTTCTCTTTCTGTGACAGATATCAGTGAGTCTACAATCTGCCTGCAGTTAGGTGAGTTAAGGATCTTCATCTCTCCTTTATGGAATTTCCTCATGTGGTGGCAACATACGTGATGTGAGTTTTCTGAGGTTGCGTAAGGAATGATAAGTTTTGGTTTCTGATTCTTTCTACGCCCAGCTTTATCTCTAGAGAATATGGAAAATGTGACTTCCATCAAGAGAAGTTGCTTCTGTTAAACTTCTGCTTTTCACTCTAAAAAATTGGGGTCCAGTTTTCAAATCTTAAATGTGTGGGAAACCCCTTGACGGTTTGTTAAACCACAGAATTCTGGACCAAGGCCCTATACCTCTGACTCAATAGGTCTAGGTAGAGAGTAGGAAATTTCATTTCTAACAAGTTCCCAGGTAAGGAAGTTCAAGACACATAATATAACGTCTTGGGAAATTAAGTTTACTTTTCTTTAGCTCCTCTATTTTTTAATGGCATATTATTCCTCCTGAATAATATTTTTTCTATAAAATAAATGTGAACAATTATCTTTAAAATGGCTTTATTAGTTCCTAGTATTATAACCTCAAGGCAATTGTGGTTCCTTCCTTTGTGCACAATGCGGTGTGTTCAAATGCTAATCTGAGGAATAATAAACGCTTCTTTAATGGAAAGAATACATTGTTGTTGTTTTCTTAGCATTTCTATAATGCAAATGTCTTCCTCCTGAGAAAAATGCATTCTCATACTCTCTGTACTTCTTTAGAAAGTAGAGGAAAATTAGAAAGCTTATCCGTCAAATAATCCTGGAGCCATGGGAGAGGCTGCTACAAAGCCATTTCCTACATAATGACTTTGGCTTTAGTATCTTACTAGGATTAGGTAGATGGAAAGGAAATGTGTTTTCCTGACATTTTAATAAAGACGTGGACTTCAGGGGTGTAGTTAGTGTGACATTTCAGCAGATCTCAATGTTCCTGTGCATGTGTCACCTCCCTCCAAGGTGTCTAGTACATTCTACCCAGTGAAAGAAAAGAAATACGTAGAATATAAAAATTCTCTGTCAGTAATACATGTCTTTTTTACCTGGTCCTTATTAAGTGGATTTCTACTGTCGCTAAATGAGGCTCTGAGGAGGTCCTCTAAAAAAGAGCAAAATACCTTGGCTCAGCCTGATGGGTACATTCATGAATCATGTCATCAAAAAGGAATATTTCAGGATGCGATGGTATGAGGCATAGTCAGGTTTATTAGGCAGAATTAGAAAGCAAGAGAGAATAGCACAATGCCCGCAGCTTCAGTAACCAGAGGGAGCACATTCTGAAGCAAGGATTCAGACTGGTCTTCTCACAAAAGCACAAGGCCAGATTTTATAGATTGGCTGAGGTGGACCAGCATCCTGGGAATAACTGATTAAGTTTGCTCTTGTTTCCTTAGCTCAAGAGGGATCCTTATGGTTTGAGGGGCAACTCGGTTTCCACTGACCTTGACCTTGCTTGGAAAGGTGAGCTCAACATGGGGCAGTCTGTGAGGCTTCTCTTTTCATGGCATCTGAAGTGATTATGGGTTTAGGATAATGGCTGGAGAATTCTAGGCATGAAGCCAGGGGGTCTGGAACTGAATGTTGTAAACTCACATGTTCCAATAAAAGCCGATAACTAGTTTAGCTATGATTACCTTGATGTCCTCCGTTTTGAAGAAGGAATGAGGTAGGGTAGGTAAATGTAAGGCTAATGTTGCCTAAGGGGTAGCATTCTTATTCAGAGCTGAGCAGAGTGCTCTGACCCAGAACTTTAAGGCAGTAAGACACAGAAAATCAGATTTCTTTGCATCCTCTCTACCTTTCTTCACTTCTTTTATCCTACGTCACTCACCCATCCCCCTTCCTGTTCTTCTTCTCACCTGAAATCCAAAGAGTACAACAAATGCTAAAGTTTAATAATCTGGTAGAAGAATAGAACATAACATTGAAATTCAGACATATCAATCTCCTATCTCAACTCAAATATCTGGGAACCATATAAATGGGTTTTCTAGCAGTTGATCCTGTCATAAAGAATTATATCAGTTTATTTTCAAATTAATAAATTGTAACCCTTACTCTTCTATGAGGTTTTTTCTGTATTTTATTATCAAAAACATTTTAAAATTTAAAAATGATGTTTCAGAATAAGATATATCTTTAGAAGCTTGGTAAATATTGCAGATGATAATTTAAATCTTTATCTTTGACCTTAATTTGTCAGTAAAAGAATAAATTAAAATTCATTTTTAAATCATAGAGAGGCTCTCGCTGCCTCTTAATTGATGACTTCCACTGTGTTTTAAGCACAAGGATGTCACATTTTAAAAGGTGGCTCTGAATGAGCCCCAGTGAATGATCACCACTGTAATTTTCCTATGCTAACTAATGAGGCACAGACCCCATTACTGAGATGTCAATACAATTTAGCCCATCAAAATCAATCTATTTGACTCATATTCAACCTTTTAAGTCACCAAACACTGATTATTAATTTACTGGGAGTTGGCCTTCCCTAGAAACTATATCCCAATATCTACAAATCTCATCTAGCTTTTGGGCATCTAAATTCAAAGGCGTTTTCTTGTTGACAATAACACTACTGAGAGATTTGTTTCCTGAAAATGAGCTTTATTCTTCTTCATATTTTCTTTTATAGGAAGAAGAAAGTAAATTTTTAAATAACTATGAAAGCAGAAAAATACATAAAAACACTTTTATTGGGATATAGCATGCACAAAGTGCTTTAGTCTTAAGTAACATGATAGGTTTTACATGTGTAAACATAGCAGTTCTGCCATCAGATGAGGACACAGTGTATTTCCATAATCGCGTGTCTTTCTCAGTTAATAGCCACAACTGCTACTCAAGTGAAAACCACTTTCATCTCAATCACCATTCATCAGTTATGTATTTGTTTCCCATTTTTTTTTGTTTGTTTGTTTTGTTTTTGTTGTTCTGAGCTTCAAGCTCAGAGCACAGGCACAGAAGGCGAACACTCTGCCACTGATCAACATCTTTGGTTTTTGTATCAGTACTTTGTTTCATTTCACTGTCATGTAGAAATTCCATTCTAATATAGCCCAACCTCTGTGTCCTCTCTTCTGTTGGTGGGCACTGAGTTGTTTTTCAGCTGCTGGCTGCTGAGACAATGCTGCTGAAAGTTCCTGTACCTGTCATCCAAGGTTCTTCAGGGCTCTGCCATCGATCCAAGAAAGCCCTGCTGATATGGCTTATCTGTATTTTCTACTTTCTGACAACCTGTTTGAGGTTCTAACGTGATATTTTTACATCTATAACCAAGATCTTCAGGGGATCTTTGGAAGGGAGACTGAAATCAATGAGGTCAACAGTGAAATTATCACCCATACATTCTGACTTCACCCCACCAATGAAGTTACTGGAGACTTTCTGAAGTGGCAATGACATGCTAACCTGAGAGTCACAAGAGATCAAATGCCCCAAGAATATTGAACTTAGATTTCTCCTACTATCAGTCTTTGGGTTTTTTCTTGTTTGCTGTAATCTTTTTCTCATTCACTGAAAAGTGGTAGAGATCAGGCAACCAGCAGAAGTTAGTCATTGAGAAGATCCCCAAAATGAATAGCTGAGTAAAACTGGGCATGAAATATTAAAATCTAAATAAGCACAGTGAAATTCCAAGGAAAGAAATACTTCAGTGGAAGAAATCTTTATAGTAGACACAAGTTCATTGGGACTACCCAATCTACAACCCATAGCAATAAAACCACGGAAAAATGAGGCAACAAGCCACTTACAAAAATATACACCTCCCCTGCAGCTGATACCGTGGTCTCTGAGGTGGTGGAAGGAAGTCAATAAACAAGTGGACCTAGAAGCCAGAGAGCTCAAACAGACACAAGATACGCTTCAATAAATGCAGCAGGCGCTCAGCAAGTTCAAAGATGATATATATAATCAAACAAAAACCACTCTTCATAGATAAAAAACTTAATGATCATATAAAAGACACAACTAAAAATTAGAAATGAAGAAACTGAAATTACATCAGATTCTGCAAAGTTGTATAAGTGCCTTATCTCAAATTGGTAGAAGACATTCATGCTAAACTTACTGCCAATATTTTACTAAACGAGAAAAAATTGAGGTGAGGTGAGCAGTAAGACAAGGCTGTCCACTCTCACTACCCCTGTTGAATATACTATTTGAAATTCTAGCGAAAGCAACCAAGAAAGAGAACGACGTAAAGAAAATATGTACTGGAGTGGAAAAAGTTAAATTATCCCTATTCTCAGATGACATGATTCTCTCTCCACAAAGAAGACACCAAAGTCTCCTAGAGACTCCCAAAACTAACAAATTCACCCAAGTTGTAGGTTGCGAAAGTAATACAAAAAAATCAATATCATTCCTCTACTCTTACAATGCAGTCACAGAGAAAGAGCTCAGAAAAATAGTCCCATTGTCAATAGCCCATCAAATAATTAAATACTTAGGAGTCAACCTAACTAAGAAAGTGAAAGATCTATACAAAGAATATTACATTATGTGGAAGAAAGAAATCAAAGAGGACATCAGAAAGTGGAAAGGCATTCCCTGTTCTTGTACAGGCAGAACTAATAGTCTAAATGGCTATACTGCCAAAACTGATACAATGCAATTTGTATCAAAATCATAACACATAAAATATACAATAATAGTAGAAAATAAGCCTTCCAAATCAGAGAAGCTATTAAAAATGGACAATTGAAAAGAATATACAGTTCTCAGAAGAAGACTCACAAATTGCCAGCAAATACATGAAAAAATATTTAACATCCTTAGCCATCAGAGAAACCCAAATCAAAGAAACACTGAGATACCATCTTATCCCAGGGAAACTGGCTTATATCAAGACCCCAAGTAGCAACAGAAGTAGCAGAGGAGGGTGTGGGGGCGGGGGGTAAAGAACTCTGCTGCACTGCCAGCGGAATTGTAAACTGGCACAACCACTATGGAAAGCAGTATGAAGATTCTTCAAAAAACTGAAAACACATATTCCATTTGACCCAATGATATTTCTTCTGGATATTTTTCTAAAAGATTTAAAAATACCACAAAACAGAAATACATACATATTCATAAAGAAAATGTGGTGTATACAGAATACTGTTCTGCCGAAAAGAAAAATAGATTTGAGCCACTTTTTAGGTAAATGGATAAAACTTGAGACCATTATGCATAAGGAAGTGAATCAGACTCAGAACATTAAATATTGTATTACCTTTCTAGTATGAAAAACTCGGAGAATAATTAAACAATAGAGTCAAAGAAGTCAGATATAGGACTAAGGGTGGATGAGGTGGGGAAGGTAGCAGGGAAAGAGTGGGAGAGGGGGAAAATGCGAAGGTGATGTGATACATACATGCACAAAATTCCCATTTTAGTATAACCATTGTATATCACAAATACACAGTAACAAAAAGGAGTGGGGAGAGATCACATGTCTAAACCAAGTTTAGCGCATTCACGAATGAAGACTCAATGAAGATGAGTGACTGGGTCAAAGCCAGAGTTAGAGAGGGACCTTTACAGTGCTCCCTATATGAGTGCTCCTAGGGCCTTAACAGAATTGTCATTATAGTCCAAATACCTGTGTTGCTCATGTTGCCTTGGCCAAGGATGTGGGAGTGAAAGTCAATACACATTGCAAGTTAACTCTCATTGGGAAATGTAGGTAGCTCATTTTTGCAACGATTGCTCCCCATTCTGATGGACATGGGCATTGTTGGCTGCTTCCCTAGTGGTATTAGGTCAGACTCAGGCTGGTCACCAAGGGTGGAGGTAGTCCCATTTTATAGGTAAAGAAATCAGAGGACTAGTCTTAGACACTAAGAGGAGCAAAGAGCTACCTTCACATCATTCTTCTCCTGCCCTTCATCCCTACACAGTAAATCTAAAAGCCGTCTTAGGGAAAAGGAGTACAGCTAACGTTGCTGATTTCCAAAGGTCCCCAGACAAATGTGCCCACATAACCGGCCCCATTTCAGCACCACCACTCCCAAAGAGTGTTGATCTCTCCTCCCCAACATCTGCCACCCTATATGAGTTCTTTTCTCCCCTTCAGTCTGTCCCTCTTTCTCATTTTCAGGGTTATAAACAAATGAAGTCTGGAAGAGGAAGTAAGAAAACAATGCTATTTACTTCTCCCACTTGCAATGCTGCAGTGGTGGAGGCTGAATAAGAATTAGAAAGCAATGTTGTCGAATCTTACTGAGAACAATAACTCAGTTCCTATGGAGCTAATCCTTCTTGTTTTCCTGTTGATAGATTCTCATGCCAAGTTCTGCAACAGGCACTAGAAATAAACCAAGGCAGACAGAAAATAGAAAGGCTAGCAGAAATAAACTCAACTCAAACAATTCTGTAATTAAGCCACAAATCCCTTCTCTTGATTTTAACAGATTAATTCCAGCAAATGTTTACTGGATACCTATTAGGCTCCATGGATACGAAGATAAGTCACAGTCTCTGCCACCAAGAAAGTTTCTATGTAAGAGGGCAATTAGGACAACGTATCTTTAGCTTCTTCATTCACTTAATAATGAATACTGAGTTCCTACACTCTTGAAAATGCTCAGCAAGCACAAATGAACAGATGTGACGTTATGGCCTGAAACAGCAGTAATGTAAGGCAGAATAGCAGAATAACATGCCAGCAGTAAAAACTTACTCTAAAACTATTAGCAATATTCTGTGGTAGAAACCTGACATATATTGAAAAAGAATCTCATAAAAATGAGGCTTTTTATCTTTTCCTAGGGATTACACAAATAAAAAAGAGTATGATAGGTTTTGTAAGTGCTAAAAGACACTAATAGATATTATTAATGATGAATACATAAATAGTAAGCATGAAATCAACTATAAATAATTAACTAGTCACATGGCCAATTATGTGCCTTCTACAACTATTCTGTTATGTGTTTCTAAGACTAAACACCGTTGAACTAGTTTTTATTCCCAATTTACAAAGGACAAAATTAAGATTCAGATAATTGAGGCATTTTTCCCAAGATCACACAGGATATTTGAACACCGTGATTTGAACCCAGATACCTCACTTGCACAATCTGAATTCTTAACCTCAACGACGAAAATGCAATTGTCTGCTGTGACACTTCAGTAGGAAGGTGTGTGTTGCAGTTGCAGTGAGGAGGCGGAAAGCCACTGGTTGGGAGTGGGCCTGTGAATCGAATCCCAGAGACAGGCCTTGAAGGATCAGCGCTGAGATGAGCAGTGGGAGGGAGCTCGCTAGCTGTAACAAAGTGCTTCCATTCTCACTGATTATCCACACTCAATAAGGACCTGGGTGATTAATCTGTGTTTTTAGTATTAATTCAGTCTTAATTAAAATTGAACTACTTTGTACATAGCCCCACTACTGTCCAACCCTGAGCTACAAGGAAATGCAAAGGACGAAAACACAAGACTGGAGAATGAAGTCAAGCTTGTCTGCCTAGGCTAGTAGTGGGAGATCTTTATTCCATAGTCAGCAAGGGACCCAAACTTTTTTCATCTCTTGAATTCATAAGGCATTCGAAAGTCTTGTTTAAAAATGACTGATTTTCCATACAAACCCAAGTAAATAAACTACCAATTTTAAAAAGAAATACTTGCTCAGGTAAGACAAGTTTCAGAAACTTTCAGCTCCTGAGAAGGTCAAGCTTGTGAAACTCAGATAATAGTATGAGTGGCCAATTGAAGAAACGATAAAGAAGTTATTTCTCGGAATTCCTTCCCTCCATAACTGTTAGGGACTTCAAGAATGCAAGCAACCATAATAGAAGCAGTGAGGCATGGGGGTATCTTAGTTACTTTTTCATCATTGTGACAGATTTCCTAACTTACACAAATTGGGGAGTAAAAGTTTATTTTTGCTCATGGATTTAGAAGGTCTCAGTCTGTTTACAGGCGGGTGGCTGGAAAATGGCAGAATAGCACGGCAGGGCCGGAGCCAGGCTCGGGGCCAGGGCTGGAGCTGAAGATAGAGATCCTCATGGCAGGGCAGGGCAGAGGGAAGGCTAGCAGGAAGGAAGAACCAGCACAAGCCCCTTCAGGCCAAGCCTCAAACATCTGCCGCTTCTAGTCAGGTCCCACCTTCCATCAGTACACAGTACCCATCAGCACACGAGGCTTTTGAAGGACATCCCAAACCATAACAAACCATAACGATGGGAGGAGTAACTCCCATTCATACAAGGAAACTGCTGACTGCACCTCTGTGGCCATTTGTGAACTAAACAAAACCTGCATTTGATTTTAGAAGGGAACTTACCAGAGACCTTCTTCATGGAATCCAGAAGCCATGAGTCAAATGTCTGACCCCTGGCAACTCCACAGCACCCACTCCTGCTCACTCTGTGCATCTGAGCTGTGGAGTACCAGTGGCCACTCCTCAGGAGACAACAGCAAAAAAAAAAAAAAAAAGAAGTATGACTGTACACAGCATACCTCACGGAGTGAAAGCAAGAGGCTGAGATGGGGAGGGATTCAAGAAATTGGACATTTACACGAAGTGTTGGGCTACCTAAGCTTGGTGCTGATGCTACGACCAGGGAAGCAGCCAAAACATGTGTCCTCATGAACCTCTACTCAAGATTATGACAGGAGTGAGGAGGCTGTGTGTCCTGGTGTGTTCTCATGTCTGCTCCTGGGCTGGACAAACCAGGCCCAGCTCATATTAAAAGATTCTCCATCACGGGAAGTAGGTCCTTGTTGATTATTCCTTCTTCAGCTCTCGGCACAATGCCTTGAGTGTGTCAAGTGCCTAAGTGGTGGTTAAATTAAAGAGCAAGAACATGAATGAATTTTTGCTGAACGTAGCTCTCCATGCATAGAGGGCTCAAGTCAGGCAAGGGAGGTAGGCGTGGAAAAACAAGTCCAAGAGAGTGCAGTATCTAGTGGTAACATATGTGGCTGACAATGTAGGCACAGGAAGGCGATGCGAATTCCGAGTGCCCGAAATGATCCCCTCATGAAACTCTTCCCTCAGGACTTACAGCCCCAAGCGTCACTAGGTGACCTTGATGGAAAGGCTCTTGCACGGGCCTGCGCCTGGGCACGACGTGGAAGTATCAACAGAGCGGTAGAAGCACAAAACTACACGTGATGCAATCCAGTTCCACCTGGGAAAACAGAAGAGGGACTGGAGAGAGATGAGACCGGAGAGAACAGCAAGAGGACAGGCTGAAGGACAGGTAAGTGGGACTTGTGAGTGGTCCAATCATGCTTGCATTTTACATGGCAGCACTTAAGAGTAGCCGGACCAGAAGGCTGAGCGACAGGAGCTGAGGATCCGTTTGGCAGTTGGGTTCACATCTGTGTATTTTTTTCAGGTATTGTGCTGCTTCCTGCACCTGTTAAACTCTTTTTAGCTTTCTCTTCTGTCTACTTGGACTCTAGACTTTCTAAATTTATTTTAAAATTATGTAAGTAATACAAATACAAATATAGCTAAGGCTTATGTCAACTTAAGCATATCCTCAACCTTAGATAAACATCTGGATTTTACTACCCCAAGTCTGGCATGGGTACTTTATATATATGTTGTGCATGTGTGTGTGTGTGTATGTTTATGTGTGTACCTGTATGTATGTGTTCTGCTGTGTGTTTTATATGTTACCATGCTACATGTAATTTTGTATATCTAACATTATTCCTTAGATGTCTTTCAATGTTTCTGTATAGAATGATCTGATTATTTTTCGTACATGCGTAGGATTCTGTAGTACTTACCTGCTTTTCTCTCTTAAAAATGGGTGAATTACAGTCAGTTTGCACCATTCTAATGACTATATAATTAACATCTGAGATCATGAGTCCTTAAGAGCATATGGAGGTTTCTCAGAGTAGCCTCTGAGAAAGAAAGGCTATTGCTGGATGGAAAATTATGTTCATTTGTAAAATTAATAGACGCTGTCACTTTGTTTTCCTAAGTGTCTATACCAGTTAACACTTCCACCAATGGTGTATATAAATTGTCTAGTTTTTTATATCTATTATTCCTCCTCTTTTGTGAATCTGTCTTCTTTTTCCCATGCTAGTTCACAGAATTACCCATTTCTCTAAATAGTTATAATGCCTTTTCTCTGTTAGTGACTTGAGAGCTTCTGAATTCTGACTTATTTTATGTGGTCTTATCTTTCCCCAAGTAGACTTTAAGCTCATCCTAAACATGAGCCTTATTTATTCATGTTTACATATTTCAGTGTCTGCATCACCAGAAATAGAACCAACCCTGTAGTTATGCAATGACACTGTGAAGGCAGAAATTACTTTGGACTTCTGAATCATAATACTTACCGGCATCATGAGGGTGGCAAAGCACTATTATCATCACGATTCAAATAAGAATTCATAACTGTTCAAACACAGAGCCCCCCTTTTCCGCTTGGCTATCAGAATTTCAGTTTATTACACTTGCTGGTCACACCTCCTCCTGTTCTTGCTTCTGCCAATGTTGTAATAAACATCTGAGCAATAACACTCATTTCTTATTGATTAGGCACGTATACAATGATGAGCCCAATGCCTATCCCCGGTGTGTTTCTGTTGGTTTGCATTGCATGCATATTCATCAGATTTAGAGTTAAATAAATTAAATAAGGCTTTCTTCTCTCCTAAATCTATGCTCTCAAAGCAATCAAGTCTGAAGCTTTACCTGGCCCACTAGTTAAATGTGGCCCAATGAGTGCACCTGGATTATCAATCACACAAGAGCTCCATCTACTTTGAACAGCAGGTAAGAGTGGAGCTGAGAAATCTCTCTTCAGAGCAAGATGGTTGAGAGCATCCTAAAAATGACAGCATTCATGATCTTCCCTCAGTTCAGCAACATCCCATCACCTTTGTTAAAATGTCAGTCTACAGTATCAGGAAAAAAATTGTTAGCGCTGTAAAGCCAAAGGGCTCGTTAGAAGCAAGAGCATTTCAAGTTCAAGTCAAAAGAGTATATTTGGATTCAGTTTGTACAGCTCCTAGAAACCGCTTCTCCTTCCACCCTTGCTGTATAGCTGTGAGAGAGAGAGAGAGAGAGACTGAGAGTGGCAGCACCTGATGTCTGTGTTTTTCAAAACAACCTATCTTGTATGTCACACAAAACACTATAAACCTTTACAAAATGTTGACTATCTTAAACTTGTTAGAGCCAGGTTCAGACACTTGATCAGTAAATCTTTTTAATAATTCCAGTATGCCTCATTTTAGATACCAAGGGACCACTAAGACTTCTGATGAGGCACTTTAAGAGGCTATAAGCAAAAAGAATATGGGGAATTAGCAAAGATAATTTTTAAAACGATCTAGATACACAGGAAAGAAACAAAGTATGAATTCATGTGTCTGGAGAGGCAGACTACTTTGTTTTCAGACAACATTAACTCTCAGGCAGTTAATTTGAGAAATAAGTCCAAATTTTCTACTTGCTTATGTAGTTTGTTCAATTCTGTTTTCATGTTATGCTCTATAATTTGAATTCTCATGAACAGTATTCATTAAATAATGGGGTTAATGGCTACGAGTGTAGGCACTGGGGTTATACAGGCATGTTCAAATATGGCCACCCAATTTTCCTGCACTGAATCCTTGAAACATCATATATGCAGCTCCAGCAATCAAGTCAAAGTTCCAGTGCTGCTATGGCTTAGTGCCAGACATGTCACTTAACAATTCATGTTCTTCCATGGAGCACATCCATGCATCAAATTATGTATGTATCATTTGCAGCAAACACCAAGAAGATGAATAACTCTCACTCTACTTGAAATTAAAAAAATCACAAAAGAGAACTATAAAGGAATGAAGAGTGTCATCAGAGCCATTTGTCACAGGCCTTCCAAAACCAGGGCTGTAATAAAAGCACTATCCTGAGATGCAGGTCAAATGGGCAGACGGGAGCTCTCACCCTTTTCCTTTTGTTTTGAGGCTGCCCACATCAATATTATTTACAAATTTCTCTTGGGAGCTCCCTGAGAATAAAGGATATGGTGGCTACTGAATATTTATTAATTGCTGCATACTATATCATTTTTCAAAAACTTTACAGATCAGGATCTCTATCCTTAGATAAACAAAGCAAAACACTCTATCATTTGATTTGGAAAATTAACCTAATTAGGACAAACTTCATAAACCCAATCTTGGAGAGCAAAATTTGTCAGTGTGCTTACACTACCAGTTAGCAGCACATTAGCAATTATAATGGAGTGCTGTGTTGTCGTTTTTTTGTTTTGGTCAACATATTTTCACTCAATATTTTTTATTTTATGTATATACATGAGTTTCAAATTCTATAGCATTTTAAAAACATAGGGCTTGGGGAATCAATGCCTATCAACACTATGGTGATTGAAAAAGTGGAAAGAAATTTCCAGCCTATAAAACTATGGCTTTCAGCAAATTGGTGGTATAAGGAGTGACACAACACAATCTGGCTCAACCATTATGTTGTCACGTTTTACACCACCAATCTGTGAAGAGCCACAGTTCTACACAGTGGAAATCCTTACCACTTTTTCAATCACTATAGTGTTGCCCCAAGAGGTAAAGTGAAGAATCGGGTTCGCTATTTTAAAAGATTTTGAAAATACATATTTAAATTAAGATCAAGAAACTATATTAATATTTTTCCAAACTGGATTTATGTACTGCGGGGGTGTGCTTTTGAGAAATAATGACAACAATGCTATATCCCTTCTGAGAAAGAAAATTAGGAATTCATTAGAGAATTGTCTTTGATTACTTAACCCTCGTTTGGTGGAAGCAGCTCAGTGAGTCCATTAGGCATCTTGCTAATTTTATGAATTTAATTCGAATCATTACTTTTTAAGTTTCCATGTTGCACCAAGTGACACGTCAGATTACAAAGATGATAGACCATAATTTCTGTTTTCAAGATGTTCTCATATTAGTAAGAGTGTAAACTATTTCACCGAATCAGATAAGATACTAATTAAAGCATATATGTGATGTCAGCGTGTTTGAGCCTCCTGATTTTTGTATGGAAGTTAGCTATTCTGAAGCCTTTTATTGGGAAAGGTCTTCATTTTAAGAATGCAAGACTGATTACACTGAACCCCAAACCCAAAGTGCTAATTACCATGACTGTCAAAGGTAGATGGAGGAGTCCTGTGGATGATAGGTATGTCAGGGAACATCAAGGTAAAATCTACTTGTCCTTTCAAGAAAAGCTTTCCCAGGAACTTTTTTAGAACTCTAGCTCCAAGATTGGCCTAAATTCTCAAAATAGTTCTATTTCAAAGAATATAGAAACAATTAAAATTTTACCTAATTATTTTTGGAAATGATCGTATCTTAGATAGGAATCTGAATGAAAGACTATAGTAAGAATTTTTCAATTAGCTTGGCACTAATGAAGTAGTATCCATCACCACATATTCTATGGTCATGCAAGCAAATGTGCTTTAAGTGCTTAAAATCAGTTTGAAATTAAAACATGCCTTCTAGACTTTTAATTATGCTGTTTGTTCATTTAGAAAATCAATTTCATTTCTCATAGATAATTCAAAAGTAAATTTTAGTCTAAAATGTGGGAATCAAAAAAAGAGATTAATAGAATTCAAAGGCATATACTTTACTTTTAGATAAGCAGTTTTCATTAAAAATTTTGAGTAATTTTGAAGATGCCATGCAATTATAACAAAAAAATTCACTGTCATCTCAAAATCTTCAATTTGTTTTGTAAAACAGACTCCATAAATTTTTTCAAGGCTTTTACATAATCTTATTATATCTTCACTATTTTTTATATATTTCAATTCACTTCACCTAAATATCCTCTATGAAAATGCTATAGACAGTCTCACTCTTATATTGCAAAATACTTAACAAGGACTGGTAGAGTATAACTGTAACTTCCCATACTCTGGTAGGATGAGGCAGGAAGTTCAAATATAGCCTGGGTAATTTACCAACTTGGTGACAACCTGAATCAAAATAATAAATAAATGGACTGGAGGTGTAGCTGTGGATTCAAACCTTGGCACTTCAAAAATAACAAGATAACTTCCAGGCAACATGTTTCACTGTATCTCTCCATCTCTCATGCTGAGCAAATGGAAAGTAGCTTAAGACTGACCTAACATCCTCTACACAACTGCTTTGACATTGACTCATTACATAATTTTATTTCTCTTATCCTTCCTCCTACTGAACACTGAATCGATATCTCCTCCCAAAGGTTATCATAATTTGTATTCATTATGTTCCCACAGCAGGTCACTCGTCTACTAGTAAAATAGTCTTTGTAGTCGCTTTGCAGTGCTATCAGAGATAACGGCCTCTTTATATTTCCTGCCTTGTAGATACCCTGCACATCCTTGATGGGTGAAACCTTCTAATTTTCCCAAGAATCTTCTGTTTCTGAAAACAGTACTATTTCAGTCATAAAAAACAGATTAACTGCCCAGTACCTGGCTTTTTAAGTTTTGAACATGGTACATTCATATGGAAGTAACAGAATAAGCAATTATGTTCCTTCTTTTCTGCCTCTGAAGTCAGAACTCTGGAATACCGAATACAGAGTTATAGACTTTCCATGGAAGTTTACGCAAAGATGAAAATAACTGTTTCTTGTCATACTAGGTAAGATGTACCTGATGATTCTAGTTGTGTGGTTGCTGATAAATTAGCCTAGTGGGTAGTACTGAAGACGGCAGAGGTAAAGGCCAGTCTCAATAAGACTTTTCAGGATATGGACAAAAATGGCAGATGCAGACCCCCAGCAGAGCTGTAGTTTTTCTTCCCTAGTCTATTAAGGAGAGTGTAGCACTTGAATATTAGGAGCATCTAGTATTTCCTATTGCCTGCTCTTCAAAGACAAAACTCAGTCTCCGAGATTTCTCCAAAGGCTTCTGAAAATGACAGTTGAGCTTCTGCTTCTTGACTGCTAACAAGATTCCAGGCCAGGAAAACAACACAACATACTTCTAATTGCAGCACCAAAATATCTACTAATTCCACATATGTACTTCTCTAACAACACCAATGGTTGACAAACTATTACGAAAGAATCAAATGAACTTTAGGAGACTTTGTTTGGATCAGAGTGAGCAAACATTTCAAAGAGACTAATGTGTGGGAGCATGAGTTTGAAAGGTTCATTGACAAACCTGTCCTTGTACGTCTACCCACAGTAGATGTCGCTCATTAGTTAAGGCATGAGATTTCTTCTGCACTGCACTCCAGGCAGTCATTGACAACAGATCCTATTTGTTCTCTTGAAGTTAGATCAAAGAGTATCCTGAGGAACTGACACACAGACCCTCAATTTTTATTCCACATGTACTTTCACTCAAAAAATTGATTTATTGTTTTCTGGGAAATTCAGCTCATTGGATGGTATCACAGTCTGGAAGGAAAGACAGATTCTGAAGGAATTTATTTTAATATCATGAAAGAAATGATAATTTTAATGCAAGAGGCACTAGATGGTTTATGAGCTTGTCGCATGTGGAGGAGTTGAGCACCTAAACGGAGAAAAGGTATTGAAAGGTAAAGAAATATTGCAAAAAAATCACTAATTGTGCAGCAGTATGAAATGTTTGTGTTGTGTATAGGAAGGCAGAATATAAAAAGTACAGTGTTTCTATAGAGGACAAAATCTGAGATGGGAAATTTTTTAAAAGCTTCAAATGAGACTGGATAAATAATTCAGGAGGTCTGCTAGGAAATTTAACTTTACTGTTCATACCTATCCCAAACTGCAAAACTCCATTGAAGATATAAGAATAATGTTGGTGACAGCAGACAGATAATGATAGAAGAGAGAGAGAGAAATAGTGATGAAGATAGAGAGAAAACAGATGAGAGAGAAAGTGGCAGAGACAGGAGGAAGGGAGAATTTGGGGATTATGTATCTAAGAGGCAAATGAGAAGAAAGTGAGCTGCAGATCGGAACTGAGAAGTGGAATAACTGGAACAATTAGGTACACTCAAATGTAGTTCTGTGTGAAGAAAAACGAAGTATGCAGCTTCCACCTATGTCATGAACTGATTGTGGAACCACCCACCCAGCCACCCTCCTCTGAAACCTACGTCTTTTATAATCAGCATTTTGATGAAAACATCAGAAGCCATTGTCCGAATGAGCGCTCTTCATCTGGACCTTCTGGACCACAGCTGCCTTTGCAAGGCAAGGGGGGAAAGGGCAGCATTTTGATCCTATTTCATGAGTTTTTCTTAGTTGTCCTGCTTGTAATGTTAATTATCAAAGCTGACTGGTACCTGAGAAATAAAACTTGGCAGAGAGAGAATAAATTGGAAGGAAAGTGATAATATTCAGTAAGACACTTTCAACACTTTCAATATAGTTGCCTTTTGCCAGGAAAAAGAACAGCTGGACAGGCATACCTGTGTCTGGAGCAGGCCAATAAAATCTTTCATTCAATGTATTCATTAAAGCATCTATCAACACCTTCAATGTGCCATTGTACAGTGTTAAGCCCTGTGGTATTCTAAGATAGGAGTCATGCTGTCATGGAAACTTGGCTTGAGTGGGAAATGTGCACACATTAAATTAACAGTGAAGTTCAAATCTAAGCTACATACTATACATTCTCTTTGGTGGTTCACAGGAAACTGATGAACAGAGACTACTCCTGGAGATGTCTGATAAAGGAAAACTGAGCTACAAAGTAGAGTGAAAATCAAAGCACAAGGAAGATCCTGTCAAGAAATTTTTGGAACAATTTCCAAACTCTTCTGCATCATACAGGAGAAGGTCAATTTATTGAAAAAAATATAAAGGATGCAAGAAGGCAACCAGCCCTCATTGCATACCTTCTACGGAAGGGCTTGGCGCTTTGCATCATTTAGTTGAGTTCTAACCGCTATCCTCCTTATGTAGACGACAGGCCTTGTCTGAAGTCATACAACTGGTAAATAACAAGACAAAAGAGTGAAGCCTGTTATCTCTATGCTTTTAAAACAGGGTTTTCAAAGTTGAACACAATTAAACTATTTCCTTGTTGTGAAGATCTGCCTTGTGCCTCCTACAAGACGCTGTAACATCTTCTTTGCCTTGGAAAACACAACTAAAAACATCTCCAGACATTGCCAAGTGTCCCTCAGGGAATAAAATCTCTCTCAATAAAGACTTACTGATTTAAAGATCCTTTACATTGTAGGAACCAAGGAATGCGCTTACTCTGAATGTGACTTCAAGACAGAGTGAAGGTGTTGATGCTGATGGGTCTTCAGTTACATATTAAAATATGCAGAAAATTGTATTAGATAAACACCTAAACACACACAGTCACCTGAAGAACTGAATGAGAAGCAGGCAAGCGTAAGGCAAGCTGGGCAGTCAGGCTCCTGGGACAGAGTGTACTACAAAGCCAGTCACGTGAGCATGGCAGGAATTGTGATGGAAAAACATATTGAAGCAAGCTAGGAGAAGTGAAAAGAGCATCTCATAATAATGGAATGTTTGATTGTGTTACCCATGAACCCATGTAATTTGCTGAAAGGAAAAGGGAAATGTTGCTGCTTCAAAGAAGAGTAGGCTCACCAGGAAGCTCTTTGCATGAAAGTATAGCATGAGGTAGTCAAGACTCAGAGGACGAT
Organism: Ctenodactylus gundi; assembly: GCA_004027205.1. NCBI lineage: Eukaryota > Metazoa > Chordata > Mammalia > Rodentia > Ctenodactylidae > Ctenodactylus > Ctenodactylus gundi. Next base: position 158,324 of record PVKB01000285.1, read on the forward strand.
TTCAAGCCCTCAGTGTCTTCCTGGAGCCCTGTCCATGTCTTCCAAGCCAGCTTTTCCCATCTCTTCCATTTTTCATCTCACTGTCAGGCAATTTCAGTTGTTTAACTTCTATTAAAACAAAGTGACTAAGCTTCAGACATGCACAATGAATAGCCAAACAGTCTTCAAAGGAATGCAGATTTTTCTCTCTTCTCTAGGTCCAGGAAGAAGTTTATAGTCCATTTTTTGATCCCCTTCAAGAGGCAGAATCAAGACCTGGAGAGTTAAAACTCTCATCCACAGTGATCTACCAGATAAAGGCTTGTCTAAAAGGAATACATCAAAGAGATACACATCTCATTTCTACATAAGTTCTGAAACAATGTGTTAGTTTTATGACCAGTGCTTTCAAGTAAGCTACACCTTGAATTACAGAATTAAAAAAAAAAAAGATCTGACCTTCCAGAGTCCTTTAATTTCAGCCAACGCTCTCTCCTTACTTTGCCTCTGGTCTCTGCTCTATAGATTGTTCCTACTTGTGGCTACTCATTCAAAGACAAATCTGAACTGTAAAATTGATCAGAAAGACTAATTAATGCTTTCCTTCTTCTGTTTATAGATAAAAGTGTTCTTTTCTCTATTTAGAAATTTCCCTGCACTAACCAGAAGGTCCTTTCAACTTAATCTGTTCAGTATATCCACTAAAAAGTTGAAATCAACACATTGGTGATTCCTTGAGTCTAGCCGCCCCCCAAAACACTTTATACCTATTACAAGAAAAACTGGAGAAAAGGAAAATAATGAATATAATGGATCAATCTAGAACAACAAAGTACTGAGCCTACTCATAAGCTGTAGGAGACAAAAATTATTTCTCCTTCCATCTAGCAAAGAAATCAATACATATTTGGTTGAACCAACAAAGCTGCATGCTATTTTCTCCAAATGATTTTTTTTTTCTGCTTTCAAATCAATTGTCTGAATGGATTAGAAAGAATAAGAAAGAGGAGTGCCTTTTAATACAGATTTAGTTTTAGCTCTCAAAGCAATGAGCTATGTGCTTGAAAATGTCCCATTCTTGATGGTAGGTTTAAGGACAAAGTATAATTATAGACTTTCTAGGATGCTTTTCACTGTAAGCACCAGAAACCTCAACTCAAACTAGTTTAAGTGCTAAAACTTGTTCTTTGTGTGTTTTTTCTGTTTTTTGAGGCAAGGTGTCACTCTGTAGTCCAGGTTGTGTAGCCCACGTTGGCCCAAGTTGGCCTCAGACTCACACCTATTCCCTTGCCTCAGCCTCCCAAATACTGTGTTTACAGGCATTCACCACCATGCTTGGCTTGTTAAAAACTTGTGTTCTTTGATACAAACTTTCAAGCTAATATGAGCCGATGAATTACTTGATTGAGCAACACAGGAACTGACAGTTTTGCTGTTTCTTCCATCCACTGTGCTTGGGATGATTTTTATTTTCAGGACGGAGTAAAACAGTAACTTTGGAGATGGTCAATATAGAGAGAAAATAATCCAACAGGAAAGGACATGGCTAATGTTATCTTCTTGACAATGTAAAGAAAGTTTTTCTAGCTTTTCCTCAATAGAATTTACTTCTTAGTTATCAACGTTGATTCATGTATCTACTCCACAGCCTGATTTTTACAAATTAAACATCACAGTAGGAAGCATGTTTGTTGTCGTCGTGACTGTATGATCTCATTGATATGTACTCAAAAATACCCCAGCTTCTAAACATCCAGGAAGGGACATGAGGAAATCTGAAAGAAGAATGGTACTACCTAAATCAAGAAATGTTTCTGAGAAACATTTACTTATGCATCTGGCATGCGTGTGTACACACACACAGCACCCCACCCCACCCCACCCCACCCCACCCTACCAACCCCTCACACAAACGTGGGTACACGCAAATTTTTTCTCTGTTTCTCTTAGGTTTGAAAAGAAAAACTGTTCGAACAATGAATTTTGAATAGGCAACCAAGAGTGTGCATTATATTACCACTAACTAAAACTTTTCCATTACTTATTTTGGCACTAGGGATTAAGCCCAGAGTCTTTGAACTACATCTTCAGCCTACTTTTATTTTTTACTTTGTGACATGATCTTAAGTCACTAGGACACCCTGGCTGATCTCAAATTTGTGATCCTCCTACCTCAGCCTCCCAGACTGCTAGCATTACAGGCCTGTGCTACTACACAGTCAATTTACTTACAATTTTATCTCACACCAAAAAATCTGTGCAGAACTCCTGAAGACTTGAAAGATCAGCTAAGAGGTTGTTGTGACAACCCAGGTTTGAAGTTACTTGAAAAAGAATGGATTTTTGGAGTATACTGGAAGGAAATCAATAGTTCTTGGGCAGTGACTAGATTTGTGAAGTTCAAGACACAGTCTTATTATGGAAGTTTAAAGTTATCCACTAAATCCCAGTCACTCTTTCAGAGCTACTGAAAAATCACACATGCAGTTCACCCTCTGCCTCCTCACTTACATGCCTGTCATCTTCCTAATGATATCAACAACCTCAAAGATGGTATGTTCAATAGTGTGGCCTATAACATTTTTAGTTTCCTACTCCATTTTTCTTGTCTTCCTTGACATGTGGGATATGCACTCCCATGTTTATAAGCTACATTGTGTTACTGATCATTGTAAAATCAAAATTTAATTTTTTCTATTTTTAGTTTACTATCTTTAATGTCTTCATCTTCAACTTCAGCTTTTAATCTAATGAATCCTTTGCCTTCTTGTCCAACATTTTTTGTATCTAGAGGAAATTTAATGAAAATTAGGCATCAGTATACAAATTTAGGTCTTTATATCTTCTCTACAACCATGGTTAAGTCCAAATCTTTGCCTGATTTTTGAATGAAACAGTAACCTTTAAAATAGTGTTATATGGCTTCTGTTTTTATTAGAAAAATTTAATTACTGTTAGGGCTCATCCTCATTAATATTATATCTCTGTGGTTTCTGAATTGCACAATTCAGTAGATAATGGTTCTGTTTATGGGGAGAGTAAAGGAAGGAGAAAGGGGAATTCAGCCACAAAAAAAAATTCACTATGCTGAATTTCATGTCTTGGAGATCCCATTACATATTGTAGACCTTGTATGGAATCCATGTGAGGGAGCAGAGTCACCAAGAGGCATTATAGGTGTAGCGGCACCGTTTTAATGGCAACTTATTTTAATTTAACTTCTATATTATAGCTTTCCCAACACTAGGACAAAATACCTGGCATTCACGACATAATGGAGGTGGGTCTTACTTGGCTCACTGTTTCAGAGGATTCAGTCCCTACTGGAAAACAGCACGGTGAAAGTGCCCAGAAGAAGAAAGCTGCTCAACTCATGGTATCAGGATACGAAAGTACAAAAGAACCCAGAATGAAGGCACAGTGTTCCAACATTCCTTCAAGTGACTCCCCTCTCCTGACCAGACCTCATCTCCTAACAGCACATGTAGATATGAATTTATTAATGGATTAATCCACTGATGGGTTCGGCAGCCTCATGTTTCAATCACCTTCCAAAATCTACAGCTATGAACACATGAATCTTGCAGGGACACTTAAGATGTAAATCATAATCTGTCCACTTAGCCACAAATGTTTATCAAGACATTATTATCACCCAGGTCCTCCTCTAATCATCTGGAACACGTACCAACAAATAGCCAAATGGGATTTGTATTCAAGTTGAGAGAGGGAGTAAAAAAATAAAAATACTACATCAGTATGTTAATCATTGATAAGTGGTATGTGGGAAATAAAAAATACCAATACAGAGAAGAAAAGGAAGCAGAAATTGTGGAATAGAGTAGGTAGGGGCAGATTGCATTATAAAAGAAGTTGGTCAGGATAGACAAAATTGAGAATGTAAAATGTAGGCAAAGACTTAGAGAAAGTTACATAACTGAATATTAGGTAGGAGCATGTTCCAAGTTGAGAGATCAGATGAGCAAGATGTCAAGATTAGAGTATCTCTGGTGTGGCCTCCGGAAAGCAAGGAAAGTGTGTGCCCAGAATAGAATGAGTCACAGGGGAAGGTGTCACAGGAGGGGCAAGCTACAAAACGGGGAGATGGAGAGACAAGTCTGGAAGCTATCCAGTTGTCATCGTACTGCGAAAAGACCTAACTTAAACGTTAAAAGAATCTCTCCAGCCACAATGCAGAGAAGCTTTAGGGAAGCAAGGGGGAACACAGGCCATCAGTTGGGGAGTCATGGACTTCACAGGAGTCCAGGAGAGAAAATGTTGGTAATAGGTTGGGCCAAGGTGATAGTTGGAAAGTAACAATAATTAAGATTCTGAGTTTTGGGGGAAAACAGAATCAACAGGTACTTTGAAAAGGTGCGTGGACTGTAAGAGGAAAAGAAGAATCCAATATAACATTGAGATTTTTGACCTCTAACTTTTCAGCTAGAACAAATGAAAAAAACCAAATTGTCCTTGATTAAAATAGGAACACCTGAATTAGTTTGAGTAGACTTTCCAATTAAATTTTGAACATTTTAAGTGAGGTATGGCTCTTAGACACTCAAAAGCAATGCTGAAAAGACCCTCGGGTATTTAATCCCAGACTGTGTCTATAAAATAAAGAGGTGTTGGTATGTAAATGCTGCTTAAGATCACAAGGTGGTTTGTCTCATAGCTGCAGGAAATGCTCATACCAGTGTCCCTATGAACTGGGAGACCTTAAATACATTCTTTAGCTTTTGGTGTCTTTCCACACTGGAAAAAAAAATGGTGCAGAGTTGGTAAGCATGCTGAGAGCACCAACATTTATTTCATCCTTCATGCCAAATTCCTACTTTGATAAAGAAGATATTGTAGGAGGGGCAACTTGGATCCAAATCTCAGAATGACATTAACTCAAAAGAGATCTGCTCAAGCAACTCCTAAAATGACACAGATAATGGACGTGATAAAGGTAACATCAGAGAGAAGTATTGCAGAAGTAGCATCGGGCAGCTAGGGACATAAGTCACATTTTAGACTCCAAAATGAGCACTTTATATGCACCAAATCACTGAATCTTTAAGCACTTTAAGGCAAGCATTACTTCAATTTCATTTTACAGCTGGAGTACCTGAGACCCCAGAGAGGGTTAGAAACTTGATAATTATAAAAAACAATGTGCTAAACAGGATCTAGACTTCAACACTACCAAGAGCTGTGTGACCTTGGGCAACGCAGGTTCCTGTTTAGTTCTCAGTTTTATAAAATATAAAGTGAAGCAGGCTGACAACATGATGTTGAAGATTCTCCATTTATGGAGTCTCTAGACTCCCTAATATAATCTCTTGCAATCTCAGGTAGAATACTCTATGGCATAATATCAACTTTAGCAAATAAATAAATAAATAAATAAATAAATAAATAAATAAATAAAGGCTCTGTATAAAATACTGTAATTTTTAACAATTACTTAACAGAGTATGTTGATATAATAATGCTAACACAGCAAATTCTGGGCCTGCTTCTTAACTGCCCTGAAAGTTTCCACTTTCTTTTTTGGGAAATGCTTATCCTTGGAATATTCCTTCTAGGATCTCAGATGCATTAAAATGAAGCGGCCCAGGCAGCCACGTGGAGGAAAACTAAGATGCTCCTGTCCCCAAGATTGAGTCACCAGGTCTGAGTCCTCAGCTCAGCCAAAATGAATCTAAACCTTCTGGCCTCAAACCACACAAAAGAACAACTAAAAACTGGGAAAATATTCAGCACTCAAAATTGTTCAAAAATTGTTTTTGAAGCCACTAAGTAAGGTTACTTCCCATCACAATAATCAACAACTGAAATAGTAAGGAACAATGCGCTCACTTTACAGACGCAGAAACTGAAGTGAATGAGTGTCAGAAATCGTAGTTCATGTACCAGTGAGAGGACAGAAAAAAACATCTGAAGGGCCATGTCGAAAACACCATCAGGGCAGTAGGCATAGCTCAGGGGTGAGAGTGGTTGCCTAGCAAGCACAAGGCCCTGGGTTTGATTTCCCAGCACCATATAAACTGGGCATAGTAGTGCATGCCTGTAATCACAGCACTCAGGAGGCTGAAACGGGAGGACTGCCAAGAGTTCAAGCCCATCCTGAGATACATGGTGGCTTCAGAACCAACCTGATTTACAGAGCAGGACCCTGGCTCAAAGGAAGGAAGGAAGGAAGGAAGGAAGGAAGGAAGGAAGGAAGGAAGGAAGGAAGGAAGGAAGGAAGGCACAAAGGGAGAGAAAACAATACACACTGCATCTCACCTTCTTGTCAATTTGTCAGTTTTCTTGTCAAGAAACATTGAATTTGGACTCTACTTCTACTTACCAGGAGAGCTGTGAAGATTAAATGTGCTTCAAAAATCTATTTATTTTGATTAATTCTAATATTTCTAGAAATAGTTCGCCAGTAATATGTATTAAATATACTCTGAGATGCTTCACTTGGATTAAGAATGGAGATTTAGAAATGTGAAGAAACTTCTTTTCTCACTGGGTTCTTTGATTTCCTAAAGCCTCAGGCAATCACTTTCAGCCTTTAATTCCCTTGTCCACCTTGCCAGCAGTGTCTCAGACACCTGTGCATTAAATTACCGCAATATTGCTCTCAGTATGCACTTAACATTTCCAAATTTTATCATTTAGTAAAAGGCACCAATATATCATGACTAAGTTTCAAACAGATGGTGCCAAATTCTATTTACCTGATAGTTCTTCTCTTTTTTTATGAAGTTAAAGTAAAATGCATTCAGCAAATGCAGATATCAGAAAGCAATCGGTGTGGAAAATAAGCAAATAAATTAGCATAACAAAAATAAAGGCCTAAGCATTTTATACTCAAAAAACCTGAGCAGGTGACTTAGAAAGGCCAATAGACATTCTGGTTTCGTTTATACCATATCTGTGTGGTTCCGTACCCATATCCACCTCACTCAACCAGCCAGTGCTTACCAAACAGGAGTGAAATAAAAGCTGAGTGGCATGTTTCAACTGATGACTGCTGAAAATCAGAATAGAGAGAAAAATATGTTGGAGTGAGAGATGAGGGTTGGAGATAGCTACTTATCCAAATAGAAATGTGTTAGATGTGTTTTAGTCAAAGTCACTGTTGGAGGATGTAACATACCTAATTAATATACAACACCACAGAATCTCTGATCTTAGTCCAACTTAAGAGTAAAAAGAAGACTTCTGTCAAATTTATTATTTCCATATTATTTCATATAGTGGTAATAATTTTTTATTCAGGTAGTGTTTTAAGATTTACAATGTGCTATTACAGATGATACTGACTTTGTTTTTATAACAACCTCTGAATTGCTATTAGTCTTTGAAAGGTCAGAAAAATAAATTAAGAACAAAATTCTATAGCACCACAAATCTAGGTTGAAATTGTTGACTTCAACCTTCTTTAGAAAAAGAACAGATAAGCAATTTTTGTTTAATGTTTACTTCATTTATATGGCATATACCTATCTTAAACTGATATTCTGGTCTTGTAAAATATATGATTTTTATTAAAAACTATTTTAAAAATTCTATATATACCCAGTGATAAAAACAGCGATGACTTATATTGCCTTTTAGTTGTAAGCTAGAAAACCACCCTGTCCTCTCTTCACTGAAGTCCAGTTTTGCCAAGAACCTAGATGCAGACCTGGGTTTAATGCAAATAATGGCCATCACCATTGACCATTTGACCTACAGCCATTTACTTCTCCGTGTCTCTCTTACAACTTCACCTTACAAATTCATTTATTTTCATTGAGATATAATAAACACACATTAAATTCACAGATGCTAAAAGTATAATTCTATTCTTCCAGAAAGTTACTTTTTTCCCCTTTCCAAGCAACCTATACTCAACTACTTTTACGTTATTTTTCACTAGATATTTGCTCTGTTCACCCTAGAACTGTATATAATGTTCTGTTTTTGTGTGTGTGCACCCAGAACCTGTTTCTCTGAATAATGTTTCAGAGATTCACCCATGCTGCCGAAAGCTTAGAGCACTGTTCTTTCAAGTTACTGAGTATGATTCCATATGTGAATGCACTGGGTTTTTTAGTCATTCTCTTACGAATGGACATCTAGGGTTTTTTTTTCTGGTTTTATATAATCTCATTTTAAGAATTAGTTTTTCAATTTTTACAATGGATTTGCAGATTTTTATTTTTATTTTTTTGTGCGGAAGGGGATTGTTTGTTTTTTGTTTGTTTTTTTCTTTTCCCACCATTTTATTGATATGTATAAGCGCAAAATTTAAGGTTTACAGTGAAGTTGAACATTTTGTGCACATATGTTATCTTGTCAATGTGACAAGGACTTTCCCACTCTCCTTTTGTCCCTTCCCCTACTCACCCCTCTCTCCCTCCCCACTCTACACCCACTGTTATCCCCTTCCATCCAGCGACATCCCTCCTGGGAATATATCGAAAAGAGGCCAAAACAACACATAACAGAGACATATGTATGTATATTCATGTTCATAGCAGCACAACTAACGATAGCTAAAATATGAAAGTCACCAAAATACCCATCAACAGACCATTGGATACACAAACTGTGGTATTTATACACAATGGGATACTACGCATCTATAAAGTCCAACTGGGTGGAGGCTTTTACGGGTAAATGGAAGAAACTTGAGACCATCATGCTTAGTGAAGTGAGTCAGAAGCAAAAAGCGAAACATCGAATGAGGTCTCTCATATAGAGACCCAGATCACAACCATCTCATGGAACTTAAAAGGATTTGCAGATTTTTAAAATGCCCATTTTGGTGTGTGTGCGTGTGTGTGTGTGTGTGTGCGCGCGCATGTGGGTGTGCTCTCAGACTTCATCATTGTGGGGTAGACCAGGATGGGAGAAAGAGCAACAGTGGAAGGGTGGGCTAAAGTGTTCCCCAGAGCTGAGCGGACTGCTATCTGGGCTGATGGTAGATAGCCTCATGAAAATGAGATGCGAATTCAGCTCTAGCTGACATCTTGAGGTGTTAACTTTCCATAGGACTTTGGCCGCTAAGTTCCTCTATAATATTCATTCTTGAGCTTCTGGCATCAACTGTATACACAGATCAGTGCTTCTGATCATTTACAATTCTGATTTTGGCGGTATCTCTCCCCTCCTCGTAGGCACTTGGTCTCATTATGACCTCTTTAATAAAGCTCTGGGCTAATGCCTCTCAGCATTGTGTGTGCAACTAATTCAACCTTCAGGGATGCAAGAAATGAGTCAATTAACACTCACTAGCATGCGTTTATCTAGCACCTGCTGTGTGCCAAACACTGCCCAGCTCTGGCTGGGCTTTCCAACAGTTTGCAGGGAAGTGAGATCCTATAAGTTGAAAAATGCTTGGTGTCAGAAAGTCTCATCCAAGTCCTGTTGTTTCACTTAACTCTTTCTGAGGCCTCTGGTAATTCCCCTCAACCTGGACCTCAGTTATTTATCATGTAGCAGAGATTCAACTCTTTTCACATCAAAAACCAAGTTGTGAAAATAAATGTGAATGTCTTAATTTTTTTTTTTGCTATTCAGTGATTAGGGTCTCTATGTCTCAGAATGGTACCAGTTTAGCTTTAGTGAGTTTCAGTAGCTCATTTCTATGAGAGGTTTCCCACTCATTTAAGATCCTTCTCTTTTCCCCCAAAGCTGAGGCTGAGTCTCCTGGGTTTATGCATCATTCACAGGAACAACGAATTCTTAGTAAACATGAGCTATGCACTTGTCACCCACCAGCGCCTGTGCTCTTTGGCTCTCAGTTCCTCACTTCTCTGAAAAAAAAAAAAAATCTTTATTCTGCCTTCAGGCCCGTCCGGATCTTCCAGCCTCACGGACACCGCAGCACTGCTCTTTGCGTCAGGAGGAGGCATTTCCTGGCTCTGTACTCATCCTATAGGACCTGGTGAGAGTCTTCCAAGCTCATGATCCTAAACACCCACACCTGATGTTTATTGTTTCTTAATTTGTCACTTTATTGGATAATGAGGCTTCCAGGACTTTGTAATTTTCTCAGGCTTCAGGAAGAAGAAAAAGCACCAGCAGAGGCTGTGCTAATATAAAGGAAACTGCGAACCAGGAAATAAAAAGCGTTTCTTCTTTATGAACTAATTGCTGTGCCCAATTTGGGCAGAATAATCAGAATATTGCTACCCTAATCTGATGGTGTGTTGAGTAGTAAGAAAACTGTTTTTCGATCCTTAGCTGGTATACCAAGGGTAAAGCCCAATTTGCCTCACTGTGTGCAACTGTGTCCCTCAGTCACACTGTCAACTCCCTCATCTCAGTCTTCTCTTTCTCCCCTGCCTCCCTATCAGGATGGAGCCAAAAAATGTACATTTTCTGCCTCCTTTCATTCATTCCCTCCCTTCTTCTTTTCCATCTTAATGGGGAAGAAAAACTCCCTCTTGTCAAAGAATTCTCCTATTCCTTCATTAGTGTGACTCAGCAATATGAATGAAGCCTTTTCCCTCCGACAATGGTGACAGCCATGCACCTCTGAGGTCTATCTGGGAACCAAACCAAAATGCGGCAATTTCTTTCTCTTCATATTTATGTGTAATACACACTTATAAGTTGGATAAGGGATACTGAAAGGTCTTGTTGCCCCACCGGTTGAAGGATCTGCTTGAAGCAGCGTCAGTCACAAAGATCCACTGCTCAGATTTCACTTCAAGTGGAACTCAACATTGAGCTTCAAGAAGCAAAGTCAACTGACACCTGCCAGCTTTAGTGCCTGTAGACTCTTGAGGAATGGTCTTGCTCTTCTGTAAGACCCTTCAGCCAACAACTGAACACAGCAGCTGTTACCAGGTGGGCTCTTTTCTCTTGAACAGGACTGTCCCTAAGGACAGTCTTTGTAGTGGTTCCAGGACTGATGCTGGCTGGTCCTCTGTTAGCTCTGCATTGTGGTCTTAGACTCCTCTCCCTGCACCCTAGTGGTTCCTCCACATGTGGCTTTCACAGGAGTTACCCCTGCCCGTGAGAATCCTTATACTTAGAATTCAGTGTCACTTCTCAAAGAACTCAGGATGATCTAGGTCTGCAAATACTTCAGGCAAGTGGTCAAATAATCCTCTAAAATAATACAGTACTGACATGGCTAACTGTTGAGGCTTGAATCTGGAACCCTTCCCCCCCCCCCACACCCCCCTCAAAGCCTCATGAATTTAGAAGGTGGTTGGTTGGTAAGGGTTAATTGGATGCTGCTAAATGGTAGGGCCTGGTTGAGAGGGATGGGCCAATGAGGGTGCAGCCCGGAAAGGTAGATACTCTTGCCCCAGGTTCTTCTCCTCAGTTCCTCTGCTTCCTGTTTGCGATACTGTTATCAGCCATCTTCTACCAGGCCTTTGGCCAGCTCCTTCTACCAGGCCCCTCCATCATTGCCAACCAATGCATGGACTAAATAAAATCTCTGAACTGTGACTTAAAATAAACCCCTCCTCCCTTCAGTTGTGGCTGTTGGGTATTGTGTCCCAGGAACAAGAAACTGACTAAGACATCAAATATTTAATATAATTCCCATTGTCTCTAATATTTTCTATTTTTATTTCAATTTTTATCCCAGATAATGTAGAGGGGTAAAAGAACAATGACACGCTCAGGTAAATCACTACAAGTGTCCCAGTACAAAAATTTAATTACTCTTGTACGTCACCTTGCCTTTTCCCCAGTCACTGTCACTAACAACAAAGAAAATGGCATAGAAATTATTTTGAAAGTCATACCTAGCTCCAAAGCAACAGTTCCACCTGAATAGAGCTCTGTTTTATTTTAATTATCCTTCAAAACTGGTGAGAGTGAATAAATCAAAGCAAAGGTGCTAAACTGCTGGCTTGATAAATAACTGGTTGGCACAAACACCATAAACACGATTTTTGTCATGTGGAAAGCAGAAACCACTGAGTGTGTGGTGTATATATTTTCTTAATGAAGATGTCATGTACATTTATTTATTATTCTATACCTTGCTTAGAACTCAAGAATATCTTATTTAATAAATGTCTTTTTCAAACATAGAAAAAAACTAGTTTAATGATGATCACCTGAGTTAATCTCTGGACTTAACTTTGAAGGTATTTTATTATTGCCCCAAATCAAATCCATTTTAGAAAGACAGGTTTTCCAAGAGATAGCATGTCTCATTAACTACTTTGTATAATTCACAAGAACTGAGGATAAATTTGCTGGGCCCCACTCCAGAAAAGAACTTTTCTTAGAATTGAACTGGGTCTTCTATAACCAGAAATGATTTCTCTAAGGTGTTCCCATAAATAAGAGATGGCAAAAGGAGGTCTGGTGAATATTAGGGAAGTCAGGACAGTGTTCGACTGGCTGAGATGAATTGAACAGTGTTTTGTGGGGTTTTTTCTATCTTGAAAAATAAATAGATGTTCTTTGCCAGGGCAATGTCATCTAAGAAACAAGTGGGCAAAACTCCCAAGGAGAAAGTAAGTGACAATTATCTTACAGAGCAAAACGCAGAGTTCAAGAAACTCAGAAAGATACCACCACCCATATTTCTTGGGAGAGCAACAGGAAATTAAAACCAAAGAACAGAATGGTTGTCAAAATATTGAGGTTTCCAGGAATTCTTACCATCTACAGATTATCACATACTTAACATATATTATATAATATTTCATTTTAATGGGCATGATGATAAAACTCTGTGTTGGAGAAATTGTAAGGACAGTCATGTGGGAAGCAAATGTTGCCATTTTATACTAAGTATCAAGTTGCAATGCATTGCAAAATCATGATTCAGGAGCTTTGGGATGGTTGCAAGCAACAGAGATGACATTTGAATTTCCATATATTTTAAGTTCATAATATGTTCTCTGTGAATATGTTAGACATATAATAAATGCCAAAATAGAATAGAAGCATACTGAGTCAATAAAGATTTCTGAAGCCTATAGGGACTGTCATTCTCCTGCAGGAACATGACAGTTTAGAAAGTGAAAGACCTTAATGAATTTTAACATGGGCATCACTACTGGGACCCCTGTAGCACCTTATACAATAATAGTAAAGATCAAAATACTCACTTACATGTAAAAGTTATATGAACATTTGAAAAACTATTTGAGTTACTTTGTGTCATATCTTACACTACTGGATATCTGGCATGGAGGGAGAGCTAGGGCTAAGAAGGATGTGGAAAGAATGAGTCAGTCTGTGCCCTCTAGAAGCATGTCACCTAAACATAGACATTTTGTGTGTGGAAACGAGACAAACAGGGAGAAAGAGAAAGACAAAGAGAGGTAGAGAGAGAGAGAAAAAATTGAGAGCCAGAAAACAAATTGTATTGCTTGAAAACTGAGATTTTTCTTCTAGTGGTCTAGATTAAGACTCTTAAACTATGTACTTTCCTCCCAAACATTTCACCTCTGTCCTTACCACTCTTAACAGAATCTGTCTTTGTCCAATGTCAAGGGCAGAGAAGGAATGGAAAAGTCAAGGCACAAACTAAAGGCTTTGGTGAAAACTTGAAGACTCTTAGACTCCCTTTTTTATTTAACATTTTGTAGAAATACAAAGGCCATCTTAACTGCTTACCAATGAATTATTTCACCTAATGTTCTCCTTGCGATAACTTCTCAGTGCAAACTATATGATGTCATATGGCTTGGCCTGCCAAGAAATTAAGAGGCTAATAAAACACCTGCCTGGATCTAGGTAGCCCAGGGCTCCATAACTGATTCTTGCATCAACAGGCCCTTACATCAATCCTGAAGTCACAACACCATTCTATTTTTTTTTTTTTTTTTGGTTACATGATTACATGATCATAAATCTGCAAATGCAGAGCTCTCCTGACAAGTGGAATCATTCTGCTTCTTTAACCTTGTGGTTTCCTGGTCCCTTTAGGCCCAGGGATCCCCTTCAGCCTCTTTCTGAGTGCCTTGATGAGTAAATTAAAGAGTAAATTGAGTGGTTGTCTTATTTGATTTCCTCAGGAATTAGTGTAATGACGGATACGCTATCTAAATGTGCAAATAGCTTTTTATAAAAGGGAGAGATTGTTTTTCCAAGGGCTTGCTTCTTCAGCTCACTCCTTATGATGCAGCGCTAACAAAGGCTCTGACCACAGCTCAGAAAGCGAAAGTGACAAATTATTACCTCAACTGAAGAGTGCCCCTAAAGAAATCACCTGGGACAATCCAAAAGTGCCCTTGGCTCCAATGCCAATTATAAGGTGTTTGAGATCACATTAGAGCAGCAACTATTTTGGTTTTCCTCCTGAGTAGGGACATATTGTAAAAGCTCTTTCTTCCTTTGTTTTACCCCCTAACAGGGCTTTCTGCTTTCCCTTACCCTGGCGCTATTCCCTCCCTGCCAGTCAGTGCAGCAAAAGTGATACTGTTTTGTTTTGTATGTTATTAACTTGAATCATCTCAAGTAAATACTAAAACTTAAAAACATGCAGAAATGTTTGGTAAAAAGGAAAGCAAGTAATGGGAAATAAAACAAAAATCTCCAGGGCTCAAATGTCCCTGAGTGACCTCTGCTTCTTTCTTTCAAAGAGTCTATATTCTTTCTTTTTATTGTGAATATACTGATATTCACATTCACTGGTAGGAATCTGTAAGTCACCGAGGGACAAGGAATAAACAATGAGAAGTAAACATGACTTCCAGCTCCAATCCGTATCTTTACTGGTTCTTTGAAGATACGAGATTACAACGGCCAGAGGACATGGAGGCTCAATTCATGACTATGCTAGGTCTGATTCCTAGGTAGCTATGTCTGGTTGCCAGCACTTCTATTGCTGGACAAAACATAAAACCAAAATTATATAATTACATTTTAAGTGGTGGCTTGGACTGCATTTTCTAAGGGAATCTGAAATAATGACCTAGACCCTTTTTACACAGTCTCATTCTGGAATCTTTTCCCCCAAAATTGGTCTAATTTCTGTTTCACAACATTACATTTTAGGTAGCAAAAGCTCAATTAACACATTATTTAAAAGTCTGTTTCTTGGTACACTAAAATATGTAAAAATCGAATACATTAACAATATATTAGATAAGGTTTTGACACATGCATACCTGTACAATGTTTAAATCAGGTTAAATACGCTTGTGCCTCTTCCAATATTCTGAAGTATTTCCCTAAAACAAAGCACTTGCTAAAGCATTCGATATCAGTCTTAGTGAAACCCATTTTACTAAAATACTTTGGATAAATCTAATTTACTGGTTTGGTATGAGCATTCATAAAGTATTTTTTTACTGTCCAACATTTACTGTTTCTTATTTTGCCTTCCTGGTTAAAAATCTAGAAGTAACCTTATTTGGACATTATATTTAGAATAGCTTGATGAGATTTCAGATCTCACGATTTCTTTCAGGAAATGAATTATTCTATGTTACATATTTTAATACCCCTCACTCATTTGACTCTATTCTAACCAACTTCAAGTTTATAGTCTGACGTTTCTAGGCAAGCCAAATAGAATTTTCCTGCCTATATGGGCCATGAACACTGAACACTTAGTAATTCATGTTAGTAAAAAAAGGGCAACAATTCATACTAATAAAACTACGAAATCCCTGACCAATTTTCTAATAACAGAGCAGTGACAGAAAACTCATTACTTTCAACATGATGGTAATGGAATATCAGAATGAAGAAACAAGACAGTTTTTTGTTAATGTCCTTTCTTTTAAGTGGGGGGTGTTGGATATAGCATACCAGCCATGAAAAAGTGACTAAGGCAAAATGTTATTTTTATTTACCATCATAATGTTATCTCCTTTTATTGGGTTTTTCCCAACAATTTGGTCAACAGCATCTGTCAGCCAAAAATATAAGATGATATCTTAATAGTAAAATTTACATAAGTTTGCAACTTGTAACTTTCTTCAAATTATAGAATCATGCCTATAAGGAGTTTTGTCACATTAGGGCTCTTAGTGAACTTATCATTTCCTTTTCATTGTTGTTGTCAAGGTGGAGTGTATCATGGACTGAGCCCAGGACAGTCACAGTGAGCTACATCTCCAACCTATTTTTTTGATTTTTTATTTTGAGACAAGGTCTCACTAAATTACTAAGTTACACAGGCGAGGACAGAATCTGTGGTCCTCTCACCCCAGCTTCCAAAAGTGCTGGAATCTAGGCCTGCCCACTAGGCCCAGCTATTATTCCTTTAAGTAATGATTTGAAGTATATTTGAAAACTTTGAATTAAATTTACCTAACATTTAAAATACTTCTCTACTTTTTAAAATTATTTGTACTGAATATAACAAACTTTCGTTTATAGATAAAAGTAAGCTGTCTCAACAACTACACTAAATAAATCAGAATCTCCTTGCAATTTTCCCTACACTAAATGATCCTTAATTAAATTTCATTTTTATTTAATATACAGAAAATTTCTAACAGTTTGCTATGAATTTTGCAACACATAGACGTTTGACATTTTTACCAGTTTTTTTCATCCATCTTTTGACTCAGGGTTTGTTGAATATGCTCAAGTAACTGCTCTGAATTTCCTGTTCTAATCTACTCCAGCAAGATTTTTTAACAAGCCACTATGTCCAGTATTGCAAGTGCCAGGATCAAGCCCTCTGACTCTTCAAATAATACCGATATTTTTATGAAAGATCCTCTTTCAGAAATGGAGAATTCATAAAGCTTGCTAAAGGCTACAGGCCTTGCATATAAAATATTAGCAACTGCAACTTAAGATAGCAGTGCAATTTGAATTTAGGAATAAATGTGTAATTGAACGGTAAAGACATATCAGCTTTTTAGAAACGGATTTTTTAAGAAGTACGAGAGGTTACTTCTTCCAAAATTCAGAGTATGACCCAGAATTGTATCAGCCAGTTCTATCAAGTAGGAGCTCTGTGAGAAGACTGAGCCCCAGAGCACCTACTCTGTCTGCGCCTCTGCCATTGTCCCCACCGATGCAGGTGAATTTTGTTCACTTGCTACAGCCTGAGTTTCCTGGGAAACTTGTGGTCCAGGGTTATGGGGCTACCTCACCTTCGTGGGGACTTGGTCTCTTAGGCTCCCTGTTCTCTTAACCAGAAATCCTCCCCTTTCTTTCTCCCTTGGACTCTGGAGCACTTAAAGGTAGCAACAATGTTTGCTTTTATTTGTTTTTGTTTTGTTTGGTTTGTTTTGCACTTTATGAGTCTATCAGTTCTTACTTAGAAAGAGAAGAACCTGCAATAGTTTCAAGCTAGCAACTGGAAAATTAGTACCCTGATCAGATGTCCATAGTAAGAGGGCTGGGATTCAACAAACGAAGAAGCAAGTCATTTCTGCACCAGAGGTTTGGGTTTTCTTTCTTTTATTCAGAAAAGTAATTAGGCCTCGTTACATGGACATCCAACACCAACTTGAAACTGCTCATGTGATTATACCATGTTTTTATATGCAGCTAATCTTAATTTGGACTCATACACTAGTTTTATCTCATTAGTCTCAATACAATTTCAGCCAAGTCTTACTGATAGTTCACTGAGTTCTATCTACCTGGGGTTTTACTTCTTTTTGTGACATTATAATAGATGAGGTTTTAATTAAAAGCCATTGGTAATACCCTAACTCCCGAGTCTGCAATCTGGCTTGAATTGTTTAAAGATCTTAGCAATTATTCCTTATCAGAACTTGATATTAGCTGAGTTTCCAAACCTAGTTATTTTTTACTTCTATGATGATTAATTGCATTCCTAAAGATAATCTATGTGTTATTAAAGGGACAAATTGATCGGCTGTATATGTGTTTACATTTGAAAAGATATCTGTTTAACTTCTGTGCCTCAGTACCAGTGTTTTTTTCTTGTTTAATTAAAGATATATAGTCTGCATGCTATATTCAGGTAAGAGTTGAGCTGGAAAATAACATGAGAAAAAGCAAAGCATTCCCACAGGACCCAAACATACAGCCTTCTGACCCACAATCTTCTGAGTATCAGAGCCAAAGTTCTCCCTGAATATAAACCATTCTTCCAGAAACTCACTCTCTTTCTCTGCACCTATCAGGAAAGTATCTTCTTTACAACTTTTTGGATTTTGAATGCACCGTTCTCCACAGAACTCAAGGCACCATTGAGAAAACTCCCCACTGACATCTGACACTCTGGAGCCAGCCCATCATCATTCAAACCCCAGCTCCTGTGCTTACAGGCTGTGCGACCTCATCTGTAAATTCTGGTTATTATTGGCTTGCCCTCACAACCAGAAGAGTTAACAGAAGTAAAGTGTCCGTGGTGGGTGTGCAGAGAGCAATTAGCTCTTGTTGCTGTGCAGGAGATGGAACAGCTCAGGAACCACGTGGAAGGTACTGAAGAAGAAAGGACAGGGCAATGGCAGTAAATCCGTAGGCTATGCCAAAGTTTTCCTGATCAAGTCTCAAGAACCAGGGAATACAGGGATTCACTCTGGAGACGAGTAGAGGGGATGGGCGCAGAGATTATCATCACATTCTCACATCTTTTAAAACATCTATCAAAAAGAAAGCCACCAAAGCTATCATAACAGTGAATACGGAAATTGGAAGAGGTAATGCCATGATTTTGTTCTGATTATAATGGTGAAAAGTGGTGATGGAATGTGTGAACTGTTTAGCAGTATCAGTAGGTGATGTCTGCTCCTCCTCACAGATGGCCTTCCCTAGTCATCTGGAAACACCAACAATGTAGACACTGACTACATTACCTAAACAACAAAGTGGTTCCTGGACAAGGCACTCAGAGAGGTGCTGGATTCAGTATGCACAGGCGCATGAAGAGCCCACTTTGAGCAAAATTTCAGGTTCAGTGATACCACAATGGGAGTGTGAAATTGGTCATTGCGGCAGTATTTATCAACAGAAATCAGCAGATGCTACTATTTGAGGTCATTTACTCCTGGAGATCCAGTTGTTAGACTGACGGTAGGATGTGCTATACCGACCAGTGAAGGGATCAACACAGTGAGTGGCTGGGAGAAAAACGGATGCACTCAACAGTGACTCTTCACTGATGAGTACTGAGCGAATCATAGGATTTCAGGGGCAATAGAAAATGAAGACTAACTACCGCAGTCCTGCTGTAGCGCTTGAGTTCCCTCAGTAGCCACCACTCTCCAACCAGCCGCTGGAGTTTGAAGTAATAAGACACAATACATGACACTCACAACTTAAAGGAACAAAACTTAATTGGACTCACGGTTTCAGAGGACTCAATTCATAATGTGCTGGATCCAAAGCAGAAACCTGGCAATGGAGGGGTGAGGTGGAAGAGAGATGCTTAGGTCATGGCATTAGGGAAACAGAGTAGGGGAACAGCACCAGAGAGGAAAGAGCTGAGGGGCCATGGGTAGTTAGCAATGCCCTACTTCCACGATCCACCCAGACATACTCAGAAGTAGCATTTGCTAACCCCTAAGAAGCTTCTGAGCCAACCAAGTTGAGACAATCAAGTATAACCACCATAGGTGAATAGCTCTAATGCCATCGAAGCCTCTGATTAACTGAAGAAGCCCCCTTTGGCTCTCACATGGACAAAGTCTAAGTTCCAGAATTACCCTTCTTAGTTTCAAGTTACTCGCTGGAGAACCCACCTCTTTCACTGTTTTTACTCTCTTCGTGATGTATATTTTCACAAATTCAGTCATTTTCCCTATGCCGGTGTTAAGGAGTCTTTCTTACCCATTTTCCAGTGCAAGTCTTCAAAAGGACAACCTGAGGACCTGAGTTCCTTCAGGACAGCAGTCATCCTGAACGCAGCATATTTCTTAGAAACAATTTTTGTAACCTGTTCTCACCCAGACCTTACTCAAAATCCTTTCTCTTCTCTTTCAAATGCTACTGAGTGATATCTTTCCAGCTACATTTTAGTCTTTTTTTAGATCGAATTTCTCCTTTAAACTTGCCCGGCCTTTTCCTGGAAATATCGTTGACTATGGCTAATAGTTAAATCCATCTTCCTTCTTACCTTCTCTGTATTTTATTCAAACAATGAATATTCATTAAGCAACCATTGAGGGCCAAGATGGTTAAAAAGATAGTGAACTGTGAGGTGTTGATTCTGCCCCTAAAAGCTGCTATCCTCTCATTTTAGTTTATTTTCAGATTTATGATTAACATTTTGTTCTCAGGCTCTTGCCATCCTGCATGTATTAATAAAGATTTGAATAAATATGCTGATGCCCTGGAGAAAAGGGCTCTTTACTATTAGTGACACTCCCATTCATATAACGATCTTGAGAGATAGTGTGCAGCTTCTTTTATCACAAGCTCCTGATTATTGTCTATTCTGATGTGCTCTTTTATTTTCATCTTGGAACCCATTTTTTAAGTTATATACCATTACCTAAAGAGTCTGGCTCTGTTCATTTTTCATGTACTTATGCATATATACTTACCTATCTGCATTTTTATGTATTCATATGTAGTCTCTCTTTTTACATAAAAACTGTCTGGCGCTATTAAGTGTACAAATATGATAGAAAAGAGGGAGTTATATTTTTAAAACACCACTAATGAAGACAGCCCATCTGCAAGCATTGTCTGCTTCCCAAAAGACAAAATGCATTTTAATCATACTGCATTCTGCCCTAGTATAACTGATGGCTTAAGTACAGACAGAATTTCGCTCCATCTGTAGATGAGATTTCCAAGGATAAAAGAATTGGAAAATCCACAGTCTGGAACTGTCAGGCTCAGGTCCTAAACTACTAATTTGCACTCTCCCTCTAAAGTCTGTGTTTCCCCAGAATTTCCCCCTTCTGCTAATTCTGGAATCCATCTGACTAGGCTAGAAGCCAGTTCTGTTTCCAGGGTGTGGTGCATGCTCAGTGATAACAAAGTTTGCAGAACAGCAATGCAGCAAAATTATTTGGCTTGCTGAGCTTTCCTCCACTGAGCCTGTCTTCCCTGGGTCCTGAAACTGATGGTTTCCAGTGCAGTCTTTTCCCAAGTCCCACCTTCCAAAGACCTCTAAGGGTGAAAAGAGACTAAGGTAAAACAGATTAAATAAAATGGATTTAAAAGCATACAATGGAAGCTTTTATGCCTCGGTTCTTATCAACTAGTGGGATCTTTTATTATCCCTGTCCTTACAGTCCCTGAATAAAATATTCTCCCTTCCAAAAAACCCCTCACAGTACATGAAGCCCAAACATTGGGGAGGAGGACAGAGACTAGAAGGCTAACTGAGCAAGATCTGAAGGATTACCTCCCAGGAAACCGGGTGCTTGCTTTCTATCAACATTACTACAAAGGCATTTTATCTATTTTGCTTCAGAAAATGTGCTAACCAAGAATACTTAGAATATAGTCTTCTGTCTATCAGGCTTGAAAAGTAACTTCAGAAAATTGAGAGACTGCTAATAATTTTCCTGTATTGAAAACACAAATCAAGGAATAAATTTGTGAGAATATACTACACTATCACCTACTCACAGTGAACATTTCTGCTTGGAATTTTCTCCTTTCCTTTTTGCTTGTCAACCTAAAAGGAGAACTGAGACAATTGAGTCTGGAAAGTGTCTTCTCAAGCCAAAATGAAAATGACCATTCAGAAATGAAACAGGAATTCTAGTTGCCAGAAATAAGTGATACTGAAACAGCACTGGAGGGAGTCTGGGATTTTATAGTTGAAAACCAGAACAATAAAAAGGTTACTGCAAAACTGATTGTTACAATGTCATTGTTCAAGCAAGAATATCATGGGATAGTGACTGGTTGTTGGTCACTTACTATAAAATGCCACAAATATTAGCTATTGCTTCTGTTGTTGTGTTGATCCCAGCCAGTAGGTTTTTTATGGTCAGCTAAAAACTGTAGCCACAAGTAACTGGAGACATAAGACCCAGGTAGGAATGGTGATGAGCAGGAAAAGGCTCCATTCCGTATGGCTTCAGGACGTTGGCAGAAAGCTGCGGCGTAGAATACAGAGGGGATGTGGTTCCTGCTTCATGATTTTCCTAGGCTAAAGAAGGTAGCGACCTCAAGCTCATGACATTAGAAATCTTTTCTCCCTTGTCAGGACACCTCCACCCCAGGACTCCACTTGCTTTAGAAGGTCTTGCTTTCTCAGTATATCACTCTACCAAGAACAATGTGTTGGTTATTTTTCCCCTTCAGACAAACTCTCTTTTCATTTTGGATTCTTATGTAACTTCTGACTGTTTATTTATCTACTTTCATCCAAAGAATGGCTTGTACTTTATTTCATATTTATTATCAAGTCAGACCTTTTATTCCCCCTGTTCCTTTCTCACATTCAGTTTGAGTGAATCACACTAGAGACTTAAATGTCTTCCTTCAATTCAAATAGTCAGCATGTGTACACCCACCCATATGTGCACACGCACACACACACACACACACACACACACACACGTGCGCGAGTTTAACTCCACAGCCCTCTAAGAATAGTTCTGAGACTTGTATTGCCTGACATACTTATATCTGAGAAAAAACGAAAAAGGACATTTTCCAATGTATTTCTTTGTCTGGATCTAAGTTGTCTCTGAAAAGGGATACATTCTGTTACCAAAATGTGCTCTTGTTTTATTTTTATGGATAAAAGTATCACCCTCTCCTCAATACTCATTCCAACCACAGTAAATGCAGCTTTAATGACCATTGACTGGAAAATCCCTACCTTTCATTGAATTGTCAACTCCCTTTGGCAATTTGTAAATAATTAAGGGCAAACTGGGAGACATTTGTAACAATACAGAGCGTGTCTCAAAGTAATTCTGGTGCTGGTAATGGTGTCACTTAGATTTGGGAGAAGAAACCTAGCTTATGGCAGTTTTTAAACACATTTTGGTTTCCAGAGACTTATGAAGCAGTTCAGAGAGATCTGTGCATTGTAAACATTGTAGCATCTCCACATAACCCTAGAAATATGCCATATGGCAACACTCCTAGGGATGGTCCTTTGTCACACAGTACAGAAAGTATCCGAGGCAAGTGCCAACCAACACTTGCAATGGCAAGTCCATTCCAACAAGAATACAACAAGCAAGGAAGCCCAACCTCTGCATGCGCACGTGACAGGATCAAGGCACTAGCTGGACCCTCAGCGGTACTCGTCATGAATGTGGGCGCTCAGACAGAGCGCAGAGCACACTAACTTACCATGCCTCTCTTTGTTACCCGCAAAGTGGAGGCAACTTCACCTCAGAAGGTTTTTTTTAAGGATGCAATAATCCACTAAGAGCAATTCACTGTACATGACACTCAGTAAATGCTCCTCAAAGATTAGCGGCTGCTACTACTCTCATTAAGAGTAGTAGTGACTTCGCACAGCTAGTGTGCTAGGGCCAACAGGAGACTTTGGCCACAGGATACCATGAGATGCCCAAAATTATCTAGCAACTCTAATTAATACCACATTTAATCAATAATTCAGTAAAATATAGAGCATATACTAGTGTCTTGTGTGCCAATATTGTACATTTCAAATTAATATGTACAGAACAATTAAGAGCCTAAGCCAAGATGTGCGGCATTTTGTTTGTCCTTTCGTTATTTTACCTTGCTGAATGCAGCTTGTCGTGACAATTTTGCATGTGGCGTTTATTGCTACCTATCCTTTCTGTCCCATTCATGTCCTATGTCATATCACCTGCAAATCTCACCAGTATATCTGATAATCAGCTCATGCTAGAGTCCCTGGTACCTATGTCTCACTAGGAGGTGATATATAGTGTGCTTCAATGTTGCTGGTGACTAGAATTATAGCCCCACTTTTGTGGAAATTTAGTCTTTCTTTTTTATTTTTAAAATTAACTATTTTATTTTTAAAAATTGGCTTTATATTTTCAGAATAATCAAAAACCCTGTCTTTCTTTCGTCAATTGTATTCTAAGATAGTGACAAAAAATCATATCTCTTCTTGTGAGACTGTGGACTTTTGCCAGGCAATATATCCTCTTCCCCTGTTCATAATGAAAAGAGTATTTCCTCCACTCATTGGCTTTGAGCTGGACCACATCAGTGTTTCCAAAAGCACAGCAATGGCCACAGCACAAACAGAGGCAGCAAGCACAATAGAGCTTCGCATCTGTATGCACTGCTCTGCCATGAGAGGTATCATCAAAGCACTTGATGGAGCCAAAAATAGAGGAGAGACATGTGCACAGACCAAGCCATATCCCACTGGACCAAAGTACAGCTTGTCTAAATTCAGATGCAAAACAATACTGCAGAGTCCAGCTTCCACCAGCCAAGCCACAATTACTATACACCCAGGAGCAAGAAACAAAATTGCTCTTTGATACAAGTTGCTGAGTTTTAGTGTGTTTTCTCGTCCAACGCCCTTGCAGCAAATTGATTAAGATACCATCTATTATAATCAAGAATAACACAAGCAGTTAATAAATTCTTTGCCAAAACAGCAAAATACAATTCTACAGAAGGTTTCTGAACAATCTGCCTGAAATCATTTCCCAGCAGAAACACAGAAACTTACTTTCATATAATCGCCTTCTAAGCCACGGGTTGTGCAGTAGACACCTCTTCTTGCCTCCAGGATGCTGATTTAGCCAACAAGCAAGGAGGTGTAGGTGTGACCACCCTGGGTGGTGCCACTGTGCAACCACTTAGTGACTCCACTGACTTCTCATGGAGATCAGCCAGAGTGGAAACACGGGTGTGATATGGGCAGAGGAAAGAGAAATCTTTTAGTCTGGAAGACTTTATAAAGATGGAACCTTAGGATGCCTGTGTAATTATGCTGCTTCCAACTTCATAACCTTAGGGATTTTAACTTCCTTGTTAAATAAACAACTGACTTAACAAGTTTTTAGCTCAGACTCCAAGCAATCACCTGTCCAAATAATGTTGACTGGAAACATATAAAACCCTATGACTTAAACAGAATCATTTATGGATGACAGAATTACAGAAAAACTCAGCAGAAGAAAATAACACTGACATTAGTTGGGGGACTTATTTCAAACCCAGATTTTTCATGTACAAACTGAAGGATGTCAGGGAAGTTATTTTAGTTACTTTGCTGCTATTTTCTCATGTATGTATATGAAACAAAATGCAGAAGCTTTTCTCTAGAATGATGGGTTCAAAGTATGTTAACTCTGAGGTAAATTATTTCCCAGGGCAGTATCAGGAGGGTGTAAGAAGAATGAAGCCCCCCCCCCCCCACCCAAAAAAAAAGGTTGGGAGCTGACAAAATCCTGAGGAATCATGGGAGAGTGAAGAGGATGTGCTGTTGGGAGAGTGAAGAGGATGTGCTGTCAGGAGAGTGGGTGACAGGACCTGCTACGAAGAACAGGGTTGGTTATGAAAGTCAACAAAAAGGTCATTTTCTTTTTGTTGAATCCTTAAAATTAACATTTACATTACTTGTCAATTTCCAAAATTGGATTTCACAAAATGGTTACACAAATCCTGGTTCTAGCAAAGCTTTATACCAGGACTTTTGTGATGACAAATCCTGGTAGTCAGTAGGAAAGTATTGGTTTCAGAACAGAGAAAGTATCCCAACAAATGAGCACTTCTAGACTGACTATTATCATCATGATGATTATCATGGTTAATTTTGCCTGTCTTTAAAGATAGCTAATAGACATCCATTCATTTGCCCTGTGTGAAGCCCTGAGGAATTTAACCTGCCAAACAAAAACATGGCGGATGACTGAATGAGGCACTGTCTGGGAGCTTCAGAATCACCTCTGCTTTTAACACAATTGTTTGACTATTTTGGGCCAATGCGAAGGTGGAATAACTGAAGTTTTCAGGTTGTTAAGACAATTAAATTCATAGTGGAAGATGTATTTGTCATATGAGTGATGCTAACCCTAATGACAGGGGCAACTATTTGTTTCTAGTACTTTAAAAACCATTCATTAATGGGGAAAAAACACTGAAAAGGATGAACTGAAATGAAAGAAACAAAAGCTCTATGCCTTTGAAAACTGAAATTAAGAAAGTATATTCTCTGAATATAACTTTTCCCTTTTTAATTTGATCTATTTGTATTTGGTCAAAGGAAGTGTTTCATCCTCTCCATTAACTCACGGACAGAGAGCACAGCTACACCATGGTTAATGCACTCTACAACCTTCCTATGAAAGGCCACACTGCCCAGAAAACCTTGACACAAGATACATGACCTGTCAGTCCTTAAGAAACAAGCCCAGCCGAATCCACGGAAATGAAATCCCTGCTTTCTATAGTGCTGGGAACGGAGAAGATGGACAAAAGCTTCTGCTCAGACACTGGCTTTGGAAATGCAAAGCACAACAGGAAACTCTCCTTTAATCTATGTGACACAGAAACCCCCTCCACAGGAGCAATTCAGTTT
Organism: Ctenodactylus gundi; assembly: GCA_004027205.1. Lineage (NCBI taxonomy): Eukaryota > Metazoa > Chordata > Mammalia > Rodentia > Ctenodactylidae > Ctenodactylus > Ctenodactylus gundi. Next base: position 184,605 of record PVKB01000285.1, read on the forward strand.
CCAGTTGTGAATCTCCACATCAATCTTTCCACCTTCTTCAGGCGAAGGGAAGACTATTGTCAATATGACGGAATCGGCCATATGTTAACTGAAATGTTAGCTCCAAAGTGTGAACGAATCACGGCAAATACGGCTTAAAGGAACTATAAGGTCGTGCCTAAGATGGAAGTTTTCTTGTACTATTGTATTTTTACTTTTCTGAGTACAACTGTATGGGCTTTTTAGCTGTAAACTTCAAATTTACCTTATCTGCAGCTCATGTCACCAGGAAGGAAAGGAACACGCAGCTCAGGGTATGTGCTTCAGTTTACACTTCTTTCAACTTCATTCAGCCCGTGTTCACACAGGTCCTCTTGTTCATTAGCACAGTGAATATTTAAGAAAATGTTGGGTCAGCTATTCTCCCAGGAATAAAAAAAAGAGTTGTGAACCTGCTGATGCCAGACCGTTTTTGTATATATTCCTTTTCTCTTAAAAGGACTATCATAAAGATGGAATCCTCATGTATTTAACTTTGAGATTAAAAACAAAGAAACAAGCATGTTGGATAAATATGTGTTCTTGTTTTCCCAGATGAGGTAATTTTTGTCATAATTCAACTCAAACAGAGCCCATAAGTGGGTGATCATTTTATCAAAAATAATTTTAATATTGAGACTTGTGATCTACACTATAACCTAATACAATCTTTCTTTACATTTGCAAATTTCTTCATATGACAATGACTCTTGACAATTCCATGACATTTCATTCTCTATGGGCTGACCCATCTTAACACAGAATGAAATTTCAGAGGTTCAGCACAATCTTAGAACACAGAATAAAATCAATGAAACATATTTGTGAAGAAGTCAGTAAAGATTATCTCATTTATGATACAATATTTTTCAATGTACTTATTGCATTATTCATTAGTCATTGAAAATGGTTGGCAATCCCATTTCTCAGTGGTTCTCAACTAAGAGAGATTTTACCCCCTGATGTTCATTGAGAAGTGTCTGGAACCACTTCCGTCACAACCTGGTGGTGGCGGCTATGGGAAAGGTGGAGACAGTTACTGGCATTTAGTGGGTAAAAACCAGGGATGCAGCTAAACATCTGACTAGGCATAAGACAGCCACCCACCACCCAAAATGTCAATACTGTCATTGTTAAGAAGCACTGCTATAACTCGATTCCTCAGGAATGCCAATAGCCTCAAGAAATCCAAAACAGAGCAAGAGCTGAGAATAAGGTAGGGGAGGGGATAAGAGGCAGTCACAACCAGTCTGGAAGAATCTGGAAGAGTTTTGCCAACACAGAAAAAAAAGAAATTAGAAAAATGGAGGAAAATATGTATTAATCTATAACTAATACAACAACTATTCTAAACATATTATATATATATATATATATATATATATATATATATATATATATATATAATATTTTGGAAAGAGCTAAAGCACAAACTTCAAACAGTATTAGAGAATACATAACACACAACATAAATGGAGCAGCATTTTATAGGAATTTCTGTAAAATCAGAGGCATGTAGAATATATAGCAAAAACTACAAACTAAAATAGAATAGGTTGTGGCCTTAATAAATTTTTAAACAAACAGAACTATCAATAGTACAGCAGGTTTATAGAAGGGATCTTTAAACTTCACTGTATATCCACATGACCAATGTATTAGAGAAGTTTTTTTTTTAAACTTTGCCTCTGCTATTATCCTTCTGGCTAAAGCACTGATGCCAGTTCTCTAAACCACGTGGAGGGCTGGTCTAGAGCAGAGCATAAGGAAAAAGTACAAGCCAAGTGGCAAGGTCACTTACCCCTAAAGACAAACGGAACAGAAAATGGCAAACAAAGAGATAAAATTAATGAACTCACAATTGTGGATATCTGAGGCATAATTTTAATCCATCAGAAAACAAACAAATCAATTCTGAGTTATGATGAGAATATTTTTGGTAATAACCTCAATTACCAGTGACAGCAATATCTTAAATTAAATATTAATAACACTGAAATTTATATTATGGTAAGTATCTAAAAATATTTGGTTGGTCTGGTCTTACTCTCTCAGGTTTAAGTGGTCTTCCTGCCTCAGCCTCCCAAGTATCTGGGACTACATGTGTTCACTATATACCAGGTCTGTAGCTTTACTTTTAAAAATGTAACAGGTTGGAAGAAAAAAAAAACATGAAATAAACATTTTTGGAATTATGAAAGTTGGCAGCTGATGACATTATTTCTAGGGAGGAAAGGGTGGAACTGTATGCAATCTTTATTGCCTTATTGTAAAAAATAATAGAAATAACACTTCCTCAAGAGAGAAAAACAAGAGAGTTGAGTCTCAAATTCCAATCAATCTAGTAAAAGTCATAATCAATAACTCTCAGTGGTTAATCATGCTGCTTTCTGTGGCCTCCTAGGTCCCTGTGCTCTGCTAACAGCCACATCCATGGTCACCAAGAGCTGATGAGGCCACCCAACCTTCAGTACTTGTAACAGAATCCCTGTGCTGCAGATAGGCTATCCTGGCCCTGAGCTCTCCCTCCACTCCAGAGCTCCTCTATCCCAATTACTAATCACAGCCTTTTCTCCTCTAGGGCAAGAAGGTCTAAGTTTGAGTGCGGCATCTCTCTGGGGATGGAACTGAGCCAAAAATATTACCTACAGTAGTTTAACTAGTGGCTTTTGCCCACTTGCTGTAGTTTCATGACTCAAAAGAGTACCCATACTCTAACAGCTTTCCCAATCTCAGTTAATTTATGTAAAAAATCTTAATTCTAAAGAATATAGTTTCAACTATAGATTCCTACATTTGTTTTACAATTATTGTGTGGGAGCATGTGGTGGAAAAATCTTTATATTATGACCTAGTAACCTAACTCGTCTCCTCAGGTTTCCCAGTTTCCTCATTAAGTACACTCCCCTTCATGATCCTTACAGCATCTTGAAGAAATGGCTTTTCGGAAACGGTTCTAGCCTATCATCTCATATATGTGTATTTTTAACATAGCAGAAATTTAATTTTAAAATATTAATGCGAAAAAACTATAAGCAAACAGCATCTAGAGACCCAGTCATAAGTGACTGCTAACCATGAGCCCAATCACAACACCATTTAACAGAGCATTTTAACAGTGCTTTTATACAGATAGGGAAAAAATACTATATTTCAAGCTTCCCATTAGTGACATGGTATTTCAAGTCTTTAGCTAAGGGTTCACGGGAGGTTGTTTCTTTTAGACCATTAATCATTCTCTTCCATTATGGACAACCTCTGCTCCTAAGTTATTAGCTTTTTAACCCTTCTTTGTAATTAGAGCAGCATAATGTTGTGTTAAAAAGCAACAAATCAATAAGTCAGTTGAAGGAAATATTTCCCCCTTCAGGCAACATATAATTAGTTTATTTGCTTCAAGCGTCTTTGAAGTAAATTACTCAAGGTTCATAGTCAAATTAAAATTCATCCAATCTGTTAAGCATCTACCATAGATTTGTTTACAAGCAGTTCTATAGAGTAATAGTAATTCAGCTATTTGCTTAGCTATGAATTTTTTTCATTTGAAAAACTACAAAGAAAAATGAAAGCCCTCATTGTGCAAGTGGGGAAATGAAAGCCAATCTAGCCATTTTCACCAAAGTAATGTAGTTCAAAAGTACTATTTATAGATGTATCACCTATTACATGTATCTGTCTTCTAAACTTTTACCAAGAAAACACTCTAAAATACAGATAATGAAATACAAAAGCTAGGTTTTGGAAATCATTAAAGGAAGTGATGAGAGAATAAAACTTTTATGACTAAAAAGAAAGATCCGGAATATAATAAAATACTGTTTGTCCATTGAAGTATACATTTCTTGAGGGTGAAAATCTGGCTTTTGTTCAAAATTGAAAACATTCTCTTATAGTGGGGCACAGTAGACAGTATAAGTCATTGTTTGGAGCACTCTTATCAAGGCAAAATAAATAACATTGAAATATTTAAAAATTCAGCTACTGAAAGTTCAGAACTTTGTGTATCCATCACAGAAACACCACCAAAACGTCAAGGAAGATCTAATGGAGTGTTTCCTGCCCTTTGTCATGAAATCCAAAGAGAAGAAACAATGCTGAACACTTTCCTGGAAGCTAGCACCTCCCTGTGCCAATACCATACAGACTTAAAATAAATTACTTTAAGCCAATTTTCTTAATGAATGTAGATGCAGAAATCCTCAACATGATACTTGCAAACAGAATGCAACAGATTATTACAAAGATCATACACCACGACCAAATTGGTTTTACCCCAGGGATGCACCATACCTACGTCAATTAACATAATCCATCACATAAACAAGATCAAGGACAAAAACCATCTTAATAGATGCAAAAAAGGCCTTTGACAAAACTCAATGTCCAGCCATGATGAGAAAAACCATGATGAAAGTGTGAACAGAAGAACTTGTTTCAAGGTGATAATAGCCATTTATGACGAACTTACTGCCAACATCATACATACTAAATAAGGGAAAATTGAAATAATTTCTTTTAAAGTCATAAATAAGACAAAGAGAGCCCATTTTCATCACTTTTGTTCAATACAGAACCTGAAACCTCAGTCAGAGCAATCAGCTAAGAGAATGAAATAAAGGAGATACAGGAAGAAATAAGTCAAACTATTCCTATTGCAGAGGACACAAAGACCCTCAAAACTCCACTAGAAGAACTTTAGAACCAATAAACAAATTCTACTGAAATGCAGAACACAAAAATGAACACATACACACACAAACACAAATGCAAACACACCATCGCATTCCTGAACATGGACCACAAATTACTGACAAAGGAGGAGAGAAAACCCATCCCACTCATAGTAGCCTCAAAAAAAATTGAATACCTGGAATCAACCTAAACAAGGAAGTGAAAGACTTCTCCAATGAAAACTTAGAGAAATGACTGAAGAGAATATTAGAAGCGGCAACACACCCCCTATTCCTAGATAGGTAGAGTCTCACAAAAAAAGTCTATGAGCTTGGATATGCTGCCACATTTACCTGAGACCTGATGAGTCCTTCACAAGCATGCCACATTAGATTTCTAATTGTTCAAAGCTAAAACCTAAAAGGTATGAGAACACACCAAAGGAAAGGTAGTTTTTCAGAATCTCATTCCAAACACTTAGCCATGCCTTTCCCTATTTAAAAGAGTGAGAAGTCTCAACCATCAGAGAATGAGCGAACAGCCAACGTGAAGAAGAAGAAAGTTAGGCATGAAAGTAGTATGTTTCAGTTAAGAAATAAGAAAGAAAGAAAGAAAGAAAGAAAGAAAGAAAGAGAAAAAACAGAGAAGAGAAAGAAGGTGTTTAGTTTTGGAGAAATCTTGACTTTGACTCTACAATTTTGAGCATATTGCTAAACTTTTTACACGCTAAGTTTCTTCCACAAGTAAAATGAGTACAATGGCTATGTCTACTATTTCCAGGATGGGGTTAGAGAATCAAAAAAATTATGCTGTAAAAAGTAATGTTAAAAAAACAAGATGAAGAAATCATTTTTCCCTCAGGATTTCTTGTTAACTAAAACTTAATACATTTCAAAATAGTCTTTTGTCCTCTTATTCTCTGAAATTCTGGCTTATCTTCTCAACTAATCTATTTCATTCAATGGTGCAGTTCACTATTCTTCAATTTATTAGCTGAAAAATACTGAAGATGTCTTTCATTTTTCCTTTCTTTTTATATACCAAATCAATTTATCATGAGTTTCTATCAATTACTAAAAATAATTAATTCCTCTCTATCATTTCCTATTTCCTCTGAAAGAATCCCAGCTGAAGGCCTTACCAAGATGAGCCTCTTCATATAATAGTAACCTAATGACAGAACTCATAATTTATTGATTTTATTCATTAGATAAAATGTAAAGTTCCCCACTCTATGATTTTGAACTTTTTATCTTATTTCTTTTGAATGAAATCTGGTAATCATGAAATCAAAAGAATTAAGACTAATTCAAGTAGATGCGACATACTTAGCTTTCCAAAGGCTTACTACAGAGCCTATCTTTGTAAATCAAACATCTTATATCTACCAAATATAGTTTTTTTTCTCCCTCTTTGCAAAGAGTCCATGAGCTACCTCTGGCTTCAAAATACTAGAGCTGAAGAACCTACATTCAAGACAACCCATCCCCAGGGTTACTGGCAGGAGCCCACTATTCTAGCTCAGTGAACCTTTGAGTTTTCTCACAATGGGATGGCTGGCTTACCCCAGAGTAAGCAATCAAAAGCACATCAGACAGAAACGAAAATGTCTCTTTTAAGCTGGCTTTGAAGTTCACATAACATCACTTCTGCATCATTTAATGGCATTATCATGTCAGCTCAAATTGCTATGAATTGGGGTTCACAGTAGAACAAATGCCAGGAGTCAAGGATTATTAAGAAACATTTTCAATAGTGAGTACCACAACACCAAAAACTGCTCTGTGTGTGTGTGTGCGTGTGTGTGCGTGCGTGTGTGCATGTGTGTGTGCGTGCGTGTGCGTGTGTGTGTGTGTGTGTGTGTGTGTGTGTGTGTGTGTGTGCATAATGGTCATCAAAGATCCAAGACTTCACTGGTACCGGCTGCTTCATGCTATGATTTCTATGATTACAAATACATCTTTAATTATGAAAGTAACTTTGAGATTAGAATTTTGGAAGATGTGAACCTAAAATTCTGGGTACAAAAAAAGGAATAAAAACTGGAATAGATTGATCACATTTGAATAATTCAAAATAACCAATATAAGTAAGTGCCTATTTTCCTTATTTACATGCCTTCTCATTTTGGTTCCTTACCGTATATGCAGGGAACTACAGAGCCTCGTAATCATAAATTTTAATGTGAGTTTGAGGTAAACTGCAAATTCTACTTCAGCTGTAATAACTTCATCTTCGCTACTCAAACTATGTTCCAAGAGCCAGCACTATCAGCATCATCTAGAAATCTGTTAATATTGTGAAATATTGTTAATGTTATGGTGAAAATGTTGTTACTTTTCAAAAAGTACTATTACAGTTCTCAACAGATTGTTTTCCCCATACCCTCAATCAACTTGGGCAAATTACTTTATTTCTTTGAGTCCAGTGATCTCCAAAATAAAAGGCAGATCGGAAGAACCCTTACATTTTTTCTGTTTGCACATTCTGCTCATTTACTGTCAGTAAAAATGTCTACATTTTTTTAACTTACAGCCTGAGTTTTAACATGTTTCTGTGCAACCAGCACACCAACTAAAGTGGGGAGTGTGTGCTTCACCCAAAAATTTCTCTTGGCTCTCACCTAGTCAATCTCACTCCTACACAGCATGAGGGAAGAGGAAATTTATTAGGGAACATTCAGGACCTCAGAGCTGGAAAAGGTCTTCATTTCAGAGAAGAGAAAGTTGACATTCACCCGGGGGCTCATAGCTTCTGAGCGGCAGAGGTGAAATTTAACTCTAGCATACTTTGCTCCTAGGTCTTTTTTCTACAAGCTGAAAACCAATATGGAAAGATACGAACCTGTGCTTTCAGCTCTGTTGTTCATGTCTGCCTGTTACTAAACTTCATATAAACGAAAGCACTCAGTTTATCTCTGGCTCTGGCTTCCTTTATTCAACATAATAGTACTGAAATTTGTGCATGTTATTGCATGTATGAGTATTTTTACAGAGTTTATTGAAATTTAAGTGTGATAAATGTTAAAGTAGGCATTTTCCAAATACTTTGCAAATATGAATAAATCAAATGAGGGTATTTAGAGACCCTAAAATATGCATTTCTCTCCCAAATGTTATAAAGGATTCTATTGAACAGCTAAACTCTGATATTGCTATTGCTATTTTTATTCTAATTTCAAATATATTACTAAGATACAAAAAGACAGTAAACTAAGCTCCCCCCAAATCAGACTGCATTAACTGACGATTGTTCTTTTGACCTTGAGGTTGGGGTAGATGTTCAAAATTGACAATGATCAGATACAATGAGAATTTTCTAGAAAGCAATAAGCATTCAAGAAAGGTGTTTTCTGTCCATTACTGTCATAATGGTAATATATAATTGTAACTGCCCTAGACAAGAAAGCATCTTTTTATTCAACAATAGAGTTGAACTGCTTCAAAATCATTCAAAATCAATAAAACTTCTCAGCCTATACCAACAGAATAATGTGACTCAACCACTGTAATGATGAAAGTTTACTGAGTCTTACTGACAGTTTGCCATTGAAATGAGCTGTGACAAGGGGAGGACAGAGCAGTGATTCTGGCAGAAAACAAAAATAACTACCTTGGCCAAGTTTCCATGACCAATCTGAAGCAGATCACTGAGGCAGTTATTCAGGAAGTTCGAGCCAGAAACTGTCTAGATTATCAACACTGTTCAGCACTAATGGTGCACCCAAAAGGTCACCGTAACAAAGCATCAGTACAACAATAAGGCTTGGACAATCTTCTATTTAGGTTTCAATTTTAATTTTTCCCTGAGAAAAACCTATTTTTATGCTTTTCAGCATTCAGTACCTAACTTATGTTCAGTGCTAGTGAAAACTTTTTGTCTATGAAGGCGCAAATCCAGTATCTTTATCATTCATTTGGATATACATGTATATCTCAGTGACTTTGCAATCACTAGGATACAATATCCTCCTGCAACTTAAAAGAGAGAAGTTATATTTTGGTTCATATTTTAGAGGTCTTTGTCCTTTCCTGATCAGCCAGCAATGGTGGGAGCTCATGGCAGAGCTGGAGATAAGTTGTTGATGGCAAGCCACAACAGGAAGTGAAGAGAGAAAGGTCAAGCTAGCAAGAAGATATGCCTCAGAGGTCACTTCCCTGGTGACCATCCCTCCAGCCAGGCCCCACCTCCTAACAGGACACAAAATCATCAATAGATCAATCCACTTGATCTAATTAACCCCCACTATCCAATCACTTTCCAAATACATAAGGCCTTTGAGGACATTCCAGATTCCAAACCATAACAATGTGTGTTCCTACACATAGTACACATACACAGACTCTGGTGAAGACTGAAGAGATCTGAGAAAACATATAATCTTTAGCATTAAGGCCAAGTCAAGGATATTCAAAGAATAATATCTTATGACTCACTGTAAGTATGATAAGTGGCTAAGTTGGAGTGGATATTAGCCAGGTATAATTGATTAGATAGAACCATTGCAATGACAAATTATAAAGTTCATTAAAAATTGATATGAGCCATGAAAAGTTTGGAGGTAAATATCGAAAGGTTCTGATGGCATGTTTTAATCCACACTTCAAAATGTTATCATCAATTTTTTCTCTTTTCTCTGTGACCACTGTTTTTGGGTGGAATCTCTAGAAGTAGTAAAGATAGCAACAGAAACCCTAACATGCTTGCTTGCTTTTAATGTAGAAGCCCAGCAGAACATGAGAACTTATTTCCTAATAGTTTCTGCAAGAATCTTGAGATGATGCAGTTGCCACATTCAGTTGCACATATACACTCAGATAAAACAGTCTACTGCTGAAACACATCAGTGCAAAACTCCACCCTATAAACTTACCTCAAAAAAATCTGAAACTTAGATTATTATGGTTAGTGAATCATTATTTAATAATGATTATCCAGTCTACATTTATTATGAATCCACAGAATATCTGTTTATTTTAAGCAAGCAAGCAAATATAATAAATAAATAACTACAAACAACCTTGTGGCTCTTACCATACACAAATTTATGACCTAGGAAAGGAGGCAAACTTAAAATAAATAAACAATTAGAAAATATAAGACAATATGTAGTCTTATGAAAGGCTGGGATATTCAGATTAAAACAGTTATGAAAATTTGTCAAAATGATAAGTCAATGTTGGTAATGTATACTTACTATGTGGCCCCACATTTCCACTTCTAGGAGTTTTTCAGTAGAAATTAAACAATATGTTCATAAAGATAGTGGCACAAACATGGTTACAGAAGCTTTATTTATAGGACAGATGAATAGATGAATTTTGGCATATCCATAGAAGAAAATATTACTGATTTTGATTATCAAAAGCACTAGACATAGAAAACCAGATACAAAATATAATTTGCCATATTATTCTATCTTATGGTGATATAAAATAGTATGATTTTTTAATTACAGCTAAATACTCTCCCATTAGTCTCAAAATATTCTTCTCTGATTCAAACACACTCACACCCTCATGGCTGCCACATATCGCAAAAGATCTGGAAGTCCTCTTTCAGGAGTGTTTTTATTTGCGTTGCCTTGAATGCTTATATGTTCTAAATTATTTCAGAACTTTTATCTTTTAGAGTCATTTGACTTTGGAGAAGACCCAGAAATTTCACAGTGCCAGATGAAGTGAATAGGTAGACGAGACTCTTCTATAGTGTTTTTAGTTCACAGAAATCACCAGGAATGTTTGACCAGCAAGGAGTGAGCAAAAGACATGGTGAATCCTTAAATTAAATAATTTATTCCCCTAAAATACACATTGCCACTCAAATACACTTCCCTCTCACTTCAAATACATGTGCCCATTGTTCTTGGGTATGTACCTCTTACTGTAATAGGTTTTTAATTTAAATGTACATGAAATATAGAAACAAGCAAATAAGACATAGTGTTGGAAAACATCATTATTGACAACAATGTCAAGAATAGGGAACTGATTTAAAGGAATGATCTTTTAGACTGATAAGTAGATTCTACAGCTTCGATTTATATAAATACGTAAAACTCATCATGACATCCACATAAACTGAGAGCATTTTACCAAATGTACATTATATTTCAATAAGCTGATGAAAAGTAGCTAAGATCATTAGGGTCATGAGCTAGTGTTAGCTGAGTAATCATGTAGGCAGCATAAGATTTGATCATTAAAAATAGTAATTGATTAGACAATCAGAGAGGTATCATTACACTGGCTGTCTTGGAGAATGTAGGCAATGAATCCAAACACATGCTTGCCTAGATGGTCTCTCCCATTTGCAGGAGGCAACGTGAGCCCACTTCCATCACATGCCAAACTGCCTGTGACCTGCCTTAGAATAATGAATGATAAAAATTCAAAGATAAAATGAAGCTGATAGACTATGATAAAAATAAAAATATCTTAAGTATATTATAAAGAGGTATTCAAATAAGAACAATGCTAGATAACAGTCAAATACTGAAAATGAGCAGCAAGATACCAGGTAGATTTAGTGGACATAATAAATGTCAGGCAGCTGATAGCCGTGTAGATAGATGAGACAGATTACGTTCATTTTTGCGAGAGCCGTGTTTTTATGAGTAAGGAGTTGATTTTGTGTACAAAGTACCATAGGAGTTCATGGGCTGCGTGGAAGTTCTAGTCAGAAAGACAAGGAAGGGACCACAGAATTACTTCATGTTTTGACCTCTAGAGTTATTTTTACAACAGGGTCAACTGAGGCAAAGATATCCTCGGTGAACATAATCTTTTCTCATTCCTCTCCATCACAGTGAGTGTGCGTCCAAGGCAAAACAGTGAAGTATGGGAGGGGAGTGTTTACAATGAAAAGAAAGGACACCGAGCCTGCATTTTAGGGAATGTGCTACATACTCCATGATCTGCACCATGACGAGCTGACAATGACTTGATACTCAGAGCATGGTCCATGGACCAGGAAGCTTGTAGGAAAAGTAGATTTTTAGGATACCCTCAAGATCTGCAGTAACAAGGCTTGCATTTGAACAGTACCTCCAGGTGACTCGGGTGTGAATCACCAAGAACGAACAACCTGCTTCATCGTCGCATGAAGGGAAACTCAGAACGAGGAAAAGTTGATTTTTCTCATATGAAGACATGTGCTTGCAATGACTGACTCAGAAGCTCTGTAGGCTTTGACTATTTTCAAAAAGAAATGAGCTTAATCAGAGGGAAAGGACAGTCACAGAAAATAATGTGAGCAACGGCCACGGTAAATCAGGAAATCAGAAAAACAAAGTACATTAAGAATGATGTTAATTATTAGCAAAGTTATAGGAAACTGGTGTTTTCCTTACATTGTTGGTAAGAGCGCAACAGTATCTTATTTTTAAACAACGTGTTGACCTAGCTTTCAGATTAACAGTACGCGCCTCTGCTACTCTGCCATTGCGTGCTTCTTTCCATAGCTGCCCAGAGAATCCCACGCGCGAGTGCCCACAGAGAGACATGCAGGGCTTGCTGAATGACACTATTATTAGTGTTATTTGCAACAGGAAAATATGGAAGCATCTTAGTCAGCTCTCTGTCCCAGGGATAAAGTACCTGAGAAAGCTGACATAAAGGGGGGAAGGTTTGTTTCTTTCACAGTTTGGAAGCTCCATTTCGTGGTTTACTGGCACCATTTCTCTGAACCCAAGGCGAGGCAATAGGAGGCAATCGGGAATGTGTAAAGGAGGAAAAGCTCACCATCACAGTGGATGGGAGAAAGAACGAGGCTGTGGCTGGGGACGACGTAGATTTGTTTTCAGGGCAACCTCTCAGCGACCTATTTTCAACTAGATCTCACCCTTAATAGTCCCCTCAACTGTGGACTTGTCGATGGATTAATCTGTTTGTTGCCACACCGGGAATCAAGTCTTTTGAGAGACATTTAAAAATTTAAGCTATAATGAAGAACAATCTATGTGCGGTCTAAAAAGAGCAGGGCTTAAAGGAAATATGGTATTTCTATACTGTGGAATTCCAGGAATCTAATAAAAAAGACCAATACTGTTTCTCTAGAGAGTGATATAAAGAAAATTCCAAGATAGGATAAACAAAGTTGAGTGACAATTTATAAATTATGGTAAGATTCTTGAGACATAAGTAGATTAAAAACTGTGTTTTTAGAGTTACCTTATGTACACTGAGCACATTTTGGGGGCAAGCACATAGGCAAATAGAAAGATAAAAAAATATTTTACAGTTATTATTTCTGAGGAGGAAACTGGCTAACAGGTGATGATAATAGGAAATTTTAGTGGTGAAGGGTATGTATGTACATATTATCAGTATGTTTGTGCGTATGGACTTTTGTCAACAAAAATAATACAGAAAATAACTTGAGAAGAAAATGTTTATGTAAACCTAATGTGTTACTTTGTATTTTTCACTGAAACTTCTGTAGAAAACATGTTTTCACAGAACTGACCTTTATACTCAAAGTGTAGAATACAGTCTGCAGAATTATTATTTATGGGGTGTTGTCTGGGTTTTCTAAAAGGAAAGACGCATTAAGGTCTTTACACATAAAATGAAAATCTTTTAAAAATGCTTCGCTATACAACTCTTGACATTTGTTGAGTGCCTTACAATCAGTTCCTGCTTATTAAAACACTTTGAATAATGCGCAAGACTAACTTTTCTGAAAATTTTTAACATTTCCCCGAAAACTAACATTGGCATAAGTTACAGTACTAAAATATCTTACATATGTTTCTACTCATAGCCCTCATCACCACCTCCTGCCTAGCTATAGTTGGGTCCCCAGGACCTAACTTCTCTGCTGTTACTGTATTGTGCATTTCCTGCTTCTAGCTGAACTGCCCTGAGCCTTACATTTCCTTTTTATAAATCTACATAACACAATTTCTCCAGAAGTCCTTTGCTCTCTCCTGCATACCTGTATTTTCTTCTTAACTCAGTTCTTATTCTGTTTGTATCATAAGAAAATACTTTGCAAAATTTCTTCCTTCTCTTTCCTTTACCACACCCCCATGTCTCTCCTCTAACAACAACAACAACAACAACAACAACAACAACAAAATCCTATTTTTTCTTGACCTTCATTGAACAGCTTCTACCTACCACATCCCACCAAAACTGACCATGTCAATATTTTCAAAAACTTCCCACACTGCCAGAGTGAGTAGTCAATTCACTGACTTCTATTCCCTGGCATATGCCCAGCAATTCTGAGCACAGGCGATCACTTTCTCCTCCATGACACACTTCCTTAACATGGCTAACTTTGGGTTACCTCTTTCACTATGGCCACTCCTTCTCTGATCTCTCCAGTCTAACTCTATTGTCTGAGCTTTGGAAGTATACATTCAATTTTTTGCTTGACATGTACAGTTAAGTTTCTATGAGACTTCACAAAATCAAAATGTATGGAAATGAGCTCTTTATCTTCTCTCATTCTTCCCTTCTCCATTCTCACAAACAGAGAATATTCCTCTTGCTGTCTCCCCAACATAAACTAATGCCAATTCTGTTCTTTAACTGTTGCTCAGACTAAACCATGTGGACTAATACCAGACTATTTTCTTATTTTCCTATTGCTTCTCACTATGTCACTGCCTCCTCCAATGCAAATCATCATCGTCTCGTACTCAAATAATGCACATTTGCAGGAATCTATCCCTGGCCCCCTTTGATCTCAATAGACCTGCCAGAGTGAGCATCTTAAAACACAAGTCAGGCCATGCCATTCCTCTGCATCAAATTCTCTAACAGAACTTAGAGAAAATTTCAGAAGCCTTCCTATTGGCTTTACTCATGGTAATTTGCGTACACTGTCTCCTGTTGCATCCCTTTGCTTCTCCTGGGCCACTCACGTGGTGTATTGCCAACATACAAAAGCCACCCCTCGTTTGTTTGTTTTTTGTCGTCTGTTTTTTTTTTTTTTTTCCTGCTTAGGATGTTCTCCCATCCACAACTGCATGGTGTGCTCTCACTCTTGCTGGGTGTTGGGTGTCAGCTCCTCAGGACACCATTTCTAATTACCTGACTTTGCAAATTATACCCTCCCCTGACACTTTTCATCCTATTCCTATGGTATTTTTTCTCTCAGCCCTCATCACCTTGCATGCCTACCTATTTACTAGTATGTATTATTTATTGCCTGACTCCTCCATTAGGATGCAAACTACACACAGCAAGACAAAGGCTTTTACTCACGGTTGTTTCCTCAGCACCCAAAACAGAGGCTGCTGCATGGATAGCAGTCAATAAATATTTGAAGAATAAATTAAATTTTAGTGTTCCAACTTTTAATACTGGGAACTAGTTTGTTCTAGTAGAAATGAACAGAGAAGTAAACATTCACTTCTCATGGAAACCCCAGGGATATTCAGTAAATGACTTCCCTCTTTAGAGATTTTTCCCTATTCTCTTTCCACACAGTCTAATCCTACAGCCTTTTCTGACAAATGCATATTGTCTCTGAACTCTGACCACATATTTTTCTAAAACTACTATATTGGAACTTATAGAATCTACCATATGAGTAAGAGTTTATTGAAATATACATCTAAAAATGCACAAAACCTAAGTTGACACCTTAGATTTTTACAAATGAACATTTACATATAATTATTACCAGTCTGAGAAACAAGATCACCAAACTATTCCAGTGAGTTGCTACTTTTTTTCTTATTTTCCATATTCCCTCCTTCACTGGAATAATATTGCTCCTTGACTCTAAACATTATGGAAGAATTTTACCTATATTGCACTTCAGATAAATGGAATCACACCATAGATCATGGTTTGGACCTGGAATGACTCCCAAAAAGCCTCAGGTAAGTGGATGTTTTATGAATTTCACTTGTTCTTGGGAGTCAAGAAGGAAGGGTTGATTAGAGTTGTGGCTGGTCACAGGTGTCGTGCCTGGAAGAGTATAAACTCTTGCAACAGCTTCATCAAGAGGCCACTGAGTCTTCTTTTGGCAATGCTGTGAGCAGCTGTTCTCTGACAGACTCTTCCTGCCATTGCCAACCATCCATGAATGGACTGAGACTTCATGAAACTATGAGCTAAAACAAACCACTCTCCCTTAAGTTGTAGATGTTAGGTATTCTTTCCCAGTAATGAGTAAATAACTGAGACAAAAACTGGTACTAGGAATGGGTCAGGATTGTGACTTCACTTAACAATGTCGTTTAGAACCCTCTGGAACTGGCGCTAGGCGCATTCTGGACAGATAAGAAGATGCTGACTAAAAGCGACTCAGAATGTTGTGCCACATGAGCTCTGCTTGTGGTTTTTAGCTCACACTACACTGAAAAGCAGGAAAAACTAGCAGAGAAAGAAAAGATGTTAAAAAAAATTGAAGTTTTTCCAGGAAGCAAGTGACTGCAAAGATCAGGCAAAAGACAGGAGGGTTGCTGAAGAGATTAATATTAAAAAGAAGCCGGGAGTTAGAAATAAGACTATAGGAAAGACACCACTGAGGGCGTGTCAAGAATCAGTAACACTCCATCCTTTACCCATTCGAAGGGGAAAAGGCATCAGACTTTTCTATGAAATGAGAGCCCTACCGAATTCTACAGGGCAAGCTAAGGAACTAAATCCCTAATAACTTCAGTCATGTAAGAACTCAGAAACCTGTAGCCTTGACCCAAGTATTTGCTGTGATGCTGTACAAGTGGTCACATATTTCATCAAGGTTTCTTTCTCAAAAAAATTAACTTCTCCTTAATCTTTCAGGGAGAATTATGCTGCACACAACAACCTAGTTGGCACTTGCCTTTTTGAAAACTGTAAAGATTTCAATTCAGGCTTTACTGGTCTTTAAGATCTGCTGTGACAGCACTGCAGCTATTGGGTGGGCTTGCCTTGGTAGAAGAGTGTCTGGTTTTCTCTTATTGCCTTTAATATTCTCTCACTGTGTTGAATTTCTAAGATTTTGATTATGATGTGTTTTGTCAAGGTTCTCTTCTTGCCAAGGTTAATTCATGTTCTATAAGCTTCTTTGTACCGGAATATTAATTCTTTTCCAAGATTTGGAAATTTTTCTGCCATGATTGCAGTGAATAAATTCTTTATTCCTTTTGTGCTGTGTTCTGCTCTTTCTCCCATAACAAGAATTCTGATGTTGATTCTATTTGAGTCATCCAGCAACCACCTTGATCTCTTCTTGTTTAGAGGTCATGCCTGTCTTTGTGCTGTTCAAGCCAACTTCCCCTGCTTTCAATTATTTTTTCTTATCCTGAATTTCAGCTGGATATCTTTTCAGATTTTCCAGTTCTCTATTAAAATGTTTCTCACATCTTGCATTGACTTATGTACCACAACCAGCCTTCTAATTGTGTGTCCTATAAACGCAGTGAACTTTGTATTAATTAGGATTATTATTTCCTTAGTAAATTCTCCTATAAGCTTTCTAATCATTAGTTACATTTGTTTAAGTATGGCCTGTTTGAACTGATTGATTTTTTAATCACATGCTTTTTGACTAGTTTTCCTATAAGTTTCATCTGGAGAGTCAGACATTTCTGAATGTGTCCTATGAATTTTCATTCCCATAAGTCCATTACTGGGGGGCTTCACTTTAATGAGCTATCTGAGACATTTCTCTGAACATGTGTGAGGCTGTTGGGGGTGGGCGAGCTGAAATCCCACTGAGTTCAGTGCTAGATGCAGGCAGTGAGCGGAATGTAGCTGCCCAATGGCCTCCAAGGTATCTTGTTTACAGTGAAGCTTTCCTGTATATCCTGTCTACTCTTCTCTGAAGGCAGTGCTCTCTGGCCTCTGAAGCTTGGTCTCAGTAAGACTCAAACTACACAGGAGGCCAATAGCCTTTCTCTCTTCTCTGCAACTGTCTGTTTTGTGAATCCTTCCCAGGTATTGTTTAAAAGTGTCCCTATGTTCCTGGTGCGTAGCTCACCTGTGACTGTTTCCCAAAACAATTTTGATAGAGGTTCTTTTTAAGATGGCACCTGACTACATCACTTTCTGGTATGGCTGTCAAGGGCTGCTTCTCCTGAACTGGTCTACTGAACTGCATGGAGGCCTCTTTAAGGGGAAGCCTAGAGTGTGTTTGCAGTTGCGCTGCAGGTGCACAGCTTGTTTCTGGAGGGTAGGGCTTCTGGATTCCATTAATCACCAAGTCTCATGGATCCAGCTTACTCGGATCTGCAGCTTCCAGCTGCTCACTGCTCTTTCCAGGCGGCCCAGGACCGCTTCTTGGTCTGGTATGCTTCTCAGCCTTCGCTTTTCTTTGATATTCACAGATGCTCATAGCTAAAAGTTCGCCTGAATCTCAGAGGAAACTTTGGACTTGACTTTTAAAGTGTTAAAATTGTTAAGACTTTCACAAATGTTAGAGATGGACTAAATGCATTGTTTTTTAAATAAGGAGACAAGCATGAGCCTTATGGGGGCAAAGGGCAGACTGTTTTGGTTTGGTTGCAGAATGTCCCCCAAAAGCCTTATATATTTGGGTATTCTCGATTTTGTTTGTTGTTAGGAGATGGGACTTGATCTGAGTAGATGGATTACAGGTCTGGTAGATTGAAGGTGGTTGGTGTATTATAGGCATCATGCCTGGAAGAATATAAACTCATGCCACAGCTTCTTCAGGAGGCCCCTGATTCTTCCTCTCGGAATACTCTGAGCCAGTGTTCTCCACCAGACCCTTCCTTCCACTGATGGTCACCCATGAATGGACTGGGGTTATGTGAAATTAAAATGAACCTTTCATAAGCCGAAATGAACCATTTTCTCTCTTAAGCTGTGCATGTTGGATACTTTATTCCATCAATGAGAAAGTAACTAAGATACTACATATGTACTTTTGTGTCATTTCTTTTGCTCAATGCTATGTTCCATGAAAATCATTCATCTCTTTGTAATAATAGCTTTTGGTTCTGAATGTTGTGTGGTATTTCATTATATGATTATGCCACTGGGTATTTATTCATTGCAGTACTGATAGAGATTTTCTTGTTCGGCATATTCTGAATAATACTGTTCTGAGCATGCTTTTACATATCTTTTGGTATTTCTGTTGATCTATACCTAAACATGTAATTATTGATTAACAGAATTTGTATTTATTCAGCTTTAATTGATGTTGCCAAGTAGCTTTACAAATTGTTTGTGTGAATATCTAATTTACATTTCTGTCTGTGACTCATGAGTTTCACTTATTCCATACCCTTACTATATTTGCCATTTAAAAAATCTTTAATATTATTTCGGCATATAGTGACTTCACGTTGTGGTTTTAATTTTCATTTCTCTAATGACAAATGAAGTTAAGTGTTATTTTATCTGGGAAATCCTTGGAGCTCAGATGCTCCTAGCTACTGGTCCTTTCCTGACTAATCATTGACCTCCACTGACTTACACGGAGTCCAAGGAAACTTCTACTGCAATGTACTGGACCTGCCCCCTGACAGTGATCAGTATATTCAAGCATTTGATATTATGGAGTGAACTTAATATACGGCAGATTATAGAGACAATGGCCAAATCTGCCCTCACCTATCTATCTGTATAATTAGTAAGACCTATGAAAAGAGATTGATTTCAAGAGAGAAACAGACTCACGATAGAGTTGCTCCTGATAACCATATTTTGTGCAACCCCAATGCAACTTTACGACCTGGCTAAAAGGAACAGAATCTAGGAAATAAATTTATTTACTGTTGGAATACCTTGTGGAGAAAAAAACTACACCATGAGACCTCCCCTGACCATGAAGCTAGTATGTTACAAACTGAGAAATAAATGTAACACCTTAATTATGCATGCTGAACAGTTTTCTCTAGCTTTGAAGCATGATGAAAATACAGCAATTTTTGCCTTTTCATCACCAGGACAAATTGAATAAAATCATAATGGACACACAAGCAGCAGACAATTTTTTGAGAATACTCACATGTATCAACTGAATAAAAATCTTTGCTACACAAAATGTTAGTTTTACATAGTAAGTTTAGAACCAGCCTGGACTACAAGCAAGACTCTGTCTGCAATTAATTTTTCTTCACTTTTTTAAAATCTCATAGCTACTCACATATTAAAACTTTATTTTCGATGTTTTAATGCTTTAGGCAGCAGTACAGTTCCCCCTATTACTTAAGGATGCATATCATTAACCAGTGGTCCAATATTCCCATTTAGTCAATGTCAGAAAAGGCAGACTTCCATTTTCCCAGTACCTATAGGGGATTAAAGGTTGAGATGACTGGAGAGAATTCTAGTATGTGAGATCTGGAACTACAAAAAACATACCTACCACAGTTGATCAACAACAACAACAACAACAACAAAATTTGTTTTGATTTGTCAATAGAACAAAGCAGTGTTTCTGGTAATTCTCAGGGATGCAAAATACTTATAACCAAACACATGACATCAAAACCACAAATACTTAGATATTGATGTTGATGGACCCACATCTGTAAGCATTGGCTAACGAAGCATGGTTGCATCTGTCACACAGGTTATTTTATATCTCCTGCTACAGTATAAATTAAGGGTGTTGGGGAAATAGCACTGGAGTTAGAACACTTGCTTAGCAAGTATAAGTTACTGAGTTTGATTCCTCAGAACCACATAAGCTGGGCATGGGGGAACATGCATACAATGCCAGTACTCAAGAGACAGAGGCAGAAGGATTGCTGAGTTTGAGGTCAGCTTGGACTACTACATAATGAGTTCAAGAGCAGCCTGGACTACAGAGTGAGATCCTGACACAAAATACAAAATAAATAAATAAATAGGAATAGTGAGTTTAAAAAAAAAAAGAATTGAGGGTATAAATCTCAGTCTTGGAGAAGTAACTTAATCCTCTAAAATCTTAATTTCTTATATGCAAACAAGAATAGCACCAGGTATATCACAGAATTGCAATAAAATTAAATAAGATTTTCTATGCAAAGCTCCAGGCACAGCGCTGAGAACAAGAGGCAATCAATAAGTTGAAGTTGTAGTTATTTTTCTAGTGTTGTATTTCTGACCAATAAGCTCTTTGAAGACAGTCTTCATTAATTTGGTTTTCTTCTCACATGTATTTGGCCCTGTGTTGGGTTAATAGGCTCCAATGAGTATTGACTATATAAATATAAAAAAAGAGCTACAAGGTAATTTATGTAAAAAGTCAGGTAGGTAAATAAATCACAGACATGATCCAATCAAAATGAAAGTGTGTGTGCGCGCACACGCACGTGTGTTTGTGTTTGCTTAAAATCATGTTAATAGGAAGGTTAAACATGATTTTTATTCTCTAATTGGAGTTTTATTTGATGATTTCAAGGAGAAACAATAATGAATAATGATGAAATAATTACTCACTTCATAGAACAGATGTAGCTCCTCTAGCTTTGTTCATCTTTCCTGGACTTTGGAATTACATTCTTACTTAAGAGGCACTAGATTATTTTTCTGTGTGTCTATTAGCCACGAGAAAATCAGCTTCCAAATGTTTCTTAATTGCTTCAGTTTGCATATTTGTTGTATGAATATTTAGGGTCAGGACTGAAAAGGTCTACAAAAGCAGTTACTGAACCCTCCCACTCTTTCGGATTGCATACCCTACCCATTAGTCATGTCCCCAGAGGAGGAACCTCTACGAAAGCACTGGACAGCTATGCAGTGTGACTTACCCAACGATGTGCTTAGAGTCTGAACATGTAAGTCACTGAAATTCTTTGTGCAGCTTCAAGCATTGAATCATTTAAAAGTAAACAATTCTTAAGAGAACACACAAGACTCAAATACTTACAGGCACAACAAAGGACTCGAGCAAAGGATTTTTTTTTCTTTTTCTGTTCTGCTTCGTTCTCCAGATCCCAGACAGAAACCTGTCTAACTAAGTGATCCGGGGTTTGTAATGATGAACCCTCAATGCCCTGGGCGAATTGTTTTAGAAAACCTGAGCCTCACTGGTCATCCCAACACTCCTCAAACCCTCTCCCTGAAATCTGTGGTTTCAATAATTGTGATACTAAATTTAATTTAACTTAGAATCTTTAAAGACAACATTTAGAAATACGTGTGTAATTATGGCATTTGTTTCCTCAGCCTTGTCTTCAAGGTCTGAAATCCTGTCCTCACAATTTTCTAATCAACCTTTCCTGCTTTCAAATGCATTTTTCATATCCTAAATTACAGGTAGATTTCTTCTCGAAATTTTCACTTCTCTATCGAAATATTCCTTCATATCTTACATTTCATTATGTGCCTCAGTCAACTTTTTATTTGTGGCTTCTATATGCTCAGTGAGCTTTGTATTCATGAGGACCACGGTTTGTTTAGTAAGTTTCTCTTTAAACCTGCCAATAATTGCTTGCTTTTCTTTGTGGATATCTTGTTTGAACTAAGTGTTCAACTCATTTATTTGCTTTTTGACTTCCTTCCCTATGAGTTCCACTATTTCAGGGCCCATGACATTAACTTTGGGGTCTCAAGCATCTCTGTGGGTTCCCCATCGCCTTGTCCTCTTCCCATGTTTCTGTTGTTGACAGACTTCACTTTATAGGCCTAGCAAAGAGGTTTCTTTCAATGGCTATGGGGTATGTGTGTGGGGAGGAACTGAAATTCCTCTAGTTCCATGCCTGGAACAGGAAGTGAGGGAGCACCTATCAGTATGATAGCTTCCAAGGTGTCTTGTTCACTTCTGGCCTTTTAGCAAAGCTAAAGCTACCTGTACTGGCTTTCCTCCCCTGAGGGCAAGGCTGTCCACCCTCCAAGGTGCTCCCATTACTTCCCAAGCTGTTTAGGAGGTCAGTGGCCTCTCTGTCCTCTTCACAACTGTCTCTTGTACCAGTTTCTTCTTAGGCACTGTTTAAAAGTGACCCCCAAAGCCCTGATGTGCTCTTCTGAGCTTTCTTTTACCCTAATCAGTTATAGTTTCAGCTCTTTTTTTTTTTAATTTTAATGGCTCCTTCTTACGTCATTGCCTGTTATGGCTGCCAAGCACTGCTTCTGATCTAGGCTCCAAGAGGTGTTTTCTAGGGGGATCTTGCTTTGTGACTGTCATATGCACTACCTGCAGGCTCCTTTTTTGGAGGCCGTGACTACCAGCTGCTGTCCAGTCTCACTTCTCCTGGATCTGTGCTTACCTCGGGCAGGCTTTCCTTCATTTGCAGATGCTGGAGGTTCCCAGCTGTTCACAGTTCGGCTGGCTCTGTTTCCTGGGATGCTATTTACCTCTACTTTCAATGTGTTTTCAAGGTTTCTGGCCTTCTCATGGCATCCTTTCAATTTTTGGGTTGCTCTTCCCCATCCTAAAGAAATCTGACAATATTCTCAACCTTTTAAGTGGGTCCACAAGGTGACATTGCACAGCTCTGTTAGTTGGCAACCATCCTGACTAGAAGTCCTCGGTAGATCTTTCGTAAGGAAGAGGATTTTTTTCCTTAAAATTCCCAGAGATATAAATCATCCAGCCCAATAAATTTTAGATGTGAAAATCTGTACTTCCAGAAGCACAGAGAAAAGTGATTTGGGGAAAATTAACAGGCACTTGCCTCTTGTGGAGAACAAGCCATATCTAATTATGATTCTTCCAGCTTTTCTTCTTTTGAAAACAAATGTCCTAAATCTTCTCAAAAAATTATTCCACCTCTGCACTCAAGAATATTTATTGCATAAATATCTGAAAAGCTTCTAGTCCCTACCTTCATCCGAATTGTTTTGTTGTGTGCGTACCCGGGGAGCAGAGGGAAGATGTTGCCAAACCTGACGGCAATACTTCTTAGTGGTTGAGGGTACTGGACTTGTACTATTTTTCTCATTTTTAGTTTCACTGTTTTGAACTAATTTGTGTAGAACTATTTTTGTATCCCTAAAGAATATTTCTAATTAATGTGTAGAAAAAGGCATTTTCGGTGACATAATTTAATGTTTTAGAAGTTGTATCACCTTGATTCTCATAAATAATAAAAAGAGATGCACTGAGGCAAAACTAATTGGAGCTCAAGATGAGATTTCCTCATTTTAATCTTAGCCACCTCTCAGGGGCTAGTATGCTAAAAACAAGGTTGCTGAAATAAGCTATCGTTAAGCCCACAACCTTCTTTTCATGATTTTGTGTTTTCAGATAATTTCTCAAATTTTATTTTCTAATAAAAGGATAATATTGCATAAGAAAGAATTTTAAATATTTGGCTTTAAAAGTTTTCAAATAAAAATGAACTTATTTCTACTAGATAGCAGTCATCTGGGGAAAGGCAGACTATTTCCTCTGTCTTGTTTTACTTTCATGGAATACTGTAATGAGTCTCAGGTTTTTTAGAGACAAAGCGAAGCTAAAAACAAGAACCATTAACTGGATCTAGAGCCATTTATCGCTAAATGTCTCATGCTGAAAAGTGAGGCTGAAGAGTAGAAACATGTCAATGGTATTCAGTTTGATTTTTGTCTGTTTGATGAAGAACGACTGTGACAAGCCAAAGACCAGAATCTCTTCTCAGCTAGAAATCAAAGATTGTATATAAAGGAACAAACTTTGGTTCAAAATCAGTAAGTAGTGGGATGACCTTGGGAGGACATTTGATTTTCCTGGATTTCAGCTTCAGCATTGCTGAAAACAAGACCCTGAGCTCACAGTTTACAAAGCATTTTCATTATTTATGTTTTCAGTGTCATTTCTTAGTTTCTCAACACCACACAACTTTAAATAATAAATTCATAATAAATTTTTTTATTCTAGAAATAGGGTGTCATTCATAATTTGCTGTCTTTGTGGTCACTTGGAAAGACTGGAGTGCAAAAAGGACTGTCAATGTCAAACTTGGACATTATTCTGAGAATTTTTTGTCCATCTTCATAGTTCACTCTTTTCTATCTGACAGCATCATAAGGACACGAGAGGAAAGAGATTATAGTTAAATAACATTTTTTTTCTAAAATTATACTTGAATAAAAAACTTCTCTCCTTTTGTTCTGATGTGATGAACCCAATGGCCCAGTAGGCAAACCATAGTCTATAGGATTTGATGGATTTTGAGGTAATTATTTAGTATGAGTGTGATTTGGACAGTCACACAGGTTTTTTACGTACACAGAATAACTCACATTAAAGAATGAAAGCACTGCATGTATGAGTAAGCGTGTATTTCAGAGAGTGCTTACACCAGGTTCATTATTATGTGCTGGTGTTCTAAACTCTTCCTCAAGAATCACGAAATTTCAACTGTAAAACACCTGAAATCCCTTAGAGGAAGAAAAGTCTAAATTTGGGTATAAACTCAGGGCCCATCATTACTAACATGTCACTCTGCGGAAGTTATTTAGACCCTATGTGTATCAGTGTGCTCAGATAAATAAAGTGTGTGTGTGTGTGTGTGTGTGTGTGTGTGTGTATGTGAGAGAGAGAGAGAGAGAGAGAGAGAGAGAAAGTGTGTGTGTGTGTGTGTGTGTGTGTGTGTCTTTAGCACTATCCAGTTGGAAACACTTAATATAAAAGCTACAGTTCATTCTGTTACTATGCTTGTTGCTATATATAAATTCATTTTTGTGAATAAATGAGAGAATTATGACAATTCTAATTAAGAAGCCATGCTAATTTATAGACACTTTTTCACCATTGAGTAATTATAGTTGGATACTAAGTACAGCGACACA
Organism: Ctenodactylus gundi; assembly: GCA_004027205.1. NCBI lineage: Eukaryota > Metazoa > Chordata > Mammalia > Rodentia > Ctenodactylidae > Ctenodactylus > Ctenodactylus gundi. The sequence continues at coordinate 209,912 of PVKB01000285.1, forward strand.
GCTAAACCTTGAAAGTCTCAGAGGAATGTACAGGCACCTGCGGTGTTCATTTCCCCCTATATCCTGCCTCTTGGTTCAGTTTTGCCATGGTTTCGTTGAAAGTGTTTACTGAACAAAGTTCCCTTATCTAATCAGCTACATCCTTTCTGTATATCCTATTACATCGATCCAACTTACTTTTTGAAAATGAGTTCTGTTTTATTTTAACTACACTAACATTTCTTAATTAAGATTATTATTGCGTGCATAACAATGAACTGATTTTTGAGCCATCTTTCCAAATTCTACTTCTCCTATTATCGCATTATTTCTAAAGAAAATTTTACTGAATGTGCATTTTCCTTACCTGCACAACCAAACTGTACTAGAAACACCTATAAATCAGACAATACATACGCAGTACCTGGCATATTGTCTACCATATATATATATTTAAATATCAGACTGTCTACTCTTTCAAAATGTCATTATTTCTCTTCAAAAAGTAGATGAATGAATTAAATCAAATGCAGCATCTCCTGGAGACTTTGGTGTGATTTTTGTGTGTATCAGAAAAAGTGAAGCTCATTCTAATAACATTAGCTAACACTATAAGCTCCATATTGGTAACCAGACACTTGGAAATGTTTATGGCTAAGCACAAAAAACTTCAAATAAGATTAAAAGAAAACAAAACACAGACACGGGGAGTCGTTACAAAGTTGATATATTTTCTTCAGTCCATCTGGTACCTCGCAGCCAATGGGTGATTCCACAAACACCTGTGATTCTTCATGCCACGTTAGTGGTTTCATTGAAAGCTTTCCTAAAACTTGACATAATGAACAGGTACCTGTGTTTTGTAAAGCTCTGTCTGATAGAAGCTTCTTTCTCAGCACTACTCCCAAGACCGCACACACCATGCAGCTGCTGGTGGAGGGTGGCTGGCAGAGAGTAATCTCTGAACAACTATCAGGGGATCATTAAACACCAATTGTGACTGAAGAGATGAGAACCCAAACTAAGTCACTGGATTTGGCCTCTGACCGACTCTCATTTAATTAGTTTCTTTTTTAAACCATGCTCCAATTCATCAAGCCAAAAAGCCAAAAATCAAATCTGACCTAGCACTGAAAAAAAAAAATTTCAAATCAAACTTAATTCTTCAACCTTAGAAATTAAATTATGTTTGAAGCAGAGGACCAGTTGAGCAACATAATTAATCCACTGCCAGCCAAGAATTGTTACATTTTCTGAATGTCATGTCATTCATTTTGACGGGTGGGGGCTACTTCCCTCTAGTTCATTTATGCCACTGAGAACCAGAGGATGCAAAGGGGCCTTTGAATCTGACAAAACCACACTTGAAAGCACAACCAAAGGACACTTCATATATATATATATATATATATATAGTATCAAAAATACTATGTGCTTAGAACTTTTTTCTCTTTCCATAAATCAAAAGGCTTAAAAACCTATGCTCATGATTATGCTTTTCTCTCTTAAAACAAAAGCAAATAGATAGTAAAAACATAGAAAATTGTCCATTTCATCTCTTCTAGAATAAAAATAAATCCCTTAAGTCTAAAGTAGGTCTCTATTGACTATTGAAGCATGGTTCCCTCTGCACACTCTCTGAGACTGGACACTAAAATTTTCAATGTGACTATTTTTATCCTTCTTTCTTCCTTTCTCTTCACACAGTGCCATTTACTTTGTGAAGCAATTTTCTCAATAAATGACCTTAAATTTCTATGCATCAAAGAAATGACAATGCAGCAAGAGGTTCTGTGTTCTTCACCACAGAATAATCATAAAATTAATAGTGTCCAGGATAGCAAAGGGAAAATTGAATAAGGTCACTGTACTAACACACAAAACAGCATATAGGCAAATATTCATTCATTTGCTCGGTAACAGTTTATTACAGACCCGTTAGGTTTGACACTGCAAAAGTAACAGTGAACAAAAAAGGTAGACATGGTCTCTGCTTTCATGGAGATTACTGTGAGTAGATAAGACCTACACTAATTGAATAATTATATTAATGGATAAAAATCTGAGAAAATGCTATTAAAAGTGGAATGCAGTGCTATTATTGGGAATGTTCAGGGTATAATAAAGAAAACTGATCAAGACCAGAGGATTGAGGAAATGCTTTTTTGAAAAAGTTACTTGTGCTGAAATCCATGAGGTGATGAGGATTTAATCAGGTGAGAGAGTAAAAGGTAGAGAGAAGTGATTGAGTATACAAAAAATATGTGATAGAAAGCATGCAAGATTTTATATGTAATGTTAAAGGGTTATTTTCAGAACAATGGGGAGATTTTAGGAAGGCCCACAGTTAATATAAGAAGATTAAGCTATTGGCTGTTACTGAAAGCAAGTTAAAAATAATGGTAGCTTCCTCTTGGGCAGTGAAAATGGGTGTTAAGCGATGTTGAGATACGTAAGAGATGTTCTGGAGGGTAAAAAAGAGATTTGGAACCTACAATGAAATAGTGGTTGTGTTGAATCGGGGGCATCAGAGACAAAGAGGAAGATGTCAGAAAGCACTGGTAGCTTTCTGATACACATCTAAGTCTCAATTTAGCCAAAGAGTTCTGGAAGGTGACTGGATTTGAAAAGTGGTAGTTTTGAGTTTCACACAAAGCTTGTTAAAATAACTACCTTAGAATAGCTCTAATAAAAAATTAAGCAGACAAACAGAATATATGAGTCAAGACTTGAAAGGAAATTTCTGTACTGAGATGACTAAGTTAGATATTTTAGATAGACCTGGTGTTCTAGGCCTGTAATCCCAACAAGCTGGGAGTCTGAAGCAGGAGGATTGCAAATTGAAGCTCAGCCTGAATAACATGGCAATTTAGAGAGGCCCTGAGTTCAATCACCACTATCAACCAAAAAGCTAGATTTTTCTATCTAATTGATATAACAACAGTGCCCAGAAGAAACATATAGAATGATAAGAGGAAAGCATGTAAAATTCAGCTTTGATAAAATTCAGTTTTTAGAGTCCCTGTGGAAGAAGAAAAGTTCACAGTGACTAGGTTTCAAGGTGTAACTAACTCAAAAGCTAGAAAGCCAGGAGATCCAGTGTCTAGGAAAATGCTAGAAAATATGCTTTGAAGGAGGGTGACAAAGCAAAAGTGGCTATGAAATGGAAAGCATTAGGACTGAAAAGAGTTTGTTGGGTAGAGTAGTCCACAAATTGTTCATGACCTGCATCTAGGACCCGTGCTGTACATTAAGAAATAGGGCTGAGTGACAACACCAAGATGAATTTAGGGAGATGTGGCCTTGGAAGAGGGGTTACACAGAGTGATAGTGAGTAAGAGGTGGGTTTTTAAGATGTGACATCTTCAGAAAGCCTTCTGTAAGTATTGATGGTAGTACATGTCTAGTAGGAAGAGCAATAAGTGAGCATGTGATAAAAATTAAGAAACAAAAAGTCACTGATGGGGTCTGGATCTTAAGAAGAGTGAAAAGAAGAGATTCAAAGCCCTGTCAGAAAGAGTGGATTTAGATAAATCGATCGCCTTCTCAACTTAGTGGGTAAGAATTAAGGCCGGATGATCACAGGTGCGAGCAGGTTTAGTGATAGGACACCCATAAGTCGAAAGAGCACACCCCAAACGGCAGAGATCTCTCTGGCTGTGGGAGGTTAAATCACTCACTGAGTAGGGTGGTTAGAGATGAGAGAGGTGTATATTTAAATACAGGTTGGAAGTTTTGAAAGATATGACCTGACTTGGTTAGAAAAATGGTATGCAATGTTGACAGCATGTGTGAAACTGATGATCGTGAGTTGTCAGTGCCATGAGCTGGCTCCGTTCTGTGGCTTCCCAGGCATTAGTCAGTCTGTGGGTACCAAGACAGTATGTTAAATAAGTTTTTCCTGGAATGGGGTTTTGCCAGACTGAGAGAACATAAAAACAAAAGACAAAGAACTCTAACGTGGTGGCAAAGATTTTTTTTTTTTTAAATTACTGGCCATAGTGTTCAAGATGGAAAGCCATTCCATTAGTTTTCTCTTGGCATATGGATGTTTAAAATTTAAGGGATATTTTGAGGAAAGACTCTACTTATTCTTGCCAAATGGCTAAAAGACATATGAAGTCTCACGTTATCTCTGTTAGGCTTTCTCAATAAGAACCTAATTCAGTTCCCTACTTTTCTCTGGCCGTATGCCACTAAAATTCTAAAACACTCATTTGTGTCCAGTACATACTCTACTGTTGCAATAACTACTTTTCACGAAGGGCACATTTGCTGTACCTGAATTATCTTATCAACATTTTATAGACAAAGAATTAAGTCTACAAGAAGATGAAGGATCCTGTCCAAGAATTAGTAAATGTCAGAACAAGACTGATACCCAAGCCACTCTTCTGAAGGGTGTGATATCTTGTTTTCCTCAAATTACTTCTTTCCAGATAAGCAGAATCCAAACTGGACAACCTTAATATTTGCTAAGATTTACCTGCTACTATGTGCAAATAGCCCATGTTAAGTACAGCTTTCTTGGATCCTGAAGATCATCACTGAAATCAGGACCTTTGAGTAGAGTTTCAGGCTGGATGGTTCAAAGACTTCTTTGAGATCTGTAGTAAAGCAGGGGCTGTGAGGCCCTCAAGTCTTTCTCCTTCTCAGTTTCCTCACTACCCTCTGTTACGGTTTGAACCTGAAATATCCCCCGAAAGTCTCATCTGTTTGGAGGCTGTGGGTTATCTGTGAATTTCATGTGCTGTTAGGAGGTGGAGCCTGGTCCTGAGAGGTGGACGACTGAGGATGGGTGGACTGCTGAGGGTCTGGAAGGATGAACTTCTGCCCCAACTTCTCCCCAACCGCTGTCCTTCATCTTGCTATGACGTGAGCAGCTCTGCTCCACCAGACCCTCCCACAATTCCCCAGAGGATCATGAATGGAATGAGATCTGAAACTGTGGGCCGGAATAAGCCTTTCCTCCCTTAAACTGTGATTGTTCTGTAGTGTGTCCTAGCAACCAAAAAGTACTCAGATATCTCCAATCAAAAATCATTTTCAGTAGGTTGATTACTTGAAGATTTAATAAGGTTTTACTTTTAAGACTCTTTCATACACTGAAGCTAAGATTTCCTTTGCATATTACTGGTAGAAAACCATTGATTTAGCAAGATTTAATAATTTCTGACTGAATTAACTTGAAAAATACTGCATGCAAATATATCTGTTAGGAAAAATAATTTCTCTTATTATGAAACCTTTAGGTATACGTGTATCGAACACAAACTCAGCAAAACAGATAATCCAGAGATTGGTATTTCAAGAGAATTGCTTAGATGTTTTTCCAAGCAAACTCTCAGGGCAAAGTAAGCTTTGACCTTGTCCCAGAGCCACTGTTTTGAAAAGGTAAGATTTAATCTTCATCTACCAGGAAGCTGTCTACCATTTCATGGAAAACCCTCTTTTAAGGAAGGGTGGAAAGGGCCTTTGCAAATGATTACAAATTTCTAGGATTCCATTCTGAGGGCAGGTGCCAAGAGTCATGACAGAAAGCAACATTCTTATCCACAGGGATTCCTCTTTCAGGTTCATGTATATTTTCCAAAATGCATTATTATATTTCCAGTGTACCCACAAACATTGGACTCAGAAACAGATGCTGCTGTTGTGAAAGTAATTCCCTAGCTGTGACTCAGGAGAAAGTGCTGCTTCTCTAACCTCTGACCCCTCAAGCTGCAGAGGTTTCTTGACATTTCTTCACTTACTTCTAAATAAGCAACGATAGTGTGCTTTTAAACAAAATGATTGCCGCACTGTATGAGAACGTCAAAGGCCATGTGATTCCTCAGACTCAGATAAAAATGGATGACAGAGCTAAATGGTGTGGTAAAAGATGCAGGAGGATGAAGAAACAAACTAACTTGACAGGGACAGACTTTTATCCTAAGGAACCCACATAGAAACCTGGGATCACTGCAATTCAAGAGCAACCACCAATTTCGCTGCAGTTGCCTAAACATCGTGACTTGGTATGTAACAACTTAGGCTGAGCTTTGAGTCAACCTGTAGGTTTGTCCTCTGGAGAGGACATGCTTTCTCCCATACAAATTGGATAATCCCTCCTAAGGACTGGCAGTACTCAAAGAGGTCAACGGAAGCACTGATCCAGAGACAACTTGTCACTCACTAGCATGACAGATGTTTGGTACTGAAGCCTTGCATTTTAAGGAGTTCACTACTCTAAAATTAAATAATTTAGATAAGAGCTCTCCTGCTACAGTAATATATCTAATCTGACTCTCCAAAACTTTTTGATTTCCCGGTGGGTGACTCACATCTGTAATCCCAGCAATCTGGGAGGCTGAGACAGGAGGATCTCAAGATTGAGGCCAGCCTAAGCAACCTGGAAACCTAGTGAGATCTTCTCTCAAAGAAACAAACAGGATGGGGTTGTAGCTCAGTGTGAAGGTCACAGACACACATACACACATCATTGATCACTCACCTATAATCAATAAATAATTTTTTGGAATAGTATCAATAAGTATACTTATTGATACTCCGTGAAAGAAACTGTGAATCTTAGAATTAATTGGAATCTTTGTTAAAAACAGAATGCTGGGCTCCATTCCTGGCATTTCTGATTCTTCTTGTCTGGAGTGAAATCCAGAAATAACATTTCCAAAAATGTTTAAGGAATGCTGATGTTGCTGATCCAGAAGCAATGCTGATCCATGACCTCTGCGATAGACTAAAATAGAGCACTTGGTTCATAAGGTTTAACATGAGATATTGTTACTCTGAGTATAAAATTCCTGCCTGTAGTGCATCTTTAATAAACACTTGTCAAAAAGGTGAATAAGTGAGTGGAAACAGAATGAATACAGGGTGTGAGAAGTACAGAGATGACAGAAATCATCCTGGTTCCAGAGTGTGTAACTTGAAGAAGCTTCATGGGTGGAGGTATTTGTTTTGTGCTTTGAAGGTCAAATAGGATTTCTAGAGAGAAAGGGCTGGCATCAAGATTTTCCAAAGTTAGGAAAAAAACAAAGAAACATAGCAAAGGCATAGGGAGGAAAGAGAGATGTGCACATGGGCGAATGGGGCGTGACCCAGGTGTGTAGGGCACTCCGGGGGCCCGGACTTGAGCCTTGCCTCCAAGGCAAGACTGCTCCAAGCCTCCTTCCTCCACCTTCTTGAAAAGTACCCATTTCTTCTTTCACTCTTTAATTCCTCGTCTAACCCCCTCCATTTCTGTCCTTAGGCAACTTTATCTGCCTTCTCCAAAGGAACTGCGGCAGATGCCTGCGGAGCTACCCTTTGCCTACTCACCTCATCTCATATCTCCGGGCACCTGTAATAGGAGGATCTGTGCATACAAGCAAGTTCCCCCTCTGTGTGCTACAGCTTCTTCCTACATAGCTGTTTCAAAGTTTCCTCCTAAACTGAGGTACTATGTCACCCCCATGTAGGAGCAGCCAGTGGGGTTGGACTGTTTACACTCTGGGGAAAGCCACCGGCCTTCACAAAGAGGATTTAGTGGGCACTTCACCAAGCCCCTTATCTTGTAAATACAGGGCTCCACAGAGGGCTTCTCACAGGATTTAACCTAATTGTCACAGTGGTAACAAAGTCCTAATGCATCCTTTACTTGTCACTTTAGCTGGCTTTTCCTCCTCTCCCCCTTTACTCTACCTCTATCTTAACCCAGCTTCATGGGATCGTCTCCCAAGTAAGCTGACTGAAACTAAGATGTGGCCTCAAGAGAAATACACAGTACATTTGCAGCTGTAGCCTTCACTCTTTGAGGTCACAGAGGGTATTTCAGGAGCAATGACCACCCTCCACAGTGGACTTAACAAGTACTGGACATGATGTAGCTATTTTCTCTGGAGACTACAAAGATATTTGTAGCACTGAAAACAAATTAGGTTGTTTTCAGTTGAAGTGGTATATTTATTTAACTAAAAGTGACTTGATTTTTATGACCTTGGTCTTGTAATTTTAAACGAGAGATACCGTTGGGCTAATCCAGAAGTTTTAAAGAGTTATCCTTCCTCGACATCCAAATTGAGTTTTCTGGTTTTAAGAAATAAAATATAAAAACACCTGCATTACACTTAAGGGTATAAACTGATTAACCTATGAGACAAGGATACTTCACCACAGTGAAGCTCTAAGAGCCAATAGTTAAGTCAGATCTCAGCTAGGGCATTATGGGAAAGGCACTCATGGCTTCATCTAGGATACTCCAAGCTGACTCGAGCTGGAAACCTGATTTTTTGAACTCTATTTGGGCTTTTTCATAAAAGCACATGCATTTAGCAGCAGGCAAACTCTATAACTTCTTTTCAAGAGTATGATAGCTGAAGCTTTTATTGGAGGGAAAAAGAACGGTCACCAGCATGAATATTTCATCACCCGCTCCCCAGGTGCCACAAGATCAGCATATACAAATTACACCATCAAGAGGAGGCTGCCCAGCGCATTCAAGGTAGGAGGTTTCGGGAAAGCACTTGAAATTTCAACCACCACATGATATGATTTGAAGACAGCTGGAAACCTCCATAGGCATGGGAGGGTCTTAAAAGGCACTCTGAACTCCAGGTGTCTTAGCTTTATATTAAAATCACTGGCAATGCTGATTGGGCAGCCACTTCACATGATGCTTTAGCTTTGACTCTCTGATCCAAATGAACATCTCAGGACCTGAGTTGCTCCCTGTCCTGTTCATATTCTCAGAAATCTCTTCTCTCACAAAAATATGAAAGATCCCTTGGTAATAGTAAAAGAAAAGAAATCTCAAACTAAGAAAATGCAAACTAGAATGAACAGGAAAAAAATGTGTATGGGGAAAGTCACTGAACATCTTCCCATATCCTAAATAAAGAATACAATTCCCTCAGTATTACGTCTCTACCTAATATACAGTTATATTTCATACACACTTTCATACGTGTTACATCAATTGATCTTAATAACTGTTCCCTAAAACAGATATCTTCATTCCTATGTAAAAAATAAGTAAAATGAGTATCAAAAAGTTATGTTACTTGCCCAGAGTCCTACGGTCATTATAAATCAGAGACTAAAATTCAGGACTTCTGACTCCATTAATGTCTTGGGGCCAGGGTCCTGGATTTCTGACTCATAGTTTAGTATTTTCACTTTGTTTCTTTTTCAAGAGAAATGACAGATGGACCATCTCCTGGAGAATTTCCATATCAAGATGGGAGGTAAAAATCAGGAGTCACCTCGAAGCATGTTCTGTGGGCTGCTATATGGTTATCTTCCTTCTGAGGACCAGCTCTCAGATCAAACTGAATCTTGGATCTCCCAATCACCAACTGTGGTTAGTTGCATGGCTTTCACAAAGCTGTTCAGCACCAATTTGAGACTATATCAAACTGATAAGATTTTACACAAGAAAAGAAACAGTGAACAAAATGAAAAGGCAGCCTATCAGCTAGGAGAAAATGTTTGCAAATCACATATCTGATAAAAGATTAACATTCAAAATTAATAAGAGAATCACAGAACTCAATGACAAAAACCAATAAAAGTGTCAAAGAATGAGCGAAGATCTTGAATAGACACTTTTGCAAATAAGACATAAAAATGGCCAACAGGTTTCTCAAAATTTATTCAATACCATTAATCATCTGGGAAATCGAAATTAAAGCCACAATAACATATTATTTTATACCTATTAGGATAGCTATACCCAAAAGACAAATGGTTGTAATAAGTGTTGGTGAGGGTGTGAAGAAAAGACGGAATCTGTATACTGATGGTGGTAATGTAGCTTAATATAGCATTACAAAAAAGAGTATGAAAGTTTCTTAAAAAGTTAAAAATAGAATTACATATGGCCCTGTCTCTATACTGACTGCACACCCCTTCAAAAAATGAAAACAGTCCCTCATGGAGCCTGTGCTTCTTGCAACATTATTAATCATAGCCATGATGTGGAATCAACTTCAATACCAATTAACAGAGGTAAGAATGAAGAAATAGCGGTACACACACACACACACACACACACACACACACACAAGGACTCGTGCACATATGCAGATATCATTTAGACACAAAAATGGAGATTCTACATTTGCATCAACATGAATCAACTTGGAGGACAGGATGTATAACAAGTAAAATAAGGGTGCACAGGAAAAACTTAGATGATTTCATATATACAGGGTGTCTCTAAAACTATAATAAACAAATATATAAATAATTTTATGTACACATAAATATAGACAGCATGAGTTTGTTCATTTTTCCATGTGTGGCAAATTTTGGGACACACTATATATGAAATCTAAACAAATTTTTATAAGTTAAATGTACAGGTAAGGAGTGATTAGTATATGTTACCATGTGCAGAGAAAAGGAAGAGATGGGATCACTGAAATCCAAGGATAAGACTAGGAGTTACACAGAATGACTACATTTATACATCTAATATATGGTATCAGGACTACACTTAATACATACTGTATACTAAGAATTACTGAGGGCAGAATTTAGGTGTTGCAATAACAACAAAAGGCAATTACGTAAGCCAAGGAACATGCTATTTCATGTGACTACAGTAATCATTTTATCATGTACATAGTTATGGTAAAACTTCACTAAAAGCTTAACTATCTACATTTTACCATGTACAGGTATATCAAAACATCACGTCATGTATATAAGGTTTAATTTTCAGGGTAAGCAAATTACCTAAACATGAAGCTTAGAATTTAATTGGATCCTCTTAAATTCAGAGACTTACTATCTTAAAACCAACCAAAAGCATCTCCAGAAACAGAACCCTGGAGTTAATATTTATAGTGCTTAAAAACATATTTGGCGAATAATAAATGCTATTAAGTGTTCATTAAATATATAAACCTCTTTGAAAATTTTGATTTTATTTCCAACAAATTACTATTTGATTCTTCAAACTTCTTTGGTTTATTTGCCACAAGAACAATCTGAAGACCATCTCTATCCTGCATTTTGTTGAACAAGTTAACAATGCTGCATGTGGCCTAATCATTGATACATGTTGCCAAATCCAACATGTATCAATGACAAGCTTTTACTTTATAAAGTTCTAGAAAAACCACAACATTTGGGTTCTTGAATCTTTTAGTTACAAAATGTTATTATCTGAAGATTTAGTTTAGTTAACTATTTGAATACATTTGACATATTTTTCCATGTTGCAATAATAGAGGACACTGTGGCTACTTTCCCAGTGTCATCTCAAACCTCCAATTACATAGCAGTAATGTAATTTGGAATTGGATTAACCTAACCTAAGATCCACAATATTTCTCAGTTGGTCAAAGCCAATTAAGAAAATTCACACCTTTTGCCAGAGTGACTAAGTTCTGAGAAAGCATCCAAAACAGAATAAAAATATTCATTTTTAGATAATCGTGAGAAACAGGGCTCTTTCTGTGCTTAATATAAACACAGAATCACATGCCCTGTATTCTTATTGGTGGCCAGTTTGTGATCACCAAAAAAGCTATCCTTGGAATGAACCCGACACACAAATCAAATGAAGCAAAGGGAACTTCAGAGTAATAGTTTTAAGATCCCAGTTTAACCATGTCCAAAGGCTTTTCCTCCTCTGAATTTTCACTTGAACTATAAATCTAATTTATTAATTAGCTTGAGCCAGAAGCAGGTTAGCATTTGAATTTTAGTAACAAAAACAAGTGATTTGTGGCCAAAAGAACAAAGATGAGTCCAATATAGCTTCCCTATAATTGCAAAAACAATAAACTTTATAAATTTAGATTAGTATTTTTTGAGACAGGGGCTCTCCCTGCAATCTGAGCTAGGCGTGAACTCACTACGTAGGCTAGGCTGGCCTCTAACTCATGGCAATCTTCCTGCCTCTGTTTCCCTTGTGCTGAGATTACAGGCATGTACCACCATGCCTGGCCTATGTGGTACTGGGGAAACACTCGATAGCCAACTAATTATAAACATTCGAAGACTTAGAGTACAAAAAGAAATATTGTCAGAATCTCTGGTGATTTCCACTATAACATTCAACGAATCCGATGTGACAGCATGAAGAGAGATTTACACTTGTAAATCATTCACATAATTTCCATTTCCCATTGAAAAGAAATACAAATTTCCTATTATGAGAATGCTAGGGGGCAGAGTCTAGACGGCAATGGTGAAGGATCGTGATTCCGTTGGGAGACAGAGATTTAGTAAGGGAATGCCCTGCGTAGACTAGCTTAGGCAAGCAGATGACCTTCTGGACCCGAGTGGCGACCACAGGACGGCAGCAAAAGAGGTGAAGATCACCAGCAGATGAGTACAGGTGCCCAGACAAGAACAACGCCTTGCGCAAGGGCTGGCAGACAGGCCTGGTGCGGCAGAGGGCAGGCTCTGAGGGTCACAAGCAGTGAGTTCAGGGGAGGATTTCAGCAAGGACAGCAGCCTGAAAGGTGTTAGTCAGTCTTAGGATCCATGCCCAAACACCAACACTTATCTTTGTATGCCAGATTCAGGGTAACTCCAATCGCAATATGAAGGCAGGGAGAAGTCCCAACTGGATTCAGAGCTTGGAAACTGTCAACTTGTGGAGTCACAGTGCTAGGGTCATGGTGCTGGAATCACACCCAGTGTCTGTTAGCAGACACAAAGAGGAGAATTGGAAGTGTGCGTGATGAGTGTGCGTGGAACCAAGATGGTGACAATGAAGAATGATTTCATTAATGGTGGTACATGATTCATCTGGAAGATAGATGTATTAAAGGAATGCACTCTACAGCCTAGCCTAGGAAGATGGGGTACTTTCTGGCTCTGAAACATAATCAAAAGGCCAAAGAAATGATGTTGAGGATGGCCAGCAGGTGAGTGCAGTTTCCCTGTCCAGGAGATGACCAAGATAAGGCGTGCCGGCAGGTTCTGGAGCTGCAGAGGGCCTTCATGCTTAGCCATCCCAAAGACTGTGAGTGCTGATAGTAGTGAAAGCATGGGAGGATTTCAGCAAGAACTATAACCTCAAAAGTGCCAGGCAGTCCTATAGCAATGTGCCCCGACAGCACCTCAGGGCCATGATGTGACAGAACACTGAATGATCACAGCTGCAGAGAGGAAACAGGAAGAGCTCCCACCTATAAGATCTTGCAGCTTGGGGACTTCTAGAGTCATGGTGCCAGATCCCCAGCTAGTATCTCCTGGCTGGGTCACAGGAAGAAGAGGGGGGCCTGGTTACACCTTTTTCTCTCACACAGCAGGATTCAGGGTCTTGGGTGTGAAGATTTCCCATAATAACACGTGGGGATAATTTTTCCTTTTCTTTTTGGATGCTAGCCTCACCGCAATGGTTTTCTCTGAGTATATCAAACTTGTATTTTCTATGCTATTGGTTTTATGGTTTTATTTTTCTGTTTTCCAATTTTTTCTTCTCTTGTGCCCTTTTCCTTCTTTCTGTTTCTATTATTTGTTAGTTTCTGCATTTATTTCTCCCTTGACTAGCTCTCCATGCCCTTTTTGAAAAGCCTTTCTACAGATTCCGAAGACATACTCTATTTCACTCATCATTTTCCTGCTTCTACTTATCTTTGTTTCTAGTGGTTATGTTTTTCCACTATCCTCTGATCCAGGGTTGGTGCTCTGTCAGGCTTTTCACTATCCTACACATGCTCTGTTATTTTCTATAACACTCCCACAGCTAACCCTTAGTCTCAGTCTACTCTCTCTCTACTCTATTAATCTTATTAATGGTATTGTTAAGAATTGAGAACTCACAGCCATATGGCTGGACATCTTGGGAAGCAATAATTATATACTATTTAACTAGAAATAGATCAGGAAGGTAGACTTTTTTCTACATTATCAACAATAATTTAATGTCACATTTTAGGAACTCTTCTAATGAATACTAAACAATCTGTATTAAACCTCCATTAGTAGGATAGATTATATTTATAATGTAATTTGCTATCTTGTTATCACATATTTATAGCTGGTATGTACTAAGTTTAACCATAAATATGAATCTCCATCTTACTGTTAAAGATGGTACAGTGGGTGGAGCCAATTGAGAATTGATAACTTCTGGTCTTTGGTTTAGTTTAGGTAAGCAATATAGAGGACTATTTTATTAGTGATGTTGATATAGCAATGATATTAGGGAAATTTAGATAAGTAAATATTAGGTTTACTTAGATACATTGAAAGTGTAGACTAACTTCTGATGTAAGGTTAGAATAGCCACAGTTCTAAGCTTGTTTTTAAGATTCTGTCAATGATTTATTGGTCTTAGATTGTAATGTTATTGTAAGTTTTTATTTAAATTGTGGATGACAGCAGAGAGAGTGATCTTCATTTCCAATATAGGCCAAAAATATTATGTTCATAGACCACATACAGTTCTATAATCAGGTCCTCCTTGGCTGAATAGTGAAGAAGATTAGAAAAACAGCAGAAGATTGGTGATTAAGAATAACCTAAACTTAATAGCCGAGTAAGCCAAAATAGATATAAATACTAAAATCAGAGTACAGATACAAATGGCCATAGTAGAAACAGAGTCTATTATACTAAATGGAGAAAAATTGAAAGCATTTCCCCTTATATTAGAAACACAACAAGGTGATCTACTCTCACCATTTCTATTCCGTTTAGTACTTAAAATTCTAGCTATACCAACGAGGAGAAGGAAGTAAAAGAAATACATAATGGAAAGAAAAAAAAAATCAAACCATCCTTATTTACAAATGACATCATTCTCTACAGAGAAGATCCCAAAAACTTCACCAAGGGACTCTTAGAACAGTTAACAAGTTCAGTCATTTTAAAATGAGCGCAAAAGATCAACAGCATTCCTCTATACCAACAATGAACTCGCTGAGAAAGAGTAGAGAAGAATGATCTAATTCTCAATATTTCCTCAGAAAATGAGATATTCACCAAGGAAATGAAGGATGACTATAATGAAAATGACATTATGCTAATGAAAGAAATTGAAGAGGACATTACAAAATGTAAAGACATCCATATGTCTGGATAGGCAAAATTAATATTGTCAAAATGACTATACTGCCAAAATTAATATACAGATTCAATGCAATTCCTATCAAAATACCAATAACATTTTTCAGAGAAATTGAGAAGAGTATCCTAAAATTTGTATGGAATCAAAAGAGACCCCGAATAGTCAAAGCAATCCTGGGCAACAAGAACAAACTCAGATGGCTTTATGATTCTAGGCATCACGTTATATTACAAAGCAACAATGATTTTAAAAAAGCCATCTAATATTTCCATAAAAGCAGATAGGATGAAAATGGAGTAGAACAGAGGATTTAGAGGTAACCTCAAGTACTCTCTGCTAGTTGATGTTTGACAAGGCAGTCGAAAAACATACACTAGAGAAAGAATAGTTTCTTCAAATAATATTGTTGGCAGAGCTGATTATCCACATATAAAAGGATGAATCTAGACCCACACCTATTGTCTTGTACTAAAAATAAAACAAAGTGAATCAATGACTTACATATTAAAAGGGAAACACCAAATTTCCTGGAGGACAAAATAGATTAAACTCTTAGAGATACACATGTGGGCAAAGACTTTCCAGAATCAACAAATGGGATTATATCAAATTAAAAAGTTTCTGCACACAAAGGAAACAACTAACAAAGTGAAGAGAGAATCAACAGAATGGGAAAATTTTTTATCACCTATACCTCAGACAAGAGTCTAACAACTAGAATTATAAAAGAAAAAGAGACCCATCAAAGTAAAGACCCAATTTTTAAAATGAGCTATTGAATTGAATAGACAACTCTCAAAAGAAGAAATACAAATGGCCAGAAAATACATTAAAAATGTTCAACGTCCTTAGTCATTAGAGAGAAGCAAATCAAAACACTATGACACCATCTCATTCCGGTAAGAATGGCTTCTATCAAGAACTCAAAAAGCAATAAGTGCTGGCAGGGATCTGATAGGACTGCACACTGGTGCAATCACTATGAAAAGCAGTATGGAGATTTCTCACAAAACTGAAAATACATATCACATTTTACCTAGCAATATTTCTTTTGAGTACCTTTCCAATGGGTTAAAAGCACCATATAAAAGCAGAGATACAAGCATACCCATTTTTATAGCAACACAAGTAATAATAACTAAATAGTGGAAGATGTCAAAATATCCATCAATAGATCAATGAATTAAAAACGTGGCAAATATACACAATGGAGTACTACTCTGCCATAAAAACAGACAGATATGAATCATTTGTAGGTTAACAGATACAACTTGAGATCATTCACTCTGTATCAAGCCAGTAATATGTCTGCAATAAGGATAATTTGGCCTGAATAGAGCTGTTTTCTGCCTCTGCTTCAAAGCAACTGTTTCACCAATAAGGATACAATGGAATAGAAAATGGTAAATACTTTCAATAAAGCTGCTTGGATCATAGCAGACAGTGATTTAAAAAAAGCTAAACTCTAGCTTCTTCATCTAGTGTTCCCTTCTAGTTCTCCTTCAGTATACTATGTAGAAAGGCTATAGAAAGTTGTAGCAATCAGCTCTTGCTGTGTCATACCTGTGGGTTGTCTTGATGGCTCCATTTCAGATTATAGATCTGTGGAGAGCAGTCCCACTTGTCTCTAGTCTTCTTTGGATCACAGGTTCACCAGAGAAAATACCTGTCATGGAGATGTCAGAGACACAAAAGAGATCACCCAAACGCACAGGTGTATTCCATACATTTCCTTCTGTTTCATGTACTAAATTCCCATTGGTCAAGACAAATCACATTGTCAAGTCTAAAATCAAGGTGAAAGGATTGTAATGTTAGCAAAAGGTTAAAAAAATTGTACTTACTACAATTGTAAACCAAATGAAGAACATTAAAACAGAAAAAAAAACCTTGCCAAGATATGTACATGCACAAAATGCTCAAGACCACTGTAAACTTCAAATTTTCCACTTATACATATCAATAAAATGGAGAGGGGGACCACAAAAGGTATTTATGAAAAACAGAGCGGTTGCAGTAATGCAATGCCCAAGATAATGTGTGCAAAAATAATGCCTCATCTGAAACCAGTTCATCTATGCAGCTTAAGACGAGGATTAACATTATCAATTTCTCATTAAATATTAAATCACTGCCCTGTCACTCAGGCATATTAGCCGAGATATTACTGATGCCATGAAACTCCATCCAGACTGTAATTTGAAAGCTGATTTCAACACGAGCTATGGTGTATAAATAGAAGGATTTACCAAGGACAGATAAGTAAAACATTTCTCTCTCCAATCTTAAAAGTCATATTGCAAATGGATTTTCAGATTTTGTCAGGATCACTGAATTTACTTCAGGCCAGAAATAAAACTACACTTGTTTTGCTCACATTTTCAAAATGCCATCCGTTTCTGAATCTTTGCTTTTTCACTAGTGTTCAGACAGCAAACGATCTATGAGGGGACTATCCAAAGTACAAATGGCAGAACCCAAACAACACTAGCAGGGAAAACAGAGCATAGTTAAAGAAATTAGAATTGACAGGGATAGAGATTAAGTTCATGTGAAATATTACTGCCTTGTCAGTCAGCATGGAGGCTGCACACACAACAGAAAGCTGCAATGATGGATTTTCTGAAGCTGACTGCCACAGTAGCGGGATGTTGGGAAGGTGATACCTGTGGACACACGACCCAACACAGCAGGAGTCAGGAGTCCACACCAAAAGAATCAATGATCATATATCTAGTCTTCCCACCATGGCAAACAGAGAAAATTACAAATTACATAGTGGTATAGAGTGTGGATTCAAGTTTGGACACCATTATAGGAATGAGTTCTAGCCCTAACTTACTTTACTAATTCTAGAAAGTTTGCAAATCACTTTGATTAACCCACATAGTCTTCAGTCTTCTCATGTCCCAAAGGGAGGCAATAATGATTATTCTTTAGTGCTGATGAGACAATAGAGGTGATACAACTAGGCCAATGCTTCACATGTAGCAAATGTTCATAAATAGTAGCTACAACAATATTAACTATCATCTTGTAAGTTTTTCCTGGACTAGAGGCAGATAATATTTATTTGAAAAAATCAATGAATTGCCTTCCCTGTTTCATCCTGCATGCTGTCCCATAGAGCTATACCAATATGTACCAAGTGTTTGAACAGTAAATAATCATCATAAGGTATAAAATGCACTAAGCATAATTTCAATGAACAAAGATGAGTGAATTCCTCATGTGGGTGATCATTTAACAGAGACATTGGAAATAAAAATTCCCAAACATGATTTGCTCTGTGAAGGAAGTGGCAGTTTAACTTTTTTCTAGGTTATTCTGAGGCCAATAGCCTACACATTGAGGAAGAAGTAAGAACCCATAAACCATGGTATTTATGTATAAAAAACAGGGAAAACAGTTTTAAAATGCTTCAACAAAGCTCTGTGGATTGACATTTCTAAAGAGATCAACAGCATCCTAAATGAAAGTGGAAATTTCCCCTCCTACACCAAGTTCTTTAAAGAATTTGAGACGTATTTTTCTTTGTGATGGTCCATAATGCAATGAAACAAATGAGGATAATCTGGAGCCAGTAAAATACCTACAAAATTCTTAGCAAATAAAAGCTTTCAGGATGAATTTACAGAGCATAGAAAGCAGCCTCAGAGAAAGGGAAGATTTTTCAGTCTAGCAATGACTCACTGACATCATCTAGTTCAATGTCTTCATGTTCACATTTGGTAGAACTTAAGCCACTCAAAGACTGAAAAACAAAACTGTACCTAGACTGCCCATCTCATTGAGTTGGCTGGGATGAAAACCATTGAATGATCTGTGTCTGTCTGTCTGTCTGTCTGTCTGTCTTTCTTTCTTTCCTTTTCTTTCCCTTGTCTAACTCAATGATTCCCAGCCACAGTCCCAGGTTAGTGAGTTGGAAAGAATATAATTTTGTAAACTGTCCTTGGTAATTCTAGAGATCTAATGGAAATTTGCTTATATCCAGCTATGGAAGCCAAACTTAAAATTTTAATTTCCTCTACCTTTACTTAAAATTATATAGACTCGGGATGCTAACACTGATCCTCTCAGTTTTCCTTGATGCTCAACAACAATTGTAAAAAAAAATTAAGAAATTATTTCACTCTATAAAACTACTTCTCTGATGGATTTCTTTTTTTCCATTTTTGTTAACATATAAATGTGGTACCCAATGGTTATATTGGGCTTGAGTATTTTTCGCACATATATAATGTGTCAACATTACAATCCCTTCCCCTCCTCCTTTTCCCCACCCCCTCCATTCCTTCCTACCACACCCACTTGGTTCTGTAGAATGACTCACTTCGGTAAGCATAATGGTCTCAAGTTGGTCCATTTACCACCAAAAGCCTCAAATCTTTCCGTCTTTGTAAGAGATTAGTACTCTTTTGTGTATATATACCTCAATTTTTGTATCCATTGTTCTCTTCATGGGTATCTCAGGAACTTCCACATGTTAGCTATTGTTAATTGCTTCTATAAACATGGGTGTTAATATGTTGCTTTTAACTCTTTTGGAAAGATTCCCAGAAGATGTATTGCTGAACTGAATGAAATTATTTATTTTGAGCTTTTTGAGGAATCTCCACACTGCTTTCAACAGTAGCTTTACCAGTTTACAGTCCCATCAGCAATGTAACAGTGTTCCTTTTCCCTTACAACCTCACCAGCATTGATGGCTATTTGAGGTCTTGATATATGTGATTCTCACTGGGGCAAAACAATATCTTAGTAATGCTTTAATCTGCTTTTCTCTAGCGACTAAGGATGCTGAACAGATGGATTTCTGAATTTTGATTGGTAGATTTGAGTTGAACACAAAACTATTAAGTAAATAAGACATCTTGGGCTGGAGGAATGGCTCAGCAGTTAAAGCACTTGCCTAGTAAGCGTCAAGTACCCTAGTTCGATTCCCCAGCACCACATAAACTGGGCGTGGTGGCGCAAGCCTGTAATCCCAGCACTTGGGAGGCTGAGACAGGAGGATTGCCATAAGTCCAAGGCCAGTCTGGGCTCCATAGTGAGTTGAGGACCAGCCTGGACCACAGAGTGAGACCCTGTCTCAAATATATATGTATAGTAAATAAGACACCTTGACTCCGACACAACCTCCTTGCTCACACCAAAAATATAGAGACAAACTAGACAAAGCTACCCATAGCAATAAATGGCATTTATTACTTGAATAATTTATTAACTTTGTTATATAGTGGCATCATAACAGAAGCAATGATTCATGCATTATAACATTATTATGGTAAATCTGAAATATTGGTTTAAATCTAAATTCATGTTGAAGTGAAAACCAGTGTTAAATGGTTTAATAATGAGATTAGTTATTGTGTAATTAATAAGTTTAGTAAAATATCTTTCAAGGTACAAATATTTTGTGATATTTTTAAAATTCCTAAAATTACTGCAATATATGAGTATCAAGGTATTTCTTGCTATAAAGCACAATTCACATCCTTGAAGTACAGTTTTAAAATCCCAAAGTGAACAGATATTCCAAGAAAAAACAGCTATAAAACATTGCCTATTTTTGGGAAAAAAATTTAATCCCAGATTCAAGATGAATTAAAACATTGTTTTTCTGTTGGAAACTCCACATTTTGATACATATTGCTTCACAACTCAAAATAAATATATCCAGCTAATATGGTCACATCCAACATTTAAATTCAGCATAAAAGAATCACTATAGGAATTCCATATAGCTATGGCCTAATGTATCCTAGTAAACATCTTGGATAGATCATTAGAACCAGCTACAGCAGATTACTCTGATGTACTCCTTGCCAGGATTCTGTATTTCATTTCAGTTAAATGCTTCTTATAGAATCTCCTCTAGGAAGCCACTGAGACTTATCTGGAATTGAATTCTCATAGGACTCATACAGAAACGTACTAGGGTAGAGACTGGGGCATTTAATAAGGATGCAGTAACTTTGTTAAATAGAACTGCACAGAAATTGTTTTGAAATAAATTAAAAACCAAACAAATCACAATGCCTGTATGTATGCTAAAAGCTTTGCAGACTATGAAAAATGGAAGTTGCTATCAAGATATTACATTTGTAGGAACTATCCTGCTCACTTGCTCGAATTTTCTCTCACTATAGTCTTTCAAACAAAGAGAAATCTAATTGTGCACAGATGCAACTGGAAGCAAGTTTTTGTGTATTTCTGTATGTATGTTATTTTGAGTGCATTTTCAGCATCTTTTATCTTTTTATCTCAATCTCTGATCATTCAATTCTGCTTTCCTTTTCCTAAGTCTCAAGATGTGCTTAAAACCCCAACTTTTAAGAATACTCAACAACCTATAACCAAGGACTGCTCCAAAGTATTCTCCTTAAAAATGAATCTTTTCTTAGGTATTTCTTGACATGCAGTATTTGTATATATTTACTGGGAACAGGATGATAATCTGATACGTTTGTAATTACAGTAATAAAAAGTTCCATCTATTTTAACAGTTATCAATTCTTTCTCTTGAGAAAGTTCAAACTCCTCTCCTAATCTTTTATAAAATAAATAATAAATCATTGTAAATTATAGTCACCCTACATTTTAAAAATGCACCAAATCTACTTGCTCAAATCCCCAAATAATAATAACATTGAGCAACTATGAGCAACTATAGAGCATATTGAGCAACTATAAAGTAATAAGCACTGATACATGCATCTGTTCTTCCTCTTGTTCAGTCACCAAAATTGACTTATGAAGCAGACACTGTTGTTATGTCTATTTTATAAAAGAAGAAAAGAAAAACTTAGAAAGGTGAAATGACTTGCCCCACTTCATCTAATTGGGATTTCTAACATTTCTGTCTGATGCTCAAGTTGACAATCTTATCCACACACAAACTCTTCAAATAGTTCACAAGATTCAAAAGCAAATAGGCTGGAAAGAAAAAATAGAACCAATATGGTTTCTCTCTCTCTCTCTCTCTCTCTCTCTCTCTCTCTCTCTCTCTCTCTCTCTCTGTAATTGCTATCTCATCTACCACACGTGAGTGCACGCGCATGTTCTCACAGGCACACACACACACTACATTTCGAAATAAAGAACAATCACAGAGACATATTTCAAAAGTAAAAGTTAATAAGTACAGACAATTAATTAACTCCAAAAACTAAACAATACAAAGGGCAGATGAGGGTTAATCAGCGTTCATTCCTGTTCAATTATAGCCCAGTTCGGTTGATGTTGCTGCAGCAGAAGGGCAAAGGCTGGGGTAGATAATTACTTGGAAATGTATGGCCCATGGGATCAGAATTACGATAGGCAGAATTCTTTTTCAGAAAATTAGAAAAAGTCATTGCTGATTTTAAGTGTTTCAGTTTGTTAAAAAGAAATCCCAACAAAAGTAGAACCTAAGAAAGTAACTCAAGAGCCCATGAAGTCATGGACCTCAGAATGCTTACTAAAGAGGAGTCTCCTGCTTTCATGAAGTCCTGGGAAGAAATCAGAAAGTGGAAATCTCAGTGATTGGCTTCAGCTTTGCCCCATAATTTGATTCATTTTAATTAATCAGGCCATTGGTCTCAGTTTTCTCAATTCTAAAATTAGTCGGCTGTTGCCTTTTCTTCATTACTCTGACATGCCCTACATCCCAGCATTGAGAGGTTGGCATGTTGGCATGAGGGGACATCTTTTATTCTCACTCAACTTATTCAGAGTGGATGTTAAGCATTTCTCTTCCTAAGTATCACTTTGATTCAACCTGGTCGGAAAAATTTCACTTGCAACTCAGCACCCTATTTGTATAGAACAGGTTCTACATTGGCAGACCCCCCCGCCCCCCACTTCACAGCTCTTCTTTGCCTGTGTTGATGCTGTACCCTATTTTTAACAAGATCCACTGCCTGGTCCATCTTTGTTCCCTGTGCTCAATTGTCTACTAATGCTTCAGTCAAGACATGGAAATCATCCTGGACCCTATTGCACAGATCATCAACTTATCTAAACTCTGGTCCTCTGGAAACCCGCTCTTTCTTCCATTGCCCCCTCCAAGCTTGTCAGTGACAGAGCTTGATTCTTCTTGCCCCAAACAATATTTTCCAAAACTAACTACATGGAGTTTGATTTTTAGTTTCTGAAACACCATCCACGTAAGCACACAAATTCAGTGCCACACCAGAGACTTCTAAGGATGCATCTCACTGGGTTCCACAGTTCTATACTTTCCTCTAGAGCAATTGCCTAAATTATATCTAAGGCCCTTTCCAGTGGTAATGTTCTTCTATAGCAAGGTACTGTTGCAGTGATATTAAAAACATAACATACATTGAAATAGCCATACTGAGCAGCAATTAAAAGGCCGGATATTTGCAGACTTTCACCAATAGTCCTTTAAGTGGTTTCAGATTTCCCACTCACAAAAGCTACATAATACAGTTATCAATAACCAAAAGACAGAAATGAAGTTCCATGCCTCCAACATGAAGAAAAGAACTCATGACTCTCTTGTGAGCTACAGAATGACGGAAAATGCCTAGGATTCCCAGCAACTTGCTTATTCCCTAAAAATGAATGGGAGCCCACCTGTACTTTTTTCTTGAATGTTAATCACTATGACTCACTTTATTAGCCTTTATTCTTTGGATTTTAAGGGTACAGTAGAGGATGGTAAGATGATTTTTGAAGAACTTCATCAGAACAAATACATTCAAATTGATGGACTTAGGCAAATGATGGGACCTTCCCTAACAATGGTGTGACCTTCCCCCAACTATGCCAACATACTCTTTCAAACTTCTTAGGAAATATTTTCAATGCCAATTTATTAACTATATTTTAAAAAGGTATTATTGGTTGATACTCTATTGTACCACATATTTGGAAAAAATAAACACACCACTTTGATTACATAATAAGGTATATAAAATTGCATTCTTTCCCATTAAATACTGGGCTTTTTCCAAAAACACAAATGACCCATAAAATCTTACAGCCATACAAAATATTTACAGAACGCACCAAGGGCTTATGAGGAATTTCTAAGCAGTTTCAAAATGTTTCCATTTGGTGATAAGCTCAATCACAACAAGTTCATTAACTCCAAGACAAATATTTTGAAAGTGTCAATACTCATTAAGAAGTATAGCCTCTAGAATATGCTTTGTAGGGTTTTTTTTTTTAACTTAGGTACCACACATTACTTATTAATTCATATAATATTTTATTTCAGAAATAATTGAAAATAGCATTTAAGAAGATGTTAAAATACAAGAAAAAGCAAAACTAAATGTGAAGCAAGTGAAAGCATTGAAAAGAAAGGCACATTGGTGGTATGAGCAGAGTAGGAAGGAGGTTGAACTTGTGACCTACAACATGGCTGGCAGCCAATGGGAAAAGGAAAGCCAGGTCAACTACACAATTCACAATGTTCAGAAGAACGGAAGCAAATCTGCTCAGGAAGTGCAGTGTAACCTAAGGCCTTTGCTATTCCCTATCAGTCCACAGGCAGTGCCAGTCAAATTCTCCTCGCTAAACGGTTTTGAATCAATTCTCTGTCACAGGTGACTACACGTGTGAGATCTCAAATTCTGTTCCATGTTGATTTATTCCATGAAATATGTGGGCTGTTCTCTTAGATTTAAAAACATTGAGGCATGGGACACAAGACACTTCTCTCTGTCAAAATAAGATTTCAACAATGTTTTGAGTAACACTAATTTTATCAAGAAAATAATTGCAAATACTTCCTACAGTTTTTGATTAGATTTTACGAGGTTAGTAAGTAATAAATCATCAAAAGGTCAGAGATATTAATACAAAATAGCTATCATAGAATGATTGGTATATCTTTTCTTTAAAGATACATTTAGCTAATCAAAGTTTGAAAGGTTCCAGTGTCTTATGACACTTCTGTAAAGATATCAGTTATCCTCACATATGTTCAAAGAGGCCTACATATGAATCATCTTTGCACAATGCTTATGATAATGGAATATTCCACATCTTCAATGTCCTTCAAGATAGACATGTCCTAGAATAGCAGCCACACACTAAAAAGAGTAATGTAGAGTTTAATTGGCTCTTAAGATTCTAAAGCACATTTTTCTGTTTGCCCTATTAATTCAAACCCTTCATGCTGTGTATTCTATTTGTTGTTTCAAATATTTTAAAAAATAATATTAGTGTTTTTAAGTTGTTAAGTATTTTTTATGATTTTTTTCCTTTTTTATTTGAGATTTTTCTATTAGCCTACCTACAATTCATCAGAGGAAGAAAAGGATGCATCACCTGAGAAGACAGTCTCAAACTTATTTGCTTCGGGTTCCTTCTTTGAAGGAACTCTGCCCTTTATTTCTGGCCCAAGTGACTCCACTCATTACCTCTAGAGAAGACAGGGACTCAGATATGTACTCCATCTCTGCTTGGCACAACTTGGGGACCGGAATGCTCCTGGGTCTCCCAGCTTCTCTTTCTGGGGAAGCTTACATGGTCATTATTCCAGAGCCTCTTCCTCCTCTTCCATGGGTCTCTCTTAGAATCTCTCCTCAGAGCTTCTATTTTGTGTGGAAAACTACCTTATCCAGGTTTTGGGCTTTGGGTCTCCCATTTCAATCCAATCTGAACTAATTATTTCAAGAATTTCTTGCAATATATGTCCATTGGGAAGATGCCCTTATGGTTTTCCAGAAGTATTTCAATTTTCCTTTTAAAAACCGTGATGGGCTTCGTACTGTTCCTAGGAACTAGGAGTAGGAAGGAATAGAAAGCGGCTCATACGTGTGCCCAAGACTCTATCCAGGTACACCACACCAACACCGTGTCCAGCCCCTTCTGCACCCTCCTCAATACAAATGTAATTGGGACTTCCTAGGTTAATAGGGTGACAGAATAGATTGCCATACATATTTAGATCCTTACAATACTGATTTTTCTTATACACAAATAGGTATTTTCTTTCTATATATTTTCTCTACAGAATATTAGTCTATTCACATATACCTTAGCCCACTCTGTGTTACAAAATGCCTAAAGATTGGTATTTTTAAAGAAAAAAAAACAGTTCATTACGATGACATTAAGCCCTACTTCCGAAAGGTTTTACTACCACTGCTACGTTGGTACTCTGGTACATTCCAACACATGCATATTTATAGAATTAAGTTAACTGTGGGGTTCCTATGTGACTCTAGTGTGGACTTTCTCAGCTGTTCCAACACACAGAGCTTGACTTTCTGCGTGTGACCTGAGCTACAGATAGCTGTTCCCTCACTCCTTCCTGGCCACAGTAACGTGACTTCTCCAGTCTTCACATAATAATTCTGTAGACCCCAGCATCTGGCCAATGGATGAAGACAACCCTGCACCCCAGCAGAGACCTGCCCCTTCCCCCCCAATTGCCCCCTGCCTGCTTCCCCAGGCATCATCAAGTAACTCTGCCTTGTTTCAACC
The DNA here is from genome assembly GCA_004027205.1 of Ctenodactylus gundi. Classification (NCBI taxonomy): domain Eukaryota; kingdom Metazoa; phylum Chordata; class Mammalia; order Rodentia; family Ctenodactylidae; genus Ctenodactylus; species Ctenodactylus gundi. Next base: position 236,355 of record PVKB01000285.1, read on the forward strand.
CACCTGCAGGCTAAACTCTCCAATCCTGGCATTCTTGCTAGCTACATAAGAGCACTTTTCATTCCATAATCACTCATTCTGCCCCTGTTTTGACTCTTTTATTACCCCTTTACCCTTTCTTGTCCTCTCTATCCCTTAACCCCTTATCCCTTAGGCTTTACACCTGTCCTTATACCTGCCCCTATTAGCCTGACAGAGGGTCACAAGTGCAGTAAACTTTAACTTCAAATTCTCTGGCTTCTGATCATATGTGTAGTTCTGCTGGGCTCCTTTTGTGACCTAACATAAATATATCCAGAGGCTGGAGGAATGGCTCAGCGGTTAAAGCACTTGCCTAGTAAACACTACATCAAGCACTAAGTACCCTAGTTCAACTCTCCACCACCAGCCACCACATAAACCCAGCATGGTGGTGCACAGTTTGTAATCCCAGCACTCGGGAGGCTGATAGGAGAACTGCCGTGAATCCAAGGCCAGCCCGGGCTCGATCCCGAGTTTAGGACCAGTCTGAGCTAGAGAGTGAGACCCTGTCTCAAAAAGAAAAGAAAAGAAATAAAGAAGCTATATCCAAGCCACAGCAATTTAGGCTTTAGACTATTTCATTATTTATTCCTAAGTGGTTCATATATGTAAGATTGAATGTGATTTTTTAATTAAAATGTCTAACCAATTCCTGTTGGTATATTAGGAAAGCTATTGATTTTGTTATACTTATTTTGTAAATGTGCACCTTAGTCCTTTGTGTTTTATCAGATAATTATGTAATTCTCCTAGAGTTTCTAGGGAAATGATGTGATGTACCACTATTTTCATTCCAACATTGCTTTTAAAGGAGAATAGTAGAAAATAATATGAATTATTATCCACAAGAAAACAGTACATAAATAAATATTTTAGGATGTATACAGATCATAAAATTCATACAATTTTTGAAAATAAACATGTTGCAAAGGCATACACGTATGAAAAGGAAAAAGATACAAGCGAGCATAAACATTTTGTTCAATTCGATCATCTTTCATAAAAAAATTTTTGTGCACATGTAAAAGTAAGAGAAAAGGAAATAAAAGGCTGGTAGTTATATGATCATAAACTTAAAATGGCTGTCTTTGGCTGAAGGAATAGCTCAGTGGTTAAAGCACTTACTTACCTAGCAAACTCAAGGCTCTGGTTTCAATTCCTCAGCACCACATAACCCAGGCAGGGTGGTGCACACCTGTAATCTCAGCACACAGGAGGCTGAAACAGGAGGATAACCTTGAGTTCAAGGTCAGCCTTGATTCCTCAGTGAGCTCAGGACTAGCCTATACTAGAGAGTGAGACACTGTTTCAAAAAATTAATTAAAATAAAATAGCAGTCCTTAGGCATTATTTTTTCTTACAAGTTGTATAATGACAATGTATTACTTTTACAAGAAGAAATAAATACTGACTCATTTTTAGATGTACATCACCAGACGGCTTCTTATCATCCACAACCATCACTACCTAGCACACACGCTCCTCTTCCTGTGACAGCCAAGCCAGTCTGACCCACACAGAGCCAGGCCCTGTGAGGAGATGAGTAAGTGTATCAGCCAAGAGAGACTCGCCTGGTGGAGCAAAGAATGTCAGAGAGAATTCTAGTGACAGATTCTAGGGAACTACCATTAGACACATGAGCTGGGCAGAGTTCAGGCTGAGGACTCAGCCTATGAAGTTTATCATGGACTTATATCCAAAGCAGTACAAGCCAGCTAAGACCATCTCAAATATTTAAGCAGCTCGGTCTAACATGGACCAAGTGTGTGTCATGTAAACTATTCATACCATGTTAGCAAAGACAGGGGCATGTCTTAATATTAAACTTTGTTTGGAGAAAGTAACTAATTGTTAACTTTAGGAGATTTGTACTTAAAATATTTGTGCTTTTAGAAAGGGGGTTAATCATATTGGTAGAAATACACCAAGAGCTATTATTCATATTCTGGGTATTTATTTCCATTGATAGCAAAAAATCTAAAGTTATAGATGCAGATACAGATGATATAGAGATATTTTAGCCAGTTGAACATATGCACTTATTATAGTTAAATTAATCACAGAAACATAGAATCATGTCTGAAAAGAGCTTTCCTGGTTATTGAGTACAGGCAAAAGATGAAGCTAACAATTTTTCTACAAGATTCTCACAGATGGTTAACAAGAAAAACCCAATATACCTGGCCTGGTAGGAAAAAAAATTACTTTTGTCAGTCTGAGTAATGTCAACTAGTATACAGAAATGAAGGCATGGTGATTGCACTGTCCTAGGGCTTTATATAAAATACCTTCCAAAACATACCTCTGAGCTATCTGCCAGTATCTGTCTGTAGTAAGAGAAGAAAAATTAGCAATAGGAAAAGATAGGGCCTGGGGATTTAAAGAAAAAATATTGCTGTATTAGTTGCCTCTGTTCCTGCTACATCCAGCTGGCATAGTGGAGTCAATGTCCCCTAACCTACAAAAATAAAGACTTAGTATGTTTATTCCACAACAGCCTGTGTGGTTTTTGAAGAAAAACTGTCTATTGCTCCTGTACATGATTTACCATCTACCAGATACACATTCCTTTGCTAATATAGTTTTAGTTTCCAAGTCCTCAACACCCAACTCAAACTTTCTAACACAAGAGAAAAATATTATCTCATACAACATGAAGACTAGAGGTAAGAAGGCTCTGGTTTATTTGACACAATGGGTAAAATATCACTAAAAATAAAATATATATGTTATTTCTCTCTCAGTTGTAATTTTCTGCTGCCTTATTTTTTCTTTCAGTCTAGCTTCCATCACGGTGTGAGGATAGCCATAGCTAATACTGGTATCACATCCATACATGACAAGATACACACCTGTATCTTTAAAAATGAGTAAGAGAAATGTCTCAGAAGCCCTCCACAGACTTCAACTCATAGAAAGTAATTGAGTCACATTTTCCTCTCTCCCAACAGTCCCCAGAAAAAGACACAGGGCCACCTTGATTAACTTAGGTCAATTAAGATCCAATCTTCAAAAATGGGGTACCTCTGACATCAGGAAGCCACCAAAAAAGATACATAACATAAAACAGAGTGTGGGGAGTTAACTATTAATAAGATGAAGTTAGACTAACAAGAAATAGGACATGAGAGGCAGCTGGGGAGATAAGGCTTACCTTACCCTCCTATAATCCTCTCATGGAATTTTCTGAGCCAGAATTCCTTGAAACATAATAGACAAGCCCTTTAGGTTCAGCAAATGCACTAGCCAAACAGTGTAGAAGACGTCTTCCCAGTTGATGGAAAAGCAATGGATGCAGTAGACGAGGTGGTGCTGCAGTTCACACTGTCTCACATCTCTCACGACTCTCTTTCCCTCTCACTCATGTTACAAACTTTACCTCCCCAGTAAAGTCTTTACGCTCGCCTCAGGCTCTGCCCTCTGAGAGCCCAGGCTAAGACAGATCTCACAGAAACCAACGGACACCTTCCTCTTTGGACCACCAGACATTTGCTGAGCCTAACGGGGATGTCGGACGTCCTGGCTTCTATTTCACAGGCAAAGCTTTCATACATGATGCAATAAACCTGGGTACACATTTTCAGGCTATTTGGGGAAGAAGATTTGATTCTGATTATGGACATATCAACAGCTTAACATACTAAACTGAATATTTACTTTAAATATACTACGATCCTGTAGTAAGTGAACTCTAGAAAGCAACGAATATGACTTCCCAATACAAGCAATATCTCAAATTTTCTGAATATATATCACTTCCCAACTGATTATAAACAGATTACAAGACAAGTTACTCCATCCAATCAAAATCCAGAAGTGCTTGCTGTGCTTAAATCATTCATCAGATCACAGTGAATAAATTTTGACACCAGGTTATGCAGAATTTTATAAGCTACAGAAGTCGACCATAAAGTAAATTAGCCATAAATAATGAGAAAAATAATCATGATAATTATAGAAAGAATATGGTAAGAATGGAAATTTTCAATCACATTAAGCAAAAAAATAAATTTAATTTCTTGGATGTAAAATACTGCACTTTACTTCTTGTGTGACATTAGCCTGAGGACCTGCTCACATAGACCCAACGCCCTCACATCCTTCTTTGTTTGTGTTGTCCTAAGACTTGATGATTTACCAGACATCACTGTGTTTTCGCCCATGCCTTCCTATCTGCCGGAAATACCTTCCATTTTCTCTCTGTCTGATGCCTACTTCCTACATTGACTCTTTCAAGAATTCTTCTATACCATTAGACAGAGGCTAGTCCACCACATCTCATGGAACAACTGTGGTCCCCGTTGTTTTGGTGTGGCCCTTAACAAGAATATTTTCTAATTGTGAATATGTGCACTTAATCTGATAGTGGAAAACACTAACTTTGAATCCTAATTTAGCCAAAGGTTATCCGACCCCCAAACAACAAGAAAAATCTATTCTTATTTAAAGACCTGTATTGCTAAAAATTGTATTGTTGACATAAATTTATTGAATTGCCTCAAGGATGTCTATGAATATTTCTTTTTCTCTCTTGTTTTATAAATATGTACATAAGATCCTTGATTTTGCTTTGTAATCCACAAAGCCTAAAATAATTGCTATGGTGCCCATGATAGAAAAAAATCCTCCTGAATGAGAATTATGAAAATTAAAGTAGAACAATTTCTAAGTTGGTAGCCTGATTACACAGAAGAAAAGGGGCGCGGTCACACCCCACCATGTAGCAGTGTTAGGACTGTCCTACAAAACCTGCTTGTCCCTCCCCTCCCCAGCGCAGAGCTCAGCAGGTATTATTAAGTGACTGCAGAGACACAGAATTTCTTAATGAATGTAAAAGTTGGGCAGGATGTTCAATGTCCCCTTTGATTTTCCCTCCTTGTTCAATTTAATGGAAATCCAATGCTTGTATGGAATTTAAACCTCACTCTGTCTCCAGCAAGTGCTTGAAGATATTATGTGAGAAGCAGCTGTGAAGGAGTGAGATCAGTTAAATGTGAGCAAAGCCGAAAACCTGCAAAGAATTCTACTGCCTAATAATGGCTTATTAAAAAGCCCTGGCCAGGCTGCAGCAGCTTGACAGCTGGCCCTCACCTTCCCTCTTCCTCTGGAAACAGCTCATAAAGCCACTCGGCCTCTGCCTGGAGAACTGCCAGCGCACATGCAGAACTTATCAGAGTGCAGTGTTTACGCTGGAACTCGATTCATCATATTTACAGAAAGGTCAGGCACAACGAACAGCCTGCCTGTACTGTGGGTTTTTTTTGTTTTTTGTTTTTTCCTAAGATGTATTTTAAAAGCAGTATTCAATCTGTGTGTGTAATGAAGGAGCCCTTCGATTTGTGTGATTTGAGTATCAAAGGTTGTCAGCTGTATGAAACCTGGTCAACAGAGTCTGGGATGAGTATGTTGGAGAGCTGACCAAGAGGGGCAGTTTCCTCTCTGTTTCCATGCCTCATTCAAAAGCACATCGATCGTGAATACTTTCAGAATATCTGCTGATGTAGCAGTTGTACTGAGGGAGTTAGAATCCCAAGATAGATGTTTTAGTTAACCAAGAACACAGAAAGAAAAACGATGGGGCATTATTATAGCTAGAAAAATAATCAGAGCAGAGGCTTGGTAACGTAGACCACCTATAACCTAAGGTTCAGAGAAGGGACCTGAAGCCATCAGACTAGGTTTAATGTGCAGACAAATTTTCAAACATCACATCCACAATATTATGGTGATGGTCAGTTAGTGTTGGGATGTGTGGGGGTCTTCCTTCATATTCCTAATTATGTTCTTGTCATATATAATTTATTATGAACTGTCACCTAAAATGAAGTACTTTGGGGGAAAAATAATAGTGGTTATGGCTACTGGGGCTATTTTTGAAACAAGTTTCCTTCCAATCATCTCAAGTAAGTTCTTCATAGACATATAATGCTCTCGACACTCCACACTCACCCAAAAAAAAAAAAAAAAAAAAGATGTCACCAGTATTGGTTTGAAAGAAAAATCAAAGATCCAAGAAGGCTTTGATAGTTCAATAAATAAAAGCATCCTTTGTCAGGATGGGAAGAAATGCATTCTTCACTAACGTGAAGAGGGAGAACGCAGGGCTAGTGAAACTGACCTGCGTCAGAAGAATACAGGAAAGAAAGGAAAACCAAGTATCTCTTACTCTCAGTATTTTTCCATCTTTTTCCATGAGGCATTACTTGAGATTTTGTAGCACTTTTTGCTTTCAAAATACCACAATGCAAGCTGGTGTATGTCGATAGAAAAAGCTAATTTTGCCCTCAGACAAGCTGGAATGGAACTCTAATTCTGTTATTAATACTAAGTCATTATCTAACTTCTCTGCAACCCATTTTCCACAAGCTTGAAATAATTATAACAATAAGGCCTTCTTTGTTTCTTTGTTGTGAGAATTAAGTGAGATGATCTCGCCCAGGTGCCTGGCTCTGATAGACGCTGTGCAACACGTAATGGTATACAGCAAGTCCACGTTCATTGTGGTGCAGGCCTGAAGCTGATCCGATGCCATGGAGACAGTGCCCACTGGGTCCACATCTCCTTACAAGCATGCAGCTCAGTGTTTGGAGAGAATGGAGAGGCCTTTCTTTGTCTCAAATTAAGAAACTTCCTATTTAAGAATAATTTAAATTCTTGCACCCTGCCCCACATCTACCAAACTCACATCTCTGGAATGGATCCCTGACAATAGTATTTTTAGCAGAGAGGCCTCAGGCGATCCAGGTAAGCAAGCCGATGTGGGACATTGTGACTTAATCCTTCTCCCATTACATAAAGGAAGCTTTTCTTCAACTTCCTGCTTCAACTTCTTCAGGGCACCTCAGTGCGCACAAGCAGGCAGATCTGTCACGTCATTTCAGTGTTAGGCAGTAGCTTTCTATGAAATGCAAATGCCTTACAATTTCAATACCCCCGAATGAGCCTTAGGTCGAACAACTCTTCTTATATAACTTTCTAAAATATGAAAGAAGCTAGTTGCCATGTCTTTTTTTTAATAAATTCTGTCATGTATTTCTCCCAAAACTTGGTTTCTAAACTAGCTTACCATCATTTAATAGAGATTCAATTTAATTTAATCATATTTCTCCGTAAAAGTTCATACTGGAAGATAATAGAATTCTCTGTGTGGTTTAATTAGCACAACTGATTGTTTCTATGGTCTCCTACTGAGTAGCATAATTTCCATTAATAGAATTATAATTATAAATTTCTATCTTTTGACAGATAGCTAATATTTAGGTTGATGCCTATTGCATTCATAGATATTTTTCTGAATCCACTGCCAATCTATGTCCCCCTTACTACTATATCCAAGTTTAACTTTGAAACAATTTAGTACCATATACTTTCCACTCTCAAATTTCCTTTTTGAGACTTTTTCTCATCATTCCAATCTATAAAGACAATGCATACGATTTAGTATAATTATATTTGCATTATTTTTTTGTTTTCAGTCATTTAATTAAGTCCCTGGCTTTTAAAAAAAATGTTTTATAAGACCAGGGTAAAGGACTATCAAATTCTACTAGAATGCCCTACCCAAGTGGTCACAGATCCATACAATCAGTGTCTTAGTCACATTCTCAACGCTGTGACAGAATACCCAGAATGCCAACACACACAACTTAAGGGAGGAAAGATTTATTTTGTTCATAGTTTCAGAAAGTCACAGTCCATTCGTGGGTTGCTGTCAATGCTGGCAGCACATAGCAGCATCCCAGCTGGAGTAAGATATTCACAGCAGAGCAGGCTGGCAGTCAAGTGAGGGATAGAAGACAGAGCTATTTTTCCAGGACATGTCCCAGGAATCTGCCTATTCTAGGCCACACAGCCAGTAAGGTGCCACATGTCCATAATCTACAATATGTCCGCACCTGTAATCTACCATACACCTGTAATCCACTACCCACTTGTAACCCACAGCATACCCACAATCCTCAACATCCAAATGTATGAGGCTTTTGGGGGACTTTTCAGGTCCAAACCACAACTGGTTACAATTCTCATATGAAATATATTCCTGACCTCAAACAAACAAAAAATAATTGGAAAGCTCCTTGTATCCACCAGCGTTAGAAATATCTCCATAAGCAAGATTTGTTGGTCTGGTTTGTTTTCTTTCTTCCCTTTTTTTTTTTTTTTTTTTTTTTGAGACAAGGTCTTAATCTGTAGTGCAGGTTGGTTCCGAACTCACTGGATAGCCCACGCTGGCCTTAAATGTGTGAAAATCCTTCTTCAGCCTCCTGAATGCTAGAATAATAGGCAAATACCTACCATGCTCAGCTTATATGGTGCTGATGAGTGAACCTGGGGCCTTGTATATCCTGTATAAGTGCTTTATCCTCTACCTTCCCAGCCACAGTTATCTTTTTCTTAATGAATCTGAACAAATGGATATGGACTTTGTCCTTCCTAAAGTTGTATAAGCAACCTAAAAAGCTATAATTTTGCAAGGTTGTAAATGTCAAACTTATCGTTTCATATCCCAAAAAAGCTCTCTCTGTGAGAATAAGGGAATTATTTGTCTGTCCCCACTTTTCTACAACTTCTTTATGAGTCCTCAGTGGCTACTGACAATGACATAGACTTGGAAATCACACTTCTAAATCTGGTAGCACTTTTCAGGCATGATTACTTTTCTTCCAAGATATCGAGTTATTTTAGCTCTATTAGATCTTCTTTTATCTGCTCCATATATCTTCAGCCACAATGTCATTTTGTTCTTTTCCATTGGAAAATGCTTTTTGTTTATAAACAATGAAACAAAAATAGGAATGGTGAGTTCTCCCTTCTTTCTATCATATTAACACAAATACATACATATATATATATATATATATTTCTCAGGCTGCAGGCTTGATACTCCAGTGTACCTCTTGGGTACTTTGTGTTTCACATGCAGCTAAAATGGCTTCCTAAGCCATCATAAATCTGGGATTTCCTTGAACTTGACAGTACCACTCCCAGCCTTCAGATTTAACCTTGATCATTTGACATTTGAGAACAAGTGATTCTTTGGTAGAGAGAGGTGGATTGTTCTCTATATGAAATATGTTTACTAGCATCTCTGGCATTTGCCAACTAGATGCCAGGGGACAGGTTCTTCACCACCACCCTCCATTACATAGACACCTTCCTCTGTGTACCCAGACAACGACCTCTATGGTTCCTAAATTTTTGCCTCTTGAATCTAGCATCCTCTTTACCTCATATTACAAATGTACCATTTTTAATTTACCCCAATAAGTGGAAGCAAATTGCTCAAATAGTCATATTAATATGAAAATAGTGAAATCAGAAGACAAATCTCACAAGTTCATTGTCTTAGTTATTTTCTGGCCGCAGGGACACAACACCCAACACCCACAACTTAAAGGAGAAAAGATAAATTTTAGCCCACAGTTCAGAAGTGTCACTCAGTCCATCCACGGTCAGCTGGCAATGGCTGAAGGGCACGACAGAAGAGTTTGTTGGAGAACAGATGTTCATCCCACTGTGGCTGGGAAGCAGAGGGAGAGAAGCTATGGAGCCTGCAATGGAGAAGTTCCCCTCTACTCCAGGTCTCCAGAGATCCACCCCCTCTAAACAGGCCCCATTTCTGAAACACACATGAAATCGATAGAGTACTCCACTGGAGCCAATCAGCCCATGATGCAATCACCTTCCTAATAAATGAGACTTTGAGGGAACGTTCTAGATCAAAACAACAGCATTCACGATGCTTCCAACTCTAATACTCACACTAATTCTGGAATGGAAGAGACCAACAAGGTCACCTGGCATTGTTCTTTGTAAACATTTTCCAAGAAATACAGCTTTAAACTGGTAGCAGTTTTTTAGTGTTTACTTCTAGCTTCTTCTCCAGCAAAGTTTTCCTCTAGCCCCCTTTGACTAGAACATCACTCCATGTACTTAATAGCAGTGTGTCCTTGCAATAAAGTCAACTGAGCAAAACCCAGAAGGGGGAATTTTTTTCAAATATCTTTTGTAAAGAAAGAAAACAATCCACAAAAAAAGCAACAATGTTCTTTGAGAAATAGCCTGCTGTGGCAAAAACAGAACGCACAGAAAAGGACAATTTTGTGATTCAAAGGAAGTGCAGAAGTCAGAATTTCTGCCAATGCAGAAGGACCGAGGTGCACAGCTCTGGGAGGGGAAGGTTGCCAGGCTCTCGGCCTGTGGCAGTGAAAAGCTGCTTGTCTCCCCTCTCTGGGAAAACAAGCTAGCAGGTGTTCTGCACATCCTTCCCAAAGTTAAAGGAGCTCCTTTCCTCTTTGCAGCACCAAGATGTCAATCTTGTAAATGTGCTCAACACAAAATCTTCTACAGATAATTCTAGGAATTTTTCTGAACCAACTCTGAAGCACATTTTATACCTGCCATTTGCTACAGAGCCAGTGGTTTTCTGTATTTGATGTATATGAGAATGACCAAAAAATTATTTAAAATGTAGCATCTTGGATGTGACCACCAGAGCTTTATTATATGTTGTCTGGGATCCACATATTCATATCTTTAATAAGAAGCACAGGTGACTTTGTTACATTATTAAGGAACACCATCTCAGGTGTCTCAGAGGGAAACTGGTACTATGGTTACCTGGCCACAAAGCTTGTTTTCTGGTGGCATTCAGTACTTCTGTTTCCAAAAACAGATTTGGCAGACAGGCAATATAAAGTAGTGTTACTGAAATTTTATGCAAACTTCTAAAACAAGGAAAACACAGATATAAAATGTCTTACTGCACACCAGAAAATTAGTGCTTAGAAATAGCATGTGGTTAGCATCAGAAGTCTTAGTTCATGGATATTTAAAGATTTCTCCAAAAGTCAAACTGGACACTAGCGCTTATTTTAAATCCACTAATAATCCATGAGCACTCTCCTAAGGGCCATAGCTCAGTGATTACAGCACTTGCCTAGGAAGCCCAAGGCCGCAGGTTTGATTCCCCAGCACCATATACTATCTGGGCACGCTGGTGCATATTGTGTCATCTCAGTACTCAGAATCCTGAGGCAGGAGGATTGCTATGAGATGTAGGCCAACCTGGGCTATATAGTGAGTTCAAGACCAGCCTGGAAAAACATAGAGAGACCCTGTCTTCAAAAATAAAATAAAATAAGAGAAAAGAAAAAACAAAGAAAACTCCATAAATGTTTATTCATCCAAGAGCCCTGTGAGACAGATATACCCTTGCAGACTGAAGCTGGGAAGTGAGTTGTCTGATACTAGCCACAGATGTGCTCCAAGAGTGTCAGAGTGTCACCTGCCACTTGTAATGAAACGTTCTATGTGTCTAAGCAAGATACATTTTATGCTGTCCACCTCAAATAGAAGGATGGATTATATTTCTCTTTAAATCTGTTTCCAAGTCTTAGAGATGACCCCATGTGAGCAGGTTTTCTTACCTCCACATTTTCTTGGGCAGAAAACATGAAAGAGGTCACACTGACATTACGAAGACATTATCTTTACTCTGAAGCCAAGGTGATTTTGCCTTTATTTCTATTCTGCACAAGTAAGAAAAATAGGAAATTTTATTTTATTGATGCACAATATAGGGAAATATAAGTACACAAGTAATAAGTGAGCAACTCTATTAAATTTTCCGGTAATAAAACAGGTCTGTCCAAACAACCTCTAAAACAGGACACAAACTATCACCTTACCCCAGGAGCATCCTCCTATACTCGTCAATCATTGTACCTACCGGGATAAGGGTAAAGGCTGAGTGTCGCCTATTTTTGAAGTTTAATTAAACAAAATAACCTAAAATAATATTGTAAAAAGTCTTTCTGTCGCTTTTAACACCAAATATTAAACAAACTTTATTATAAGAATCTTCATCTAGTACCCCCTGCTCTTCCGTAATTCTATCATTAATCAAACACTTAAAAAGTGTTCAATAAAATAAAACAATTGACCTATCTCCCGACAAATTTCAGCAGTAGCCAAGAGCATGAGATCGGAAGATCTTCACTACAGAAACTACCTCTAGCTTCTAGCTTTACGTCAGATAAGCTCACCTCAAATGCCTATAATGTGCCAAACTCCACCAGGCTTTCAGCTCTGCATTAATACCACAAAGTAGCAACATGGTCCATGCCCAGAACACACTCAGAACATATCTGGAGAGGCCAGTGTACTAAGAAAGACATAAAGCTCAGGATCTATGTGTACATATTTACGGTAATACAGTATGTGGCCTATACAACTTAAGAAAAGACCAGAATGTGCTACCTGAGTTACAGACCAGATACAGACAAGTTGCAAAGCAAGACAGGGAGGGTTCCTGCCAAATGCAGCCTTGCGCTCTATGCCTTTGTTAGAAGAGTTGTATTATTGACAATTGAGGATAGGATCTGGCTGCTCTGCTATGAGTCCAGGGTCGAGTGGGTTTATGTGTGCACAAAGTAGGTGGCAGAGCCTAAAGTCAGATCCTTTGACAAAAGAAGAAAAGAAAAGAAATAGATGCCAATATTTGAGAATCAATGATGGTTTGCCTCTGAGGCACATTTCCCAAGGAAAACTCAGTGTCTCTTCATGGAGTCAGAATACATAAGCCAACAAGTGACGAATCTTCTACCTTGACGATAGTAGTACCTGCCAGACAAGAGTTCCTTCTACAGCACACCAAAGAGTTCTTACGGTTGACACAGGTTAGAAAATAGAAGGATAATAAAATATTGATTGGGCAGCAGGAACTCTTCCAGGCATTTGTATGTTAGCTAGAATCCTCACAATATTCTGAAAGAAAAATAAAATAGAAAGACAGACTCAGATTTCGTAACTTGTAAAAGGCATAGCCTGGATTTGAGCCCAGATGTATCTAACCACAAAAGCCACCCACCAGGGAGAGGAAAAACTCCTTTCCCTGGGTTTTCTGACAAGGACAATGACCCAGCATAAACATTAATCACATAGTATTTTATATCCTGGAAATTGTGTGTTTCATATTTCTCTTAACAACCATACAACTAACTCACGTCTTTTTGACCTTCATAATGTTGATGCTGAATAAGCAAAATTAGTCATGCCTGAATTAGAGAGGAGGTCACCTCATTAGTCAGTGGGATGCCGGGATTGAGGGCATGCCTTCTGATTACCTGACATATATAATTTCCATGGGATGGAAAAGCAAACTTAAGTATTTGTCTGTGTCAATAACTAACTATGGGACAGTCCTTGTGTCGTGTGTGAAATGCAAATCCAAGATATAGTCACTGATGATCCATCTTTGAAACACAGCAACTAAATAACGCCCTTATTAAAAAGAGACCTGGAGTAGGAGTAGGAGGGAGAATCAAGTAGTCCTAATACTTCATTTCACCAAAATCCCAGCCTTAATCAGCAGCACAGACAGATCTATGTAAGTGTCTTTGTCTGCATCTGTTTGAGAATGACAGAAGCAGAGGAAGGTTGAACATGCAAATGATGTTGCAAAATTCCCTCCTGTGGGTGCCCTGAATCCCTATCCCACTGATTCAGGGGACACCTGGTAGCCTATAATAAAAGAATACAAGCACGAAAAGAAGCTGGCAGGCTGTTGCAGGTCTCCGGGATCCCTGCCTGCAATGATCAGGCAATGTGAGATGACTTGAATATTTAGCTGCCAACCTTGGTCTGAAGAACCCTGAGTTGGTGGGGTCCTTGCCAACAATTTTCAGTTCACTAAATGAACCAGGCTTCCCAGCCCTCTCATGAACTGAAGACAAAGAGCTTCCTCAGCGGACAACGCAGAACCAGAAAGGCCCCACCATCTCCGACATTCATTTGCAGTCTCCAAGGGGTAAGTCATCGTGAAAGTTACCTAAGTGTATGACTTCAGGGAATCCTTATGCACCCTGCTCCCAGCTGACCCCACTCGCTTGCTCTAGCCTGTTTGTTCTATGAGGCAACCACAAGGCTCCACCCTGAACCCCTCAAATGGCTTTATAATCATGGTAGTGTTTGCTTGGTTTTCTTTTGTTGTGCTTTAGATTCCAATGGTCAGCAAATTTTTGTCTTCAGTACTTCCCAGAAAACACTAGAAGGGAAAGCCCGACGCAACTGAAAATTCACAATCTTTCTTGGCAAACCCAAAAGCTACGACTGCACAGGAGTCCAAGGATGAAAACCTCGCCAACCTTCCCCTTTTGCCTTTCCCCCACTAGAATTTCCCGGGTTTTTTTTTTTTTGTTTGTTTGTTTTTTTTTTCATTACCCAGTCCCTGTCACACTTGGAGAAACCTGGTAAGTCTCACTTTCACCCACATTCTCTAGTTATACAAAGATCAGAAATTCCCAAGAACACCATGAATACACAGTAATACTAAAAGGGCGTGAGACAGGTGGTCTACACTTGCAGTTTCTGACCTTACTCGTCAAAATGTCTCCTTTCTTAGAGAGTGAATGTGTGGAAAGAGATATGAAATTGGCACTGCAGTGGTAATGTGTGTTACAGTGTGAAAAAATATTTGCAAACAAATTGACATCGGAAGGTCTGAGAAACTGAAGATAAAAGGGAAGCATGGCAGAGGCACAACGTCAGGGCAGAGGCCAAGAATACCAGGCCACTTTCTCCTAAAGCAGTATTTTTTTTTAAATGTGGTGTTTGGCCAGCAATATCAGCATCCTGGGGGCAGTTGTCAAAAATGCACATCTTTGAGCCCTACTCTTGACCTCTTAGGACATGGCCTAGCAATGTATGTTTCAGCAAACAGTCCGGTTAATTCTGATGATCCTTGAAGTCTGTCTCACTAGTACAAGCTATAAATCTCTTAGAAACCCAGCCTCTACCAAACAAGTAACTGTTACAAATCTGTAAATAGTATCTGCTATGGGACCAAATGATTGAGACTTTGTAAAGCTGGTATTGATCTGTTTTGGTTTGCTGGTTTTATTACAATAGCTTTAAGGTCTCAACAGAGAAAGGTCAAGGTTCTCATGTCCAGAAACAACATTCCCTAGTGCATGACTAAAGGACACAATAGTCTTCATCTATCAGTCATAAAGTTGTCTGAAATAACTGTGAAACACTTTTTCACACCATATGGAAAAGCCTTCTGCAGATAAAATGTTTCCTCTTTGGAAGAGAGGCCTCTTCAACTGGTACCAACTATGGCACTCGATCCACTCCCCATTTATTGATATGTATAAATGCAATACATAATGTTTACATTGATTCTGAGTATTTTTTGCGTATAACAATTGTAACAAAATTACAAATCCTTCTCCTCTTGCTTTCTGACCCTCCCGCTTTCTCTCCCTCTCCTTCAGTTCCCGTTAGTCCCCCCATGTAGTTCCATTAAATGACTGTGATCTGTGTTTCCCATATTAGAGAAACCATTTGATATTTAACCTTCTGTTTCTAGCTTACTTTTCTGAGCATCATGGTCTCAAGTTGCCTCTACTTACGTACAAATTCTCAAACCTATCTGTCTTTATAGATGAGTAGTATGCGATTGTGTACAAATACCACAATTTATGTATCCATTGGTCTGTTGATGACTATTTTGGTGTCTTCCACATTTTAGCTACTGTTAGTTGTGCTGCTATGAAAATGGGCTTACATGTATCTCTGTTATATACTGTTTTTAACTCTTTTTGGAAAAATCCCAGAAGAGATTTTCCTATATCAAAGGGGATATTTATTTCCAATCTTCGTAGGAACTTCCATACTGGTTTCCATAGTGGTTGTACCAGTTTACTTTCCCACCAGCTGTGCAAGATGGTTCTTTTGTCCCCACAATGTGACCAGCACTGAGTGCTATTTCAGTTCTTGATATACACCATTCTCTCGAGTTAGATGGCATCAATGTACAAGAACCTGAAGAAAAACAAGCCCTCAAAATCAAAGATCTGATAGAAAAATAGATAAAGGAAATGAATTATGCAGTTCCCAGATAAAAAGTTCAAATGGTAAATAAATACATAAAAACATGTTCAACATCATTAGCCATTAGAGAAATGAAAATCAAAATATCACTAAAAGGCCCCTGATTCTTAAGTCTCAGAAGCTGTGGGGAGACAGGGTCAAGGTGACGAGGGGTAACATGAACAGACACCCACAGGCATGGGCCAGAACCCAGTCTCCAGGGGACAATTTTTGCCAACTTTAGAGAAAGGACTGGGTCAAGAACCATCAAAAAATTTTTTTATTCACCTAGCATACCTGCACTGAAGTCACCTTGTACGGTCCTGAAAAAAAAAAAAATCAAAGTGCATCCAAGCCATGAAAATCAACTGACTAGAAGCACCAACAGGGTCTTGCCAATATATCACATGAAACATCAAAGAAGGTCCAAAATAAAACTGAAGTAAACAAATGGAAAAGTAAAGAATCAGGAATAATGTTCTCTAAGCAGGAGTCGGATGAGAACTCAGACACATTAACAATCTCTCTGGACTTTTCTTTCCTCTACTTTAAAATGAATGAGTCATCTGAGTGACCTTCAATTCCAATGGCAGCTCAAGAATTCTATGTAAATCTTCCATTGCAGCTGGATCTCTCTCTCCTTCCTTAGCTGAAGTGAACTCCTGTGGTTCTAATCACCACTTCTTAATTTCTGGGTACATCTTTCCTGCTGACTTTCCCAGGATAAAACTTCTGGAGGTTCGAAAACTCTTTCAAAGTTTCTCTCTTTGAATGGGGTGTGTTGTTGGTGTCTGTTACAAAGACAGGAATCAGGGCAAACATTTGGGTAAAGGAAGGAGGACGATGAATAGAATTAATAAATAGTAAGACAAAATGGAGTTTAATAAGTGTTAATGTTCTCTCTCCTTTATCTTACTACCGAGTATATCCATTAATTTTCTCACTTGTTTTTCCTTTATTTATTAAACTTCTCTCTCATATACCTACCATTTTTCATTTGTCTGAATAAAGCCTCACAATAATCCTAAGAGGTAGGTATCATTATTATTTCCACCTTCTGGTAAAGAAAATAGGTTTAGAGGCATATTCATTAATTTTACTTAGTTGAATTAAAACCAACTGAACCTAAAGCTAGGTTCTTAAGTGTTGTAATATATTGCATCTCTAAGTTATCTATTTAAATTATTAATTTAAAATAAGTCTGAATTTTAGGAAGCCTGTTAAAGAGTTTTTTGATTCCTTAAAAATGATTCTCACAGTCTTTTGTAAATTCTTCAAACACACTTAATTTTATGAGCATCCCTTGTACCCAAGGGAGATCAAGGATCCAAAGTCAGGTTAGACCTCTGACATCTGCACAAGCTTGGTGGCACTGAGTCACTTAACATCTCTAAGTCTTGGTCTGCCTACAAATTAAGATTTCTTTCCAAAGGGGGGAAAAACCCTCACTTAAATCACCTGTATCTTCAGGGGGATCTATTGCTTTGCAGCAACGCCCCTTTATATTTGCAGAACAAACTCTGTAGCAAAGACAAGTAATCGGGTCTCAGTACTCAGTCCTGGAATCTGTATTCTACAACAATTTAGGTTTCTCTCAAACTTCTATGTTTACACGCCACATATTTGTTAATCGCTTTTGTTTTTGTTTCTTTTATATCACCCACAAATTACAAAATTATAGGACACATTTGGCTGGAATGCATTAAGACTTTCTCTTAATGTAGGAGAGTTACCTTACGTTCCCACTTCTGTGTCTGACTGTAACTCATTATGCTCTGAATTTCATAATTTCATAGCTTCACTTGTTCTTAGGCCAGCAGTGGATAGGAGCCAGTGTATCCTGAATAAGGCTCCATTCTCCTACTCAAGGTTTCTCCACCTTTCATCCAAAACAGAAGATGCAATTATGCAACCCTTCTCTTCGATGGATCACCTGGGATAGCTCCATCTGGCTACTTGCATTACCAATCTTTGGTGTGGTTGCTTTTCATTTATTGTTTAGACTCGGAAATTGAAAGGATAGCAGGGAGGCAAATCAGAGTACTCCTGAATTTCAACTTTATAGTGTCGGTGTGCCTACTAAGAGTAAAGATAAGCATTCTATTTTTTCTTAATGACTTCAGAAAATAAACGCAGAATATGTAAAAGTACATCCCTTCCGAATATTTGTGATGAATCTCTCTTCCCGTTCCCCCATGCACATGTTTAAGTTCAATTTAGTTGTCAAGTCATATCAAGATTAATAACCCTTTAGAAGAGTAATCATCTTACTGCACTAACTAAATGAATTTTTCTCAGTGGGGATTTTGACTCTTGCAGTCGAACCATGATCTTGTAAATCATGAGGACAGAGAGAAACTTAGGAGCTATTCTAGGTCATCTTCGCACACAGACTGAAGTCCTAACAAAGAAGACAATGCAATTTTAATAAAAGGACTTTTAAAAATTACATTTTTAGGAGATAAAGAGCTTTGACTACCAGATCTTTAATATACTTTAAATCTTGAACATGAAATTCATATATTGATCCATTAAGAATCTCTTTAAAAACCATGAATTCAATACCTGGAAAGAATTTGCTGACATAAAATGCGGGCATTGGTAAAATGAACACACAGTTGGCAGAGACCGGCAGTGGCTTACAGAGCAACTGATTCATGCTGCCAGGAGTGCATTAAAATAACTCTGCACATTAACAGAGACAATTTTAAAATTAACTTATATATTGTGTTACTCAGAAATCTTATCTGCAAGCATCACACTCTGGTTGATTTAATCAGAAAATGGATGAATTGAAATTATATCAGCTGCTTGCAGAGTTGAGTCACTCAAAGGGCTGGAAAGTGAGCCAGAACAGAGAAGCTGGACAACACCCTGAGCAGAGCTGAGTTCTACCACAGGGTGTGACTATGGAAGAGAACTCGGCCACTGTGTCCCTGAAATCCATGCAGATAAAACAATAACAGTCTCCACCAACGGCCCGAAACTGCAGACAGTACTGTTGTGCCCTCTTAGCCTGGATTCTGTGAAAAGTGTATTTCACCCGTTGCTGCTGCCATCAGAGTAAGTGTTCCCACTTCCTTCCACTTCTAGTTTCAATCTGTGTGTTCCAGTGAACCAATTTTTGGCAATTTTGCATAATAGATACCCTTGTGATATTGAATCATCTGCGTTTGGTTTATTTTTCTAAGCATTATTGACCTAATGTGCCTTTGTTTTCTCACAAATGTTCCAAATCTCTTTCTTTGTGGCAGAATAATACTCTATTATGTGAATGTATCATATTTTACTTATTCCTCTGGTGATGGGCATCTGGGTTTTTTCCAGGATTTAGCAATCATGAGTTGTGCTGTTATTTCTACAATATGAAAGGAAATTCACCTCCCCCAGTGTGGGATTCAGGAGGGCCAAGTGATAGTTGTGTTCAAACTACAATAATGAAAAGCCCCCCTCCAAATTTTAGTGACTTAACACAAAATGGTTTTGTCTCATTCTTTTATATTTTCTCTGTAATATCTCATAACTGTTTTTTAAAGACATAACTAAGGGCTCCAGTCCACTCTCTCTTTCTTACTCTAGTTCACTTTTCGATCTTAGACTTTAAAAACTGTACCTGGGCAGAATACCAAAGGTTACCCTGGCAGTAGTGAAAATGCACTGGTGTTTAAAGCTTCTCACTGGAAGTGACAGTTATCGTACACATTTCTCTCTAGTGGACAAAGCCACCTACATGGTTACATGCAAACTGACGTGGAAAGGAGGAACACATGGGTACACAATCCTTAAATATGCTCAGGAAAAGAAATAGTGGACAACACCTGTGAACAGCATGAACAGCATGTACTGAATTCTCAAATACAAGAGCAGGATTCAAACCAGACATTAAAAAGCCCTTAATTGGCAAACACAAGTTACACAGTCTTGATCCCTAAAACTTTGTGAATAGTCACCATGTTCCAGGCAATGATGTCATCAAACTATGTCATATCCCCTATCCCACTGAAGAGACTCAGGGACCAAGCTTTTTACTCTTATCTCCATTATTGATGGGAAACTGAGACATAAGAGATTATGTGACTTGCACAGGGTCACACATTAGGGTGTGTAAGAGCTGAGATTTCAATTATAGAGAGCCACAAACTAAACACAAAAAAGTCTTCCTGAATGAACAAAAATTACAGAAAATTCACACTGAAAGATACCCGAAGGGTTATTAAGAGACCTAACATTTATCTCCTCTCTAGTACTTCTATTCTCTGAGCACCCCCTCTTGTCTTTTTCTTTCTTCTCTCACTCCACCATGTGCCGAACCCAAATCTTCTTCGTGAGGTTTTTGACTATGACCTGTGCAGCAAGACACTTGGCCAGAAGCCAGAAGACCTGAGTCCTCACATTACATGTCAGACCTTAAGCCGGTTCCAACCAAGCTGAGTGTTTATCTTCTCAACCTTAAAATGACAGTAATATTCATAAATTACGAGACTGATGTTGAAATAAAATACATTTTAAGAAAGTACTTTAAAAACAAATGTTACAAGTAGAAAATATTTTTAGTGGAAAGATGATTAGATAAAGATTGCTATGATGAGAAACATCTACACAATTTTTTAAAACTTAAAATCCAAAAGGGTAATGGATCAATAAATTCCTAACCATCTGAGAGATATGTGAGAGACTGACTTTTTTCAATTTTTTGAAATAACACAGATGGATGAGAGCTCAGTAGCAACGCTAGCCTCACTCTTTCTTTATCCGCAGAGATTAAGAATGTGCTAAGCCATCTCCTTAGTGCTACATTTTCTAATTCTTATTCCTTAACTCTTTCTAATACTCTCTCATGTACTTTGAGGAGCAGGATCATGTAATACCATACTCAAACGGCTGATATTGAAAAACAGCCTTGAATGCCTTTCAGGTAATATACTATAAACTCATAAATAATTCTGCTAGTTTCAAGAATGTTATTGTGAGAGGAGACAGTGGAGTTGTGGGCAGTTAGGGATACAGAGTCCTGAAGAAAGGGAAATTTTACTGGAAAGCAAGGTTATGGAAAAGGCATTTGGCTATAATTCATAACATGCTGTACCTGATCCCTCCCCAGAACTACTTAGTGCAAGCATTAAGTAGTTAAAAGACAGCAGAGTGACGGATCTTTAAGGGAGAAGTACTTAAATGTGGGCTTCAGCAGCAGCTTAAGGATGGAGAACCTAGCAACCAGCATTAGCAACTGAGCTGCTTAGCATAGGACAGCCCCTTACCTGTGAAAACCCTTAAACACTGAGCCACATGGGCAACTCACATTTCCAGGTGTCGCTCTGGCTAGAAGGAGCTTTACCTTCCTTGTATCTTCCCTTCTTTTTCCATGATTTCTCCAATAAAGTGTTCTCTTCACATCCTGGCTCCCATCTTCTGAGACTGATTGCTCAAGCCTTTTGGAGACATGAACTCCAGGTGGGAGCCCAACAAAATCAGAGCCTGATACCCAACCACTAAAATTATCATGAAATTTCAATTTTTAAATTCTTTTACTTTCATTGAGCTAAATGGAAGAAGAAGTCCATGTGGAAAAAATAGCAGTGGGGTAATAATTTAATATGGGGGAAAGCAACTTCTGGTAACTGAAGAAAATGTCAAGACCAACTCAAAGTTTCCATTAAAACATCTCTCACTATAATTTCTCATGATTGTTGTGGCCCAGAGTCATTTCTCTGAATCCTTTCCATTAATTAAGGCATTTTTCCAATTATGTCAACTAATAGAGAACTGATTTCTGACAAGCATTCACATTCACAGGTTGTCTAAATTAGCAAAATAATGTTTTTCTTTTTTTGCTTTTTTTCCCAACACCTGTTTTATGCAGGGCAAACTCATAGACATTTTGGGAGCTAAGAGAATTGTGTATGCATTATATTCTGTTACTTGAGAAACACTGCACTTTGCTTTCTTTATAAGAAGAAAAGCAGTCATCTTCTGGCACATATGTAAATATTATCTCAGCTCACAGGAAAGTAAGAAAAGGGAAGACCAACAGAGAAAACAGTTGCAGTGGTGATTATTGTTGGGTAAGTTACCCTCTATTGTATCTTTGGCAGAAAATGCTTTTAAAACATAGTAGCAACTTAAGGGAACATTGAGGACTTTAGAGGACCATGTCAAATCTAACAGACTTTACCTACATATTTAGCACTGAAAGAGGTAAATTTACTCTATATTGCAAATAAAATGTAAATGATTATTTGATCCCGATAATATATCATATGCTACTTCTCTGTCCCATAGGCCTAGGTCACTAACAGCTATAACTTTGTGCTTTTGGTCAAATCAACTGGTCTTCAAAAAGAGAAGTTTTGATTTTAGTGTGCAGAACATGGGACCTATTTTTCCTCCATTATTGATGAATACTCCTATCAACTTGTCAACCCTAAGTTATTTGCTTCGTCTTGTTGATTAAAGTCTGACCCCAAGAAGCTGACCAACAAGAAATGATTCTTTGAGGAATGAGTTCCTCCAGAAATATTCAACATCTGTAAAGAAAACAGCACGGAATTCAACATTAAAGAGATAATTCAGTTTTTCAAATAGAGACTAGCCCAAGCTTGGAAAATACTCAACATGTTAGCAACTCCAAGAATATTGATTTTTGTTGACCTGAGGGCTGTGGTAGAGCTTCGTGGTGTGGGTGTGCACACATTTACCCCACAACCCATTTTCTCTGATATTCTTGGCATTTGTTTCCTTGGGGAAAAGGAGATCAGTGTTCTTTTTTTGCTGTCCTTTCCTCATGGTGTCAGTCAGCTTGCTAGACAAGCTCCCTCACCGCTGCCTCAAACAGGCAAAGAAGAACACTATACTGCCTATTTTTGTATTAATATTTCTGGCACTTGGTTCAAAAAATTGAACAGTGGTTTGTGTTTCTCTTTCACTTGCATGGTTTTACAGTATTTCCTTTCCAGAAGCCCTGAATATAAGAGAGAAATAAAGAAGTTCCTCCTCCGGAGGAAGGGCTCCCTGGGAGGACTGCAATTTGCCCATCTTGAGGGAAAGATCACAGCAGGCTTCCTGGATGCCTTGCTGGTACAATCTGGAAAATGAGGCCATTTACACATATTTGGTTAATTAAAATGTTAAAATCTCTATTTTACTGAATTTATGCAACTGTTTTCTTTTTCTATATTTTGAATATAAGCTCACATCCTGAATATTTATAATTTAATGCTTTAGAAAAATCAGTAGCATAAAATTTCTTTAAACATCTCTAATTCTCAGGGCTAACACCATTTTCCTTTGTAAGACAAAAAGTATGGAATTCAGGTTTTATAGGACCCCATGTTATTAGAAAAGATAATGCAACTCAACTTCTCACCAAAATGATATGTGTTCCACATGAAAAAATGACTTTACTGATCAACATTAACTCTAAAAATAATTCATTATTTCCATTTGTTTTAAGACAGGAAATAAAAACAAAAAGAACTTTCTATCAAGCATTTGACCAGTAGTAGGATAAGCTACTTCCACCTGAATAGAAAGAACTCAAAACCTTCCCTTACTTTCTTTTATTAAAGGTAATATGTTGTCTTTTTGTCTGCGAAATTTTTAAATATAGGATTCTTGTTCCTTAAGTGTTCTGAATTACAAGCAACAAAATTCAACTTTGGATCAGTTACTCAAAAGGAAATTTATTACATATCCCATAATTCATTGGACTGGTTAGGGATTGGGGATCAGGTCTAGAAGCTGGGAGAATCCTAAGCTATAGAGGGACATGATTTAGAAAGCCACACAAGTGCTGTTAGAGTTTCAACTAAATAGCGTTCTCCTCATCCTTGGGTCCTTCACTCAAGATTCAGTATCTAACTGGTCATATTAGATCACAATGTACTACTGAGATATGCAGTGAGCAGGAAGAAACAGGAAAACCTGAGTCTACAATTACAATGGGAAATGAGTATCCAGACGCCAAAAAGCCGTAAGACAGGTAAAATCCCAAAGCAGAGTGACTCGCTAAGTCTTTGAGGTGGTACTTGGGGATCTCAGAGAGGTGAGGATTCTGCTCGCAAAACAGCAGCTTCCTCTGTCTTTCTGCCTACTAAATGGCTACAGGAAGGACTTGTGAACTTTCCACGGCACCAGGGACCACTCAGAATCGGAAAAACTGTGGATCGTTACGTGTAACAATGCCTTCCTCCAATCAGAAACACCTATGCTGCGTTAGTGTTAAAGTCACTGTATATATAAAGCCACTTGGGGGGCTCTTAGCCCTGCCTACTGTTCTGAAACCCATACACAGCCTTATATTAAGTGTTCATTAGATAAATTAATGTCCTTTCTCCCTGTTTTCTTTTCTGTGCATGGTTTTTACATTTTTATGAGAGTACTGAAATTGAGAAGTTTATGAAAGTGTAGTCATACAACACTTAGAGCACTTTTCCCATGTTTCAATAGTCTCTGAAAAGAATGTGATTATAGGAACTTTCTGAGTGGATGTACTATGATTTATTTTGCCACTTATTTATAGGAGAACATTTACACTACAGCTAAACTTCTACCAATTTAAATTGGCCCTGTATAAAAAGTAACTTTGTAACTGACAGTGCACCTGAATATTCTATATGAGCTATATTGGACATCAGGTATAAAGTATTAATATATAAAACTATATGAATATTTTGATGAATTTATTTGAACATACAGCCATCTTTTGGCATGCATCTGAAATGTTTTAACATATTCTTCTTTCAAATGGTGACATATACCTTAGATGTCACTCAAGATTAACAACAGATGAAGCCTTATGTTTTCCCTCTGCTCCCTTGTGAAAGAAGTAGCAGCGGCATTTATCTCTGCTAAGTATGTCTGACGTGATTATGTTTCAGGCTAATGATTATTTTTTATTATTTTCAGAAGACACGGAGCAGATGTCTCCAAGTTTATGTTTTAGCGATAAGCTCATCACCAGCGTTAAGAAATTGCTCCTGACATCGACTCACTTAATAGTAAAATTTACCCTTTACATCTCAAATGGAGGGATATTAGCTAGAATCGTGTTATAACAATACATTTTTGTAAACTACCACTGTCAACAACAAAAACCTGTCCATGGAGCCATACAATCCATTGTAGTACAAAGAACACATCAAGTAGTTGATGAATTCAAGTCGAATGTATTTCCTATTTCTTTGACCCTCAAATTTAGTTATTGTGCAAAAGAAAAAAACAGCTAAAAGAATGATACAAGACCTTAGATTTCAAATCACTCATACTCATGAGCCTTGAAATAATCTTCAGAGCTTTGTTGTAAAGACACACCTATAATTTATCATAATTTAGTAAAATTATGACATTCAAGTGGGAGAAGCAAACAGATGTTGACAATGGCATGAGAGAGAGATTTTTGAGAGCCCTGGCTTTCTATTCTCAAGTTCTTAGCTACCTTTGAATGAAAAACAAAAAAAAATGTGGTTTTGTCTTTATGCATGAGCATAAAAAAGACTCAAAATAAATCATGTTTTGAATAAAAGAAAGATAGAGAGAAGGCCTGGATCCAACTTTCTCTTCATCTTACTTTAGAATTTTCCTCTCACTTGATAAAAAATTTTATTAGCAGGTTTGTATTATATAACTGGGTATGTCAGAAAGATTTTTTAAATCATAATTATTTGTATGCTTGGTGTCTTCTTTTACACATAAGCTTTACCAAAAGAAAATCCAAATATATTCAAAATAATTGTTTTGTTCTGGATCTGGACTGTCTCCAAAAGCCAGTATACCTATGGATGCTGTGCACTGTTGGGAGGTGAGACGTGGCTGGAAGGGGCAGATGCTTAGGGCTTGACCTGGAGGGCTGTGTGCTCGTTCCACCTTCCCCCCAGACTTATCTTTTTCTGCCATTTCACAGAGAGGAGCTCTGTCTCCAGTTCTGGCTCTGACCCCCGACCCAACCCCAGTACTGCAATGTAATTTCACCATTCCCCAGCTGCCTACCCATGAGCAGACTGAATGTGACCTCCTGCATGTGGGAGCTAAAATAAATCTTTCCTTCCTAAGTTGAGGATGTCAGGTATCCTGTCCCAGCAACAAGAAAGTGACTAAGACACTGCTGATTCAGAAGATACATAGAGTGCATGTGTCAAGTTATAAGCATGTGTATTAGTTACCTTTTCATTGCTGTGACTCAATATGCCCGACATCCACAAATTTGGGGGAGGGAAGGTTTATTTTAGCTCACAGTTTCAGAGGGTCACAGTCCATTCAGGGGCGGCCGGCAGCAATGGAAGTACATGGCAGAGGCAGAGGTGGAGGCACGACGTCACACACAGGAAGCCAAGTCAAAGCAAGTTGAGACTAGTCCTCCAAGGAAGGCAGGAAGCAGCTTATACATCCTTCCAGGTCTTATCCCAGGGATCAGCCCCACCTGGATCCAGGCGTGGAAGGTGTGGTAATCCTCCACTACACACCTGTAAATCAATTTACATGCCTGTAATCCAACTTGCATGCCTATAATCCACCCCTCCAGACTAGAACCCAATCTCTCAACAGCACATGATTTCATAGACAATCTATAATATTCAAATACATGAGACTTCTGGGGGACATTCCAGATCCAAACCACATAGTGTGTGTCAGATACACAAGCACAGACATAATTATATTTGGGGACCAAACTTAGTGTCCGTTGATTAAGAATGACACTCAACTCCAGGAACAACTTTGAAAAATGTGAGAAGAATGCGCCCTCACAAGTCCTCAAGCAAGGTGGGAACTTAGTGCATTAGTCAGCTTTCTGTCATTGGGAAACAATACCCAGCACTGAAAGGCTACAGGAAAAGATGGTTATGGTGGCTCACTATTTCAGGGAATTCAGTCCATGATCAAATGGCACAAATGTTCTGGTATAAGATATGGTAAGGTAAAGCCATTCAGTTCATGATAGCTGGGAAGTAGAACAAAGGAACTACCATGGAGGAAGGGACCAGGAACCAAATATAAACCCCATCATCATGTCTCCATGACCCACTCGGACACACCCAAAGTGTGCTTTACTAATCACCTGGGCTGTTCCCACATCAATCAAATTGATAGTCTACCTTAACTGTTAAATTCAGTCACTAAGCAAGAGTGAACCTAGAGTCCTGTCACAGACAGTTTATGATAAGGAAACTCTCTGGGCTCACCCGATGAACTCTGAAATATTACCAAACAAACACTGAGTCTACCCATTAAAATAAGTGAGGGCTGGAGGAATGGCACAGCAGTTAAAGCACTTGCCTAGGAAGCATAAGGTGGTGTCTTTGATTCCCCAGAACCACATATGGGAGTGGAGGCACACAGCTATAATCCCAGCGCTTGGAAGGCTGACGCAGGTGGATTACAGTGAGCGCAAGGCCAGCCTGGACTCCATAGTTAGTTCAGAGCCAACCTGGGCTACAGAATAAAAATAAATAAATAAAATGTCTCAAAAATAAATAAAATAAGCGAAGTTGGACATTTTGTGATAATCATATCATTATTGCTTCTATTTTACCAATATGCAACATTTGGGAATTCATAATGTCACAAAGTACTCATCTCCAAATGTGTAAGATCTATCAGACTGATGTAAGTATTTTCTGACCCTTTGAAGGAAAATGCACTGAGTAAATCAGAGTACACAGATAATCTTGGATTATTTTTCACTGATGAAACTAGTCATTGGAACATCTGGATACACATTTTTAGAGGTTTCTACCAAGTAGAGAGGCCACCAGTCTGACTATGTCTCAAAATTTCTTATAATTTGTTATTTACAAACAACGCAAAGTAAGTAATCTGATATATACTTAGCAGTTGATATACTTATAATCTCTTTTTTCTCAACATTTTTTCTTCCTTAATCCACTTATTATCTGAACAGAGTTGCTTAAGTAGTGTAACAAACAATGTATTTGGAGGGGGAACTGAAACAAGTGGAAAGTGATTAATAATCATCATCTGGGAAGGTCATAGGAAGATGGAAACATATGAGCTGATATTTACATAATAAGGAGCCAGTTCTATATCTGAAATATTCCATAGCCAGTTCAAAAGCCACTAGCTCAGGATTTGGACCTGCAGAAAAACGGCTTCTCTGTCTGGAACGTGGTAAGCAAGAAGAGAGCCCTGGGGAGCTGGAGAGTGGTCCAGCCACGTGCTGGATGCGATCAGAATTTATCTCTTATTCTCAGAGCAATTGACAACTCATTTGAAGCCTTTCAAACCGGAGAGTAGCATGACCTGCTTTGCATCTTAAAACCTCACTGCTGCGTAGCTATTGATTGTGGGTAACAGTCCTGCAGGAATCAGAAGAGACTGAGGAGGCAAAATGACAGCTCGCGGAGGCTTACCTGAGGAAGGTAGCTGTAAAAATGACGAGAAGTGAATGATTTCAAGTGTAATTTTGGGGAAAAGCCACCAGAAACTTTCCAGTTTTGGATGTAAATGTAAGAGAAAAAATACATAAAAAGGAAGAATCACGCGCTTTAACTTTAGCTCTAGGTAGATAGTAACACTCTACAATAAGACAGAGGCCCAAAAAATGAGGAGATAAAAACGAATCTAGAATTCCGACTTAGTCATTCTAAGTTTTAAGGGCCTATTAATAAATAAAGATGTTCAGAAGGCAGTTGATATATGAATCTAGGGCTCAGGAAAGATTAGGCTAAATATATAGGTTATGTAAGATCCAATGAACAATATGTGATAGATAGTTCAAGTCATGAGCGCAGATGAGTTCCCCTGGGAACAGAGACACATACTCAGAAATATAGTTGTAGGAAAGTCCAAAGGAGAGAGGAAGAGGAAGAGACCGGAAAAAAAAAGAACTACATTCTACTGGAGAAGAAAAATAACCTAGCGAATGACATAACACACATTAAGAACACAAAGCATTTCAGGGAGGCAAGCAGAGCTGCTGCGTCCAGTTCCGTGGAAAAGGTGAGGAGATGAGAACAGTGAATGACCACCGGCTTGGCAATAGAGAGATTTTCTACGGCCTTCAAAGAGCAGCTGCAGAGAACTCTTAGAAAAAGAAGGTTGGGAAAGTCAGGTAAGGAGGCTGGGCAAGGAAATGTTAAAAATATATATATAATAACGATACTATATCAACTTCCAGTCTGTTTTTGTTTAAAAGAGTGTGGAAAGGGATGGCTCGCAGAGAGGCACAGAGGAGCAGTGATGTAGGGAGTGTTTGTCGTTCCTGTTATTTGGAGCTGGGAGAGAAGGTTTGCGTGTGTGCAGGGAGAATTCAGTAGAGCAAGGAACACTGGTCATGGAGTGGGTAGAAGAGGAGGAGCAAGGAAACGACGTCTTCAGAATGTGATCAAGGTGGAGTCCAGATCACAACAGAAGAACTGCCAACAGCAGAAAGGAACAGAACTCATGAACACTGCCCCGGAGGTGGACCAACATTATATCTCTCCTCCCATAATATATGAGTCTCGGGGAACATGTGTGGGGACTTGGAGCCTTTGGTCCTGGGACTCACATACCCAGCTGCATCTTCAGGCAAGGTACATGCTTTCATGCTCCATTTCTGAGCTTTTTCCCCTAGAAAATGTCCATTTCTTCCCTACTTCTATTCCTCATCACGTTTAAGAGTATAATTGAATACCATCTTCTGCAAGAAGTCATGAAATTCATGTAGCTGCCTCATCTAAATGAAATTCTCCCTTTTCTGAATTCTTCAAGTACTATGCAGTCTGCATCTGGCACTCTGTAATCTGCTAGTTTGATCTCTAGGTATTTCTTATCTTAAGTCTTGTTTTCAATGGATTCAGAGAATACTGCACATATTTTGAAAGTACCTGGTCTCCTGGGATGCCTAACTGCAGATGAGAATGCTGCTGTGTCTCAGCACTACCTGACCACTCATAGATTACACTGAATGTAAGCAGAAGGAATTCTGGCAGGGATTATAAAGCAGAATTTCCAGAGAGTATCTATCATCACCACATCATTAACTCCAAACTCTGGCTAATTTAGGGTAAATTAAACTCTGCAGGAGTAGGTGGTATAAACAACAGGGTGATGAAACCGCTCCCACTTCAATTTTTTCTTCTAGCTGGTGAAGGCCAATTGTGCCAAAAAACCTCTGACATGGCCGATTCATGCTAACGGCATCACTCATGCTAATTCCTGTGTTCACTGATGAAATGACATGCAACACTCATCATTGAAATGCAGAATAACTAACTTCATTTTTGCAAAAGAGCTCATCACCTTTTTCAAATTATGTAACAGATACACCAGTACAGACTTGTCCAGATCTCATAATTAACAGAGCTCGAAGTGAAGGGTTCTTTGATGAATTTAAGAAGAATAAAAAAAACTGATTTTATGTCATTGTCACTTCCAATGAAGGAAATTGAATTTATTTTCTCAGTATCTTCAACCATATTATTGCTAAATTATGAATGTTCTCTTACATAATTTACAGCCCTACAAGTTTGAGATGTGCTGAAATTACATCTCATACGTCCTTCCTTGCTTCTTATCTCTCTGTGCTTCTTCATGACTAGTTATGTTCCATCTGGATTTGAAATATGTTATATTCATCCAAATATGTGAGGGAGCTGATTAGTGTCAAAAATTGGTTGTATTACAAAGTTGAAGGAATAGGACAGTGGTTAGGGTGCTGGCCTAGCAAGTGCAAGGCCCTGAGTTTGGTTCCCCAGTACCACATAAGCTGAACATGATGGCACAGGCCTGTAATCCCACTACTCAGGCTGAGGCAGGAGGATAATCATGAGTTTGAAGACAGTCTCACCTACCCAGTGAGTCCAGACAAGTCTGGACCACCACCTAGCAAGCAAGCAAGCAAGCAAGCAAGCAAGCAAGAAAGAAAGAAAGAAAGAAAAAAGAGAGAGACAGACAGACAGACAGACAAATGGTGACAGCTCCATGCATTTTGGTTGGCAGCCATCTCCATCAGAAGAAAGTGACCAAAAAAGATAGAACAGGTTGAATGTCACTAGTCAGCTCCAAATGTGTTGTTTCATCAAAACAATTAAAGACCCACAAAATGAATAAAAAGTTAAATTACTGATAAAGAACTGGAAGATTACATTTTATTTCTTATAACATGAGCTACTTGCCAGAATTCCAATCTCTCTTATCCTCTTCTCCCAAACACAAGTTGCCTTATTCTCCTAAATATACCAATTAACTCTTCCAGTAGTTTGTGTTTAACTAACACAGTCCTCAGATCCGAGCTACCAAGCAACATACATTATGCTTTTGGTTCACGCACAAGATGGGCTGGGAGAAGAAAATCACGGGAAGGCCTGGCAAGGAGGATAAAGAGATGTGGAAGTCATTTAGAAGCCATTAACCTAGCACAGAAAAGGCAGGCGCTATCAAATGGAACACTCCACACAACATGAATGTCGAAGGGGAAGTGCTACTGTTCCCTCTAGTAACTCCTTGGATTTTGAATGATTTTCATCACTGAGAAGTATTTCATATGCAACAAACAACCATGGTCTTTAAAGCTCATTTCAAGTTTAATGTTTTTAAAATTATCTTGACTGAAAACTGTTCTTTTTTTTGTTTTTCTTAATTTCCACCTTTTTCATACCTTTTCTCTTACTCCTACCTTCCACCAAGACTCTATCAAAATAAACTGGGAAAAAAATGTTAGAAATGTCCTTTTCAAGGAAATCTGCTCAACAGGAGAAATAATACTTTTTTGAGGATATGTAAAGTGTATGTCTAGAAAAATTTCCTTTTCTTTGAATTTCTATGAGCATGAGAAAGATTACCCTTAATGCAATTTCGAAGCAGTCATGTCACCAAAGGTGCAGAGCAAATTTCTAAATTGGTTTAGGATCACTGCATCTTATACCTGCTCTAATTCCCTGAAAGACACAATTTCCAATTAAGAGACGAAAGCATGACAAATACAAAGGAACATCTTTTCCCGATGGTAATCCCTTTCTAATGTAATCCTTGGCCTGAAGTACCCTTTCTTCTCTGGACCACGTTTCCATCTAGGTGTGGGGGATCAACTTGTTAGCATTTAGCTTTCTAGGAAGCCACTCAAGCTTCCTCACACGGAACACTGCCCTCTGTTTTGTACCCTTTCTCAAACTGGGTGCACTGTATGTACCTCACTAATTACAATGCTATTATTTATTTGTTAATCAACCCCCCCCCCCACACACACACACACATGAGAACTTGGAGGAGGACAAGAATTGTCCTCCATCTTTCTGTATATTCTCTTTCTTCCTTTCCTTTCCTTTTTTTTTTTTTTTCTTGAGACAAGGTCTCACTCTGTAGCCCAAGCTGCTCCTGAACTCACTATGTACCACAAGCTGGCCTTGGACTCATTATAATTCTCCTGCCTCAGCCTCCTGAGTGCTGAGGTTATAGGCATGTAGCACCGTGATAGTTTAAGTGGTGCTGTGAAATCAAACTCAGGTCCACTTTAACCACAGTACCATCCTCTGGCCCCTCTTTTCTGTAGATTCTTACTGTACCTATCAGGTATCCAATAAATGTCTGATAAGTGAATGATTCTCCACACCCATTATTTGCTACTAATGCGATCCTGGTTGGACTATGCAGTCTCCCTACATCTCAACTCCTTCAGAATATAAATGTTATTATGTTGTGGACAGGAATAAATGAAAACTGAATTATGCAAAATGTTTCTCTATGTGCCTGGCCAGCAAACTAACCTGTGGCAGATGATGCTGAATGCCTAACCCTAAATTTTAGCTCTTGCTACCAGATGCTAAATGTTGCCCTGGTGTGAGTCAGCAATGATTTAAAGAAGGTGAATCCCTCCTTTCCACCCTGATAGGGAGCTCTTTTGAAAATGATTAGTTTAAGTCTGAATGTATTCCAAACATCCTAATCAGCATAATAATTATAAAGAAAATAATTTTTTTTAAAGAAAAACAAGATGACCGAGTAAAAGGCTCAATCTCAATAACTAAAATGAGAGAAATATGTTAGGCAATTTAGGGATTTCATTATTGGATAAAAGAAGTAACCTAGGAGAAAAAACAGTGTGCTTCTGCATTCCACAAGTGTTGTTATATGAGCCAGAGCCTCCATCTTGTTTCCACAATAGAGAAGCTGAGATTGATACGGAGATGCCAACTCATGTGATCTGACATCCTTGATGTGCCATATTGAGCAGGTCTGAAACTACCTCTCCTGTAGGTGAGAAAATTAAAATAAATGAAAGAAAAAAATAACAGGATGTTCAATAAATGCTACCGATATTTATTATCATTATTATTTATTTCAGCAAATACTAGTGCCCTTTGTCAAATCTTAGCTGCTACAAGAACTCAGATGCTGGCCTAAAATTAGTCCCTTCTTCTGCTAGTATCATCTAAAAAATTGGACTTTCTGATTATTTAAAATTTAGAAGGTATCAAACACCCGCAGCCCCACTCACTTCATTACTATGACTCTAAAACTCTGGGAAAAATGTAAACAGTGATAAATCTGGCTTATGAAATCTTTTGATAGTCAATTGACTGTAAAGGAGCTGGTAGAAAGCTGAAGCAGATGCGCTGTGTGAAGTCAACTCAAAAAAGTGGATAAATTTGAATCTTTCGGCCAAATCTTCCTCAACCTGCCTGAGCTGATTTTTCATCTACCTACGCAGCTGAGGTGAGTTGATGTCTGCTTTTTGGGAGAATGTGTTCATATTATTTGGCAAAATTATTGACATTTCTATTTCTATAACATTGTATCTAGATTGTCAGTCCCAGAGTTCTCCAGCCATTTCATAAGGCTCTTCATTTTCCCCACGATATCTGCCACAGTACATCAAAGGCTTCCAATATGAGTAAAAATGCATCAGAGGAAAGAAAGGGATAGAAGTGGAGGGTCTTTTCCTTAAATCTTCAGGGTAAAAGGAGAGTGGTATCCTCTACCACATATATACTCCCTAGGTCAGGCCAATTCCAATAGAAAACATGGCAGACTAAAATTCCAACAACAGCCTAGGACAATTTTTGAAAGGCTTGTAAGAGGTTAGGACAATGGACCAACAGACAAAGCTGTGTCTAAGGGCAGAAGCAGGCAAGTCAATGTCATCTCTATGGCAGGAGGATAAAGCTCTTAGGGGAGAGTCAAATATTAAGGAAAGCTGCCCTTGGGGTGACCTTCAGTTGATGACACAACTTCCCTAAGGCAATTGTCTGTTTGTGTGTGTGTGTGTGTGTGTGTGTGTGTGTGTGTGTGGTAAAGAGGATTAAGCCCAGAGCTTTACACTGTACTATACCCCCAGCTCATTTATTTTATTTTTAATTTTGAAACAATGTCTCACTAAATTGCTAAATTGCCCAAGGTAGGCTCTAACTTGTATCCTCTTGCCTCAGCCTCCCAGAATGCTGGGCTAAGATAATTTTTCATGAAAGACTCAGCGCTTTGCTTTCCCTCTCTTCCTTCTCTCTGATCTTGTACTGGTTTTCTCCAGTGATCAAATTTAGCAAGAATCCTGAGGCCTTGGGAGCCCTGGTGGTGAAGTCCTCACAGATCAGCCTGAGGGACTAAGAAGGAGGAAGAAAGGGCGATGACAGACCTGGATAGGCTGACCTCAGGCCTACAACAAGGTTATATGAGAGGAAATGTATTGAGTCAGAGCTAGCTAACTTTTAAGAAAGTGTGTTTCATTTATGCAAATATTGTCAAGGCCTGAGTGAAATAGTGAAAAAGCAAAATCAAAACTCTTTTAATCCTTCACCTACACTTGTTTAGTTATCAGGTCTCTCCATATTTTAGAGAAATTATTAGGTTCATGGAAACTAAGAGAAATAAAGTTTTCACAAAAGAGATGGCAGGACACAGTTGGGGTTGGAGGAAGAGGAGGGTAATGAAGGTAGAAAGCCAATTTCTCTCCCTCTGTGGCAATTATAGGGCTTTTCCTTTTTTTTTTTCTTTCTTTCTTTCTTTATTTTTGTTGTTGTTGTTGTTTGGTTAGTTGCTTTTTATTTTGGCCTCGTTTAAAAAGTTTTGTTTTTCTTTTCTTTTTTTCCCCCCACATTTTATTGATATGTATACATGCAAAATTCAAGGTTTACAATGAGGTTGGGCATTTTGTTTTTTTAAGTGGGTCTTTGATGCAGGCCTAATAATCCCAGCACTCTGGACACTAAGACAGGAAGATCACAAGCTCAAGTTCAAGTTCAGTTTGGGCAATTTTGCAACTTAGTGAGAATCACTCAAAGTCAAAAATTAAAGCACAGCTGTAAGGTAGTTTTGTGTGAGGCCCCTGAACTCAATCCTCAGTACCAGCAAAAGGAGAGAGAGAGAGAGAGAGAGAGAGAGAGAGAGAGAGAGAGAGAGAGAGAGAGAGAACTGCTTTGAAACCCAAGCCACAGAAAAAATGATAAAGTGCTCTAATGTAACTTATTATTTGCTAGATACTAACACGAATGCTCACAAAGCAATTCCTCTAACTTTATAGATAATCCTCCTCCACATTATTTTTGGAAGCATATTATATTTCTTCTACCTCAATATACTTGTCTATTTCATTTTTTTAGAAAATCCTTGCCAATGAAATTTACTAATTAAATTTTGCTCAACATCCACTTTCCGGTCTAAGTGGGTTTTAGTATTTAAATTGTTCAAATATATTTTATATGTTCTTAATTAATGTTTCAGTTACTCAGGTAGGACCGGATTTATTGTAACAAAATTGAAACATGACATATAAAGTTAAATTTCCTCATGAACAATTTCAATCCTTCTGTTCTAATCAAAATCGTAGTTCATAATACATTTCCTTTCAAAACATTCATCTATAATTTGAATACATTAATATATACAGAAATAGTTCACAAAGATCATGTAGTATTATATAAACAGTGTTATGATGCATGGGTAATTTCCCAATTTGCTAGTTTCTGTTCTTAATACTGTGGATTAGAAGTAGACTGATGTTATTTTATTAAGAATTAATACATTAATTTTAGTATTAACATGAATTTTCATGTTTATTCCTATCTATTGATGGGTATTTAAGTTAATTATGTGGGGAACATAAAAACAGTTATAATGAATATTCTTCCACATGTCTTCTTGAGCAGAGAACTGTGCATTAATTTTTATAAAGCAATTAAAAAGACATGGAGTTGCTCATCACGCATGTCACAAGTTGTCTCTGACAAAGGGTAACTATAATCAAAAGATGTTTTGTTTGTCTCTCAATGCATTTCTTACCCACTTCATAAACAGATACTGCTCCACACATCAATAAATGAAGTCATTTCCATTTCCTTGAAAATAAATCTGGGCCTATTGACTTAATGGGGGCAAAAGAATGCTGTGGAAATGATTTGTTTTTAATTTTCTGAGGCAAAGTATTAAGAAGCCTTTCAGTTTCTACGTGGGCCTTCTGAAATACTTGCTCCAAAAAAGCTAGTCACTTACAAGAAGTATTACTCCCCTAATATTCCTAGGCTTTGAGTCAGCCCAAGCTGGCCATATGCAAAGATCACGTGGTCTAGAGAGATGCCACAGTCCACTTCTGTTCCAGCTACTCTATGGAAGCCTCACTCATGTTACAATTGATCCTGGGTATCCTACCTGGGAAAGCTTTTTGTTTTGTTTTGTTTTGCTTTGCTTTTATCATGCAAGATCTAGCTGTTATTAAGTCACAACCATGTAAAAGACTGCACTGAGAACTAAGCACTAGATTTTGAGAATCTGTAATGTAGTGATAGGTTACTTGAATGTTGATGTATGTTAATCTTCATTTCTAACGAATGTTTTCCATTTTCCCCCAAGATAGCTATGTCTCTTAATTTCTCATCACCAGTGTATGAAGATTGCTATATCCTTACAACCCATATTCTACACTGAAAAATTTATAAAGCATTTTTCAGCTGGATTCTTTACTTTGGGTCTAAAGCCAAAGAAACTTCTGTAATCTCCACTGTAATGAGGGAATCTTGCATTCAACACACAGACAGGGTAAGAGATTCTTCTCTTTCTTAAAGAAATGAAAAGATCTTCTTTTCTATACTGAAAAACCAGAAAACAGTTCACAGTAATTATACAATTGTGTTCATCTAGGATCCCACATCTGTAGGCCATGATGTCCAAAAGCAATGTGTTAAAAATTACTTTGCATCATTTTTTAATAGTCAGTCCAGGGCTAACTTCAGGTCCACACAGACAAAAAGGGAATCTTTCTCAGGGTGGATGTGACGCTAAATGTATAACTCCACTCCTTTTATCTCTGCAATCCAATTAAATATGAGCAAACCCAATCACTGTCAGAAAATGACTGTGGAGAATTGGGTGAAGGCACCACTGGGAGGATGACTTATGGTCCATGCAGAGGGTCAGTCCAATTATTTTCAGTGATTTGGAGAGTGACAGAAAGTCTATCCTTCAATCCCAGCACTGAAATGCTCACAGCTAGACAGTGTCCAGGCTAAGTAACCAGGACACTGGGTTGTCAAAAGGAAGAAAGTGGACATCTATCAGTAATCCTGGACAGGCAAACCTATCCTTCCCAA
Source organism: Ctenodactylus gundi (assembly GCA_004027205.1). NCBI lineage: Eukaryota > Metazoa > Chordata > Mammalia > Rodentia > Ctenodactylidae > Ctenodactylus > Ctenodactylus gundi. The sequence goes on from PVKB01000285.1 coordinate 273,761, forward strand.
GCCATCCTTCTTTACGCACTCACAGACATCCATCGCTGCTCCTCTTACTTTTTCTGTAAAATAACCTCCCAAAAGAAATCATTTTATAATGAATACAATGTATGCTTATTTTATAAAGTCATTCATGCAGAGCAAAACTATGTATTCTTTGTGCTTTTCCTGCTTGCTCACCCTTACCCCAACTATAGCACTTTGGTCAGGCAGATATTTTTTCCACACATATTCTTTTACATTGTTTCAGTGTTATTTCTATAATTCTGAATATATCCAACGTATATATCTGATGTATTCCCATACATTTCTATGTGTTTTACAGAAACGGGTCATTTTGCTACAACTATATTTCACTTACTTAATCAGATAGTATAGGCTCTTGCCACTGGAACAAACGGTTTGATACAAACTGGTTTGTCTTTCCTTACCAACTTCCTGAGGTTGTCTCATTCCTTCCTAATGGGAATTATGGAAAGTTACTGGAGAAAGCTTGCCTCACCTTTTTCTCCCCGTACGTAGTTCATGCAAAAATGGGGTTGATAAGCGTTTCAGAGCAGAGGGAAGAAACAAATAGTTTGGAAATGGATAAGAAATGTAAGGTAATGATGGTGTATTGCATGCATATAAACTAAAGAAAATGGGGGGATAAAAATGTACAGACAGTTGGAGGCATGGACGCTATGTAAATCCTGTAACTGTTTACTCACGACAGGAAAGGAGAAATGTCAGTGTGATGCTGACAAATTTTAAATTCCACTGATATGAAAATGAGCACAACATTCAAAAAATGTATAAGTGTTATTTAAAAGAATATAGTAGAATCTCATTCAAGTATGGAATTAGCATACATTACTGTGCATTGCAAGTGTATTGCATTGAAACACTGCACTGAATCATGTTTTGCAAAATGGAACCGAATTAGGAAAAATCTTTTCTGTTACAAAAACTTTCACTAAGGCCACTGGTAGGATGCAGTGACATTATTCTTTCTAAAGATTCCTGTAACAGTTAAATCTACCTCTCAGCATTGTAATGTCATCAAAAAGAATTTACCCTTTGAAAGACTTGCATTTATTATCAGTGGTTGAGACAATAAAATATACTCCTCTTTGTCAAAGAAATCATGAGCTGGGACTGACAGTCTTGGGGCCAAGACTTGGAGCAAAGACACATTGCTTACGAATAGTGTGATTTAGGTATTATGAAAAGAAACAATGTGTTATAACCACCAGTTATCTATGAAGTTTCCCATGGGTGAATTTAAGACCTATTCAGAAAACAAGCTGACTGTTTTAGTAAACCAAAAATAATTTAGCAACGCTGAAAAAAATTTCTGTTTCTTCAAGTCTAATTAATCCCAATCAAAGGGAAGCAGAAAGATAATGTGAGTTGCAATGTCCCTAAGTATGTATTTCCTCCCAAAGCAAATGTGCTGAAGCTGACTCAGTCCCTCGGGCATTCATCTAGCAGCCTCAACTGTGTGAAAGATAAAGACAAATTATAAATAAATGAAAAGAAAAATCTCTCAGTATTTGAAACAGCAGTCACAAGACCAAAGCATTAACTATTATGTAGTTTACTTAGTGAAGTCCAGAGGTCCTTGAACAAAAGTGTAAAGTTTGGAGCCAAGTTCTACAAACTTGTTTACCTGTTTCTCAATTCAAACCAAATTAGAAATGGCAATTTAGGGACGGTAGAGAAGGGCGACTACTATTGGTAGACACACTGACATCAGTAACAAGTAAAGAAACAAAGAAACCATAAGGAAGACAAGCAACCTCTTAGCAGGTGGCCCCAGACCTGTCCACGTGCAGGCAAAGAGTTAGTCCTATTTCTCTTCAATATACTAAATATAAGAAGGTAGAAAAGCAGAGATCACATTATTAGAAGAACTTTAAATATTAAGATGTACGTGGACACGTGTGCCTGTGTTTATTTGGTGCTTAAGCTTTCAGGGAGAAAAAAAAACAAATTACTAAGGTATGATCCCAAGCAATATCTCATGAGTTTCAGCCTTTTCTGTACACAGGTATATTTGCAGATAGGGTGAAGAAGCTGCCGTATGTGTGCAGAAGGAACCTAGTATTGTCTTATAGTCTCTGAAGCACTCTAATTAGCCCATTGCTGAAAACATTTCTGTAGATACTGCAGCTTCTCCCTTCGTTAACTGAAGTAACAGTCTGGCCCAGTCTGAGAAAACGCGCATAAAAGCTAACCAGATTCACTGACCTCTTAAAAAAAAAAAAAAAAAAAAAGATCTTGCTCACAAAAGCGAACTGAGAAGGGAGGAGATTCAGATAAATTAGTTTGCACTGCACTTCATGGAAAGATAGTGTTAGGGAGAAGGGGGAGGGTTTAGAAATCATCTAGTGCAAACGTTTCAATATTGCATTTCAAGGAGCCACGGATTAAGAAGAAGTGCTTCTGGGACATCTTCAGGGCACAAGGGAAAGACCAATCAGATTAAAGGCGCTACAAACAACCCACACCCCCACATCCACTCCAGCTGTTATGGTCTGGATATGCAATGCTACCCAAAAGCCTCATGGACGAAGACTGGATTGTGGAGTGAACGGGATCAAATGGATTCACCTGTTCATTTCACATGCTGTTGAGAGGCGGGTCCAGTGGGGCGTGGGGAGGCAGATCACAAGGGTGTGGCTTGGAAGAATGTTCTCTTGCCCTATTTTCTCCCTGGTCTCTTTCCTTCCTGGCCATGATGGGATGAGCTGCTCTCCTCCACCAGGCAGTTCCACCATGCCACCGTTGCCAGCTGACTGGGCATGGATTTATCATGACCTGTGAGCTTCTTTTAAAGCCTTTCCTCTCTTAAGTTGTGGGCGTCACGCACTGTGTCCCAGCAATAAGAAAGCACCAAAGGCACCAGTCAAAGGACCGCATCTTTCATCTGTCAGGTCTGATGGTATGTAAAATTACACATTGAACAAATGATTCTGCACTCATAAATAAAAGCACTAACTTGGAGCTAGATATAGTGTAAAAAGTATCAACATTCTAAAGCAAGGAAAAATGAGATGGAGAAATACCACCATTTGGGAACATTTAAAGTACATAATCATATAGTTTGCACATTTTGTAAGAATAAATTAAAATACATAATCATATAGTTTGTACATTTTGTAAGAATAAATGTTTAAGGACATAATTTAAGTGTGTTCCATTTGGTGGAATAAAAATGGAAGTGAAAATTTAAAGTGAAAAAAAATGAAAAGACCAAATGAAATTGCATAAAGACAGATAGATTGGAGGCTTCTGTAGGTAAAAGGTTGCAACTTGAGACCATCATGCTTAGTGAAGTGAGTTAAACACAAAAGGTTAAATATCTCATGGTTTCTCTGATATGAGAAGTCTGGAATATTGGCATTCTATAGAACTAAATGGAATGATAGTGGGAGTTAGAGGGGATTAGGTGGGTGTGGGAGGGCCAAAAATGGGAAGGGGAAGGGATTATAATGTTGATGCAATATATTTGTATGTCAAATTCCCAAGCTACTGTAACAATTATGTACTGTGCGCACACACACACAGACACAGACACACACACGGGGAAAAAGAAATTAAAGAATAGAAATGGGACTCTTGAATGGATGATGGCAACATGGGCTCTGAGTTGAGAAGTGTACTTACAGAACCTGATATCCAGAGGGCAGAAAAATGATATGACAAAGTGCTATCCTAGTTCCAACATGGGCACTGCAATATGTCCATTAATAACACACACAATAATACACAGCTTCCAGATGGTGGTGCTTCAGCTCTGAACACCGTCATCCACTGTGACCCCAAGAGACACACTTAGAACCTCACCCAGGTTCACCAGTAGGAAATTCTTCCTTATCCCAACTCCTGGGATATTAACTCACTGCAAAAAGCCTTGTTGCCATACAAACACTTTCTTACTTACAGAACTAAAGACAGTGGGTCCAACAGGCAGTGAGCTGTCAACAAAATTTGTGCCTCAGCCTAAAAAAAGAAAATCAAATCCATAAACATACCCTGACCCCCCTTTAAGCTCACAATTTGCAAATGTCCAGCTAGTGCCAAGATATGTGTGTGTTATATCAGGAAAACCAGGTTTTCCTGTGTATTGGAAATACACAGGCACTGTAGACAAGGTAAAATTTATGCCTATGGAACATTCTATACTTTCCCAATATAGACCAGCAAATGCACCAAACTATATTAGCCAAAGGTTTTTCTTTTGCCTAACAAATCTACACACATTATTTTTGCATATATATGCATAAATATATTATATACTTCATTGAGTCTTTTGCTAAATATTGCCTTTCTGCTTAAAATACCACATTTTCTAACTTCCCAGTGATTTAAATTAAGGACTTACCATTCAGCCTTTAATAATCTGCCTTCCCCATTTTAAATTACCATTTAACATTTCAGATTTGTGTTGAAACTGAAATATACTTATTAATTGCTTAATTTTCATATTTTAACTTAGATTATCTTAAGAAGAAAATATAAGGAATGAACAAAATAAAAATCTTCTCTTTATGCCCTTTGATATTTTTCATTAAGTCCCTAGATACTTATGAATTTATCTTCATTATGTTTTTTTCTTTCCTCTCTTATTAATAGCATAAAGCTTTTCCACATTCTACTTTCTTAGACTTGAGTTTACTATTAGGTTAGTCAAAGAAAACATTATTTATATCCTTAGCTGAATTTACGTTTCTCAAAGAATTTTTCAGAGCTAGAACATCCATTCACATTGAATTCATCCCATGATTGTGTGGACTAGAAACAAAGGCTACCATATTTGCTTTATTTTACTGCTCAGTGTACAAGTTCTTCATAGTTATGAATTAATTCCATTTGCTTTTGTGTGTTTTTGCATAATTCTCCATTTGGTGAATCTTATGTAACACCATAAACCTTCACTATAAGCATATATTGTATTTTTCTTTAAAGTGCAACTGGTATGACCGTAGATAATCCTAGAATTGATAATGAGGAAACGTCTGTGAAATCGGTCTCCATAACCCATGGCATTCTTTGAATACCTTCATTAATTACACTGGATGGACCTGATAAAGTATAATTAAATTTTACAAATAATGAACTGAGCTGCTCTCATTCATTCAGTTTTCAGACTATTATCTGTTTGTAAAAGAAATTTTTTCAGGAAGCAGTTTTGAAAAAGGGACAGAAAGACAACAACCTATAATTGAGCCTATGAGAAGAAAATGCAGATGCTTAGAGCATGTTCAAAAGAATAAATATGAAAAACTGAAACCTGGACACACATCAGTTATCTGTAAGTTAAGGGTAGATACTATAATCAGTGCATTTGTCATTGGATATCTTATCAAAGTGACTGGCATGTTATGAATTCTCAATGAATGTTGAATATATGCATGAGCTAAGAAAATAACATTCTCTTCAGAGAAACTGTATTAGTTTGGTTCTTTCAAAGGGCAGAATTTACAAAAAGCATAACAAAAAGAATCTATTTGGATGGCTTACAAGTCTGAGGACTGAGATAGTCTAAGATGGTGGCCTGCATGTGAGAGAGCTAGAATGTCTAATGGCTGCACAGCCATGAAGAACTCCCATCTGGAGCTGGAGGCCATCTGAGGAGAGTCAGCTGCAGATCTCGGTTGTTCAAAGAACAATGGCAAAGACCAGAGACTGAAGATCAGTGACTGAAGATCAGCGACTGAAGATCAGTGACAGACCGACAGGCATAAGTCGAGACTCGAGCAAATATGTGATGAAAATCTCTGGCATGTAGCAAGTCACCATCCACCGACTATTGTGAAGGTGAGAGCTTTCCAAGAGGAAGAACCCATAACAATCTTCCTTCTTCCCTCCAGGTGGGCTTCCCACTTCTGGTTGGGTGCTCTTCCCTCTTTCGCTGGCCCACAAATCACTCAGACTCTAATCCAGGCTGGTTCTCAATTCCCAATCTGGGCATGATTCCTACATCCTAATCCAGGTACAGTTCTTAATTGCCTGAAGTTGACAAAATCTCTGCAAGTGTTTCAGGAAGGAAAGGCACTAATATTTCAACTCCAATGAAAAGAAGCTTAAGATACTTGAGCCTCCCAGAATAATACTAAGTGATAGTTAAGCGGGAAATCTGTGGCAAAGGCAGAATGAATCACGGGTAGAGGAAAAATTATCCCACTTGCAAAGAAACGCTTTTGGAGGAGAAGAATATTTTCAATGGCTTGCCAGATCTTTGAGAGAGTGAGTGGAAAGAGAAGTGCAAAAACACAGAATCAAAGACGAGTAGTGAGGTGCCAGAAGAGCTATGAGACTGAAGGAAAACAGAAGGGTCGTGTAAGAGTAAAATGAAAGCCATATTTAGAAAAGAGAGCTGAAATGTGTGCATAGCTTGTGAGAAAGGAGAACTGGATTGACAGTCTAGAGGGCCATGTGTTGTTAGTCCTGAGGGTGTCTGGGAGAGTTCTGCGCAGAGAAATGGCAGAAGTAGGCAAGAAAGCAAGGTCAATCTAGTGGGAAAAACATGGGCTGAAGAGGAGAGGCCAGACAAATAACAGCACAGAACTTAGAGAAAGAACCCCTGGGATACTTCGTGGAGTGGCAAGCCAGGAAGGCTTACTCTAAGCAAGTCTCATTGGCCAGAATTATTGAATAGGTACAGATTTTTTGACTCAGTACTTTTACTTCTGGGCATATGTTTCATGGGAAAAATAAAAGATGTGAGCAAAGCTTTTGCCTACTACTCTGTGAATCATATATTTTTATTAATAGCCACTAGGTAATTAAATTGTGAAAATTATGCAGCTATTAAAATGATGTAAATGTACCTATGAAAAAGAATCTTCTTTGTTATATCTGATGCATACAGTCAAATTTATGAATAATACACAGAACCTGACTTCAAAATGAACAGATAGAGTGGATCCTCTTCAACACAACATTAAGATAAGCTCTGTATAGCTCATGGGATTAAAATTCAATACTACTTCTCTCCTAGTATCTATCTTCTGACATTTTTACATTAGTGAATTGTAATTAAAATTGTGCTTTTCAAAATAATAATCGAGGCATAACATTATAATATTGGAGACTAAGATGGACAGAAGCTTGATGAAGGACAGATTCCTTATTTTATTTTGTGTTCATTTATTTTCTATAAAAATAGGCAGGAAAAAATATGATATTGCATGCTGGGAGCCAACTCAATTTCAAGTGTGAGAGACATTTGTGTAATTGTAAGAAGTGGTGCTGAGAAAATTACTCTTCTCTAAGGAAGATGCTTGAAAAAGAAAATATACATACAAAAAATGACTGGAATTTGAAAAAGTCCAACTTAGAAGAAAAAGAGATAATATAAAGGTAACAGAAAAAACATCTTCATCCTTGATCACCAAAGCCTGGCAGAATATTCACAAATACTGGGTTCTCTACACATGTCATCTTTCAAGGAATGAGTCGTCAAAGTGAGGCAATGATGACAAAGGTAGGATGCAGAAGAGGCGGTGGGAGGAACAGGAAATCAGAGGTATATAACAGAGCAAATGCTGCAGAGAAATGTATATAAATGGGGGAAATGCCACAGAATTAGAAGACGTAAGTCTTTCATAAGGTTCAGGGATCTTAAAAAAATATAATTTTATAAGGCTGGAAGAAGATCACATTTTCAGCAATTTCAGAAAGGATTAGGAGCAAAACAAAGCCCAAAGAAACTGGTTAAATACTTTGCTACAGAAGTTTGTTATTCATACATCCATTCATCAAATCCATATTCATAAATGAAAAAAACCATTCAAAGCACTGAGGAAGACAAATGAAGGAAATCATGTAACCATTTAGTTAGTGATCATATCAATTGTGTAGGTTTGCTCTCAAAAAAAAAGAGTACTGCTTTTTCCTCTGACAAACAGAAAGACAAGGTAAAAAAATCCCAACAAGACTTTGAAAAACAAGAAAGAATAAACATTTTCTTTTCAATAACTGTTGGTTAAAAATAGTCATCAGCCAAGAGTGCTGAGGACTTTAACTTAAAGAAAGTAAAGAATAGTGGAAATAATCACTGTAAAAAAAGTTTCCAGGTATTAGAAGTGCTTCACAGAGCACAGTGGACACATTATCTGGCAGCAGTAGGAGCTCAGTCAAAATCTGGGAGCAAAAAATGAATCAAGAGCCACGACTTCCACCCTCCATTACCTTATGATGCAACTTGAGGACAACGGGGAGAAAATAGATCCTGGAGATGATTCCGGCTTGGCCTAGCAGGACTTCGTTAGCAACTACAGAAGACGTTCCTTGGAGCAGAGGAACCTGGATTGCCAACAGGAGCAGAGGAACCTGGATCGCTAAGTGGCCACCTTCGTTTGTAGGTGTAGCCAAGAGCTAAACCAAGGAAAAAGAAAGCTACAAGACTAGATGAATTGGAAGAAGTTAAGTCCTACAGAGATTAATACTAGAAAAAAAATGTCAAATGGATACACTTCTTAACTCCATTTCCCAACTGCACTTACAATTAGATGTGAACAATGGCTAAGTTCTGAAAATAATATGGATCTGGTTTTCACATGACACTTTGGGGCTAAGATGACAAATAAAAGCGTGCCTTCCCTGTGGTCTCCTTGTCTGCTCACTGTTTTAAGTAAGCAGTACAGAAACTTTGAGATGAATGGAATCAAAAAGAAAACAGAACCTCGGTCCCTTTTGTTCATATGAACAAATGGATATATGCTCACATGATTAGGCTATGATGTATGTGATAGTAATCTACAGTAGTAAGCCACTGAAACTCAATTTTACCTATTAGGACAGCTAGCATCACTTTAAGTAACATAGGGAACTACAGGCGATGCATGGTCACGACACGCAAGGCTCAGCAGATTTAGAATTAAGGTTAGAAAGAGGTCAAATCAGGTTGGAGCTACTGGCATTGAAGATGCTGGTAAGATGATGATGATTGTGAAAGGGTTGACACTTGCCGGTGAGGGTCACATAGCAGCTATCCTGAAGGAAGTGGCATGTCCTCCTTATAGACTTTGGCATCAGAAAACATTAGTGTACCATATTGGTTTAGAAGAACTGAGAATCGTTTAGCTATCTATAGATGAAGAAATTATTTAGGTATTCATATGTAAAGAAACTGAGATTCATTTCTTAAAAGCTTGCCTAACTAGGAGTTCTGGATAGTATAAATAGAACTTTCAGCCATAAGAATTCAAAATTTTCTGCTGGGCCTGGTGATACAAGTTCATAATCTCAGTCTTCTGGGAAGCTGAGGCAGAAGGATTACAAATTCAAATCTCACTTCGATAATTTAATGACTTATTGACACCCTGTTTCAAAATCAAAAAAACTCAGAAGTGGACTTATAGTGTAATATGCTACAAAAAGCCTTGGTTCCATATTTGGCATTAAAAAAAATCCCAAATTTTCTACATTATTTTCACACATTATTTTATAACAACAGTTTTCAAACTAAGAGGGTGATTTTGTCTTCCAGGGACATGTGGCTATCTATGAAAACATTTTGTTTGTCAAAACTGAGAGCAAGAGTGCTATCGTTATTCAGATTTAGAATACAGGAATTCTCTGAGAACCTAAAGCAGGAAGATCTCCCAAGTTTGCAACCAGACTGAACAGTTTTATGATTTGGTGAGATCGTGTCTCAAAACCAAAAATAGGGGATAAACTCTGGGGATCCCCTCCTAGAGAGTGCGAGCTTTTACCCTTCTGTCTTTGTTTCTAATTATAGACCTGTTGTTCAAAAAGAAAAAAAAAAAAAAACTGGGCTGGACATGTAGCTCAGTGAGAAAGCCCTAAGCTTGGTCTCTAATACCACAAAAAGAAAAGAAACAAGGAAATAAAGAAGATAAAGAAAGAAAAAGAAAGGAAGGAAAAGAGAGAGATGAGACAAGAGAGAGAAGCATAATACAGAAATTCTGTTAACGATCCATGCACTAGAAGGTACAGAACAGCTTTTCACAAGAAAATTTTTTTTGAAAAATCAATGAACTCAAATGTAACAATGTTCAGAAATCCTGTCTTAGGATATTATGTGAACATCTATAATAAAAACTCAGTTTTTAATTTAAAAAAATTACTGAATTTAACGCTAATCAAAAGTTAGCTTGACTTTGACGCTACTCTTTATTTTTAGTGCATTTATTTTTTTTCAAGGTCTCATTTTGTCTACCAGGAAGTTAGGTGGACAAAGACAGGCTTTCCAATGGAGTGCATATTAATTGAAAAACGACCCAGGGAGGGTGACTTCTACTTACAAAATTGCACACCACTGAAAATTGAGATTTACCAAGGACAAAAGTCACTACACAAATCAATAATCTACAGTGGCAAAAAGAAAATGCTCAGCTCTGCATGGATATTCTGTTGTCACTGTAAGATTCATAATTGTTTGCCACATCGGTGACCCCTTGTAGAGAAGAAAGAGGGAGAAACACTATTGTGTCAAAAAGAATCATAGAGTTTTCTAGCCGACTTGAGCAATGTAGACTAAGCTATTGTAGAAGTCTATTTTGCAGGTGGAGAGGGAAGACAGAAGATTACAAAGGACATGACATCAACACAGCCTAGATTAGTTAGACTGCATGCTGCTTGCTTGAAAATGTCTTCCTGTTCTTTTTAATAACCCATTATTAATCACAGCTTGCTAGGGGGAGTTTAATTTTTATCCGTCATCCTTTTTGCCCTCATTCTCACTTACAAGAAAATGATGATTTGACCTGTTAATTCTAAAAGGAATGTATGTTTCAATACCACTTTGGGGTTATTACATACTTCTATTCACCTGCATACACGTGAGGATGCATGAAGGTGACACTCTATGCTTTTAGTAACATATCTCTTTTTCCTGTTGATTTCAAAGGAGATCACAAGATCTGTTAGGGACTCCGATTTTGGGTGTGTGCACACTTATTCATAAACATAATTATAACTTAACTGTAGCTTGCTGAATCCTGGCTTGAGATATATGTTTTATTCTTCTAGGTTCCTTGGAGTTTTCAAATCACATCTTTATGTTGAAAGAGAATATCAACTGCAATTAAAATGTTTCTACTGAAGTAATTTTAAAGGTGTCTCGCATTCTGATAATGCAATTGTTCTTAGCATATTTATGCATCTTTTATAATGTCTAAGTCAAGATGTTTCCCACTGTGCTACCAAGCATATTTTACATTGGTTACCTACATGACAAGTCCATTGTTGCACTTAGTTTCAAGGTACATTTAAGATGAATATTGTACCACATTTGCCCAGTTTATGAAAAGCCAATTTTTTTATTTTCAATGTCAGTAAACACTTGTGGTATTAAGACACAATTTAAATAGACTTCCAAAATAAAGGAGGGAAAGAGAAAGGAAGAAGGGTGGGAAAAGGAAAGGAGCAGGAGGGAAAGGAACAAAATGTGGCTTTTAAGGAATTAGGACAACATCAGTTCTATCACTTAAGTATTTCATATTGCTTGATCCTTAAGACCACTCTAAAACATGTTTATAAACAGACATATAGCATAAAAGTTGAATTTAGAGAGGGCTAAAAAGAAAGTGACAAAACAGTTGAAAATATGGATTTTCAGATTACAAATTTATGAGAAATTTTTAAGTATGCTTGGACTATTGTCCATGAGAGATGCGTAATTAGTTTAATGAAAAAAGAAACTTAGTGCAAACATTTTTAATTCTTACTAAAGTAAGAGAAGAGCTCATTAACAGAGTTGCAAGGGCATTGGGTGAAATTTAAATGAATTTTAGAGAGAAATTTTAATGTTAATGAAGAAACTATTTTGTTTTAATTCTTTCATCTTTTGAAATCAGCCTATTATTTACTGATCACTATGTAAACATAGGTTTGGAATTATATGTACACAACTAGATGTTGTGCATAAATGCATACTTTTTTGCTTTAAATTGTATCCAAAAGCTGATTTTACCTTAACTACTCAAGCTTGCTTTCACAGGTCCGAATCCCACCATGCTGCTCACTTGCCATAGCATTCTCAGTTGAATTCAATAATTAGGTCAGGTTAGGTCTCTTAAAATAAAAATTAGCATTTATGGAATATTTTAATCTAAGCTCTAAATTAGAGATTACAAATGGGCAATGAAGTAACAAAATGACTTTTTGGTTATTTCTTTAGTCATGCTGAATATACTGTCAAACTCAGCGCCTGAGACAGCCTCTCACCCTAGGTGCCTGTTGATATCTACATTTCTACACCCTGGAGTTTCCCTGAATTTCTCTTCCACTGTTCTTAAGTATAAGAACTACTTCCCCTACAAAATAAATACTACATTTGAGGATCTAAAGGAAACAAATTGTACTCAAAATAACATCCATAAGTGATGAATAATTCAGAAATAAACAGTATTTCCATTCATATTAATGCAAACTAACCATGCAGATTCATATGTCCATGGACTCCAGTTTCAAAGGAAACTGATTACACCTAAAACAAATTGTACTCTGGGAGTAGAGGAATATCAGCAATCATTAAAATGATGGCCCAAAGCAGTAAAAGTGCAATTCTTTAGGATCCTGACACTCATGGTCACAGGGCCCATCACAGCTAAGATAAAGTAGAGGTAGAAAGATTGCACTGGTTAATGTGCAGAACGACGAAATTTAAAAACTGTTTGTTAGTGTGCATGTGTTTATATATATTTGAATCTCACAAACTGAACTATATGAATGCAGACCTATATTACTTAGCAAAATACGTAAATTACACACTTTTTAATGAATGTACTCAAGTATGTGTAGTAACTACAACAGGAATAAAAACAAGCTGTCCTTTAGAAGCCCCATAGGAGACCTATTTTAATGACTAGGAGAGAAAGTTTTTTCAATTAGCATATTCCTTATTTATATGCAAATCGATGGCTCTAACAGCTACTTATGGGTGTTAAAAAACAATTTGTTCTATTAAGCAGTTTAAATATTCTCCTTAAAATCTTGTTTACCTATTTAATTTGCTGAACAACATCTTCTTCAAACAGAAACCTGAGAGGAAAAGGGTTGTTTGTCTCTGCTGTTATTTTTCCCTTGATGACATTCTCAGCTAAAAGGGAAGAAAGGAGAACAATGCGGTATTTACATTTTGGTTTTCTGTATTTTTAACTTATTAGGTGCTGCAATATTTTTTAGTTTCAGCAAGGATATATTTTTACAGCAGTAAAGATGATCTCTCTCCATAGGGACACTTCTTTGCTAGTGACAAACCCTTTAGTGAAAACCAGAATAAAAATGAGCATTGAGACAAAGTAAATTCGTTCTCAAGAATGATTGGTGACTAGGCAACTATGACCTCCACTCTGACATTGATCAGGTGGTACCCCAATCAGGAAGTTGTGGGAACGCTAAAGTCTGTTTTCTTTTCCAGGATTCCAAATACGAGGGAATTTCATTTTCTTAAGTAAATATAAAGGGAAAGACTTGGTCAGAAAACCAAGTGACTGAGCCCCAGGAAAAAGACTTCTGCGGAATGTTGAGAAGGAATAAGGATAAGGCATGTGGGATGAGTAGAAGATATAAAACAAATTGGGACTGGATCATAGGTCAGTGACAGAGTATAAGTTAGGTCCTGAGCTCAGGTCCTAGTAACTAAAAAAGAAAGAAAAGGAAAGAAAGAAAGAAAGAAAGAGGAAGGGAGTGAGGAAAAAGAACTTAGTATAGATATCCATAAAGCAAGCCATAAATCCGGCCTGTAAATATGATGTCATTCTACCAGCTTTCTAGTTGTCCCAGAGGCCTGGAGTCAAAAGAAGGTGGCGAAGCTACTCCTGACAAAGGGCCAATATCTGAAACACATATAGCACTGGAAAAAAAAAAAAAACCTGACTCCTAAAAATAAAAGTCCCAATTAACAATGAACAGTTCCAATGAATAGACAGCTCTCAGAAGCAGTACAAAGGTCTAACAGATACATAAAAAATCTTCAATATCTGTAGACATTAGAGAAATACAAATCAAAGCAACATTGAGGTTTCACCTTATCCTCGTGAGAATGGTTACTATCAAGAACTCGGGGGGGGGGGGGGGGGGAGGAAGGAAGGAAGGAAGGAAGGAAGGAAGGAAGGAAGGAAGGAAGGAAAAATAGATGCTGGCAAATATGTGAGGGAAAAGAAAACTCTCTGCATTGCTGGTAGAAGTGTAAGCTATTATAACCACTAGTACAAACTGAAAACAGATACTCCATTTGGTCTCTCTCTCTACCTCTTCTGAACATCCTTCCAGAAGTGTTAGAAGCACCTTGTAACAGAGATACATACACACCCTAGTTTATTGCAGCATGACTCATAACAGCTAAATCATGGAAGATGCTGAATTGTCCATCAACAAAGAAACAGATAAAGAAAACTTGATGTGTGGGTACATGTGTGTGTATACAATGGAGTGCTACTCTGCCATGAACAAAGATGAATTTGAGTCAGGTTTAAGAAAATGAATATATCTTGGTACTGTTATGCTTAGTGAAGTGAATCAGACCCAGAAGATTAAATATTTCATGGTTTCTCTAATATGAAGAACCTAAAATACAGGTAAGGAATAGAGCCAAACAAGAGAGATGGCAGGAAGCAGGGAGGTGGATTGGTGAAGGAAGAAGCCATGGGGAAGGCTGGGAGGGCAGGAATGGAGAAGGGGTAGTGAATGTATAGTGGACATGACATGCACGTGCATCAATTCCTCAAGTCTAATGTCACTGTCATATACTGCAAGCACATACTAAAAAATTAAAAATAAAAAAAGAAGAAGGTGGCTGAAATTTCAAACTCTCAGGCTTAAGATATGTGTAAGTCTTGTTTCCTTAATGGTTTCCCAAATTTATTTTTTTAAAACCCTCTCAATGTTGATCTCATTGTGATTTTCCATTTATTTTCAGACTCTTGTGTTTCATTTACCAGCAGGAAACCCAGGGCAACCAACCATCCCTTCAGCCAGCTCCTGTCAACCCATAAAAATAAATCAGCACTAATGTTTGTTTAAAACATCGAATTAATTCACTAACATCAACTCCTACTCATTCACTTCTCTTCTGTCTGCCATTTGATATGGCCCAGGGCTCTTCAAACTTCACTATTGTACATAAATCGCCCAGAGGATCTGGTTAAAATGCAGATTCTGAACCAGGAGATCTTAAGTAGGACCTGAGATTGTGTGTTGCTCACAAGCTCTCAGGGCTGGTTGGTAGACCAGCGAATGAGCAAAGGGGTTAGAACTTAATCACAAATTTCAGGTTTTATCCCCTGGGTACAGAACTAATTATTAAAATAATAGTAGTAAAACAGCGCTAGCAACTACTAACACATATTATATACACACACATTCTGCTGTTATTGCAAAGAACATGAAAAATAAGATATAGAGATTAAGTAATAGGACTAAAATCTCAGAACTAGGGACAGAATTGAGATTCAAACAAAAGTAGTTTGGCCCCAGATGTAACCACTATGGTTCAGCTGCATTTGAGCTACAACCAAACTGTGAGACTTAATCCTCTTTCAGTCTCTAGACTTCAGCTTGAACGTTTATTGTGTCTGGCTCTGTTCTGTTTGTGTTATTTGTTCCACTGCGTTTGTGGCCCTATCATGCACTCGTTCTCTGTAAAAGATGCCTAATCAGCTATCTAGACCACTCGAACCATTGAACCAGCCATTCAAGGAAATGGATAAAGCAAGGCACAGAATTCTGACTCATTTCACTTTATACTGCAACATTTAATAGACTTTTTGGATCTCTGGTCAGAAGCATCGATTACATAAGTGCAGCCGACAAACTTGTTTCTACCACAAAGCTGCACTCTGAGATTTATTTTAAAATATACTCTAGAATCCCAAAGTGTCCAACTCTGAAAGAATCCTTTAATAGCACTGTTTACATAGGTCACATCTGACCTAGGTGATGTCCCAAGAGAAGACTAGCAGAATGACTGTGTCACTGTGAGCTACTGAAGAAGGGGAATCATATGACCTGCAATGGATGCATGCAGGCCCCGAAGCTTGGAAGACACACATCCTACCAAGCACGTAGCTGTGCTCAGGAATCAACATCTGTAGTCTACATGGTAGTTCTAGGTATAGACTGAGATTCATAAAAAGCAGAATTGCCTTGAAAAACTCTTGTATTTAAAAAAATCGAAATTGTCATTTAAGATATTCCACAATTTTCAGTAATCCTATGATGCAAAGAATATGTCCTCAAAATAACCAGGGCAAGAAGCACCAAATACTGGAATATTTGCAAAAGAAGTTTAAAAACATTCTTGTGCATGACAGGCATCTCTTATTTGGGTATAAAAATAATAGACAACAAAAATGTTATCTCCATTATTTCCCTACAGGAGTCTTTCCTGTGGTCATAAACTAATGGACTATGTTCATCGTTCCCTGCCCATTTCCAGCACCTCTAGTCCATAATCAAATTATACTTCATCCAGTACCTTTAGTCTTTAATTGAATTACACTTTATTTTGAAGAAGATGTGCTCCCGAAATTGAAATTTGACCATGCTTCTCAAATGTTATTTAAAAATTACATAACATCACAAATTTTAAGGCACTCAACTCTCCAGTTTGAAATATCGATTATTCCAGAAATACTCTGATACCACAGGGGCTTACGCAAACATGATAAATAATTGTGGAGATCTTAACAGGCCCCAAATTATAGGTGAAAATGTTGACCATAGGAGAATTCATTGAGAAACTCAAAAATTTTGTAAAGCATCAACCTGAGTTACTGGTTTATAGTGACACTTCTCAGACAAAATAAATAAATAAATAAATAAAAATGCACTGTTCCAAAAAACACTCTACAGTCTCTTGATTGTATTAGCTGCTGGAGATCAAAGAATAGGGAACACAAAACAATGATGATGATTTTCAAATCGATTTTTAGCCACCTCAAGTCTTCTGACTCCACTTTTACTTTTTGACTGGACTTAACCATATCCGGCAAGGTTTTTTTATTTTTTTTTTCAAAAAGTGAAGTCTTCTTTTGTAGATGTGTGTGAACAAGCAAAAGCAAAATTATTTTAAGGCACAAGCTAACACAATTGAGTTGATTATATAGGTAACAGTGTAGGTTTAGGATTGGGAAGGCTTATTTGGAAGGGAAAAGAATATAGACAAGATTCAGAGCTATTCAAAAAATGTAATATTTAGAATTAGTTTCTAGTCTTGATCTTGCCTTACACTTGTCTTTGGCCCCTGTTCTATTTCTCTATCCAGCCTCCTGAGAACTCATCACTACTTTCAAGCTGTTTCTAATTAGCCTCAATTGAGCCTGCCAGAGTTTCCACAGTCACTAGGATGAAGGCTTTTTCTATTTCTCTATTTTCTTGTCTTAGGATAAGAAGGAACCATATGGTTAGGAAATATTCCAGTTACTAGTACTGCATAATATATTGGTCCAAATCTATTATATCTCATGATTCTGAAGACGGGACTATTAGGAGGTCTTGTGTCACTGGTAGGATCACTCTTAGTGGTACTCAGCAAGTGACTACATTGATCTGGAAAATCTTACGTCAACCTCATGTACATACATTGGCGGGTTTTGCTGGAAGCCTTGTATTGTGGTTGGGATCTGGAATGTCCCCCAAAAGTCTCAAGTGTTTGAATGTTATAGATTGCCTATGGAGCCATGTGCTCTTGGGAGACTGGAGCTTAGTTCAGAGGGGTGGATTACCAATTGCTGGTGTGTAAATTAGGTTAAAGGTAGGTAAACTGGATTATAGGTGTGTAGTGGGGGCTTACCATAGCTCCACACCTGAATCCAGGAGGGGCTGATCACTGGGATGAGACCTGGAAGGATACATAAACTGCTTCCTGCCTTCCTTGGGAGACTAGACTCAACTTGCCTTGACTTGGCTTCCTGTTTGTAATGTTGAGGAGCTGCCTCCACCTCAGCCTCTGCCATGTACCTCCATTGCTGCCGGCAACTGTGACCTTCTGAAACTGTGAGCTAAAATAAACCTTTCCTCCCCTAATTTTGTGGCTTCCGGGGGTATTGAGTCACAGCAACAAAAAAGTAACTAAGGCATTGGCTCAATTAGTACTGTTCACAGTAGCTTCTTTCCCCATGGAAATCTCAAGAGTGGTCAGGCATCAATGACAGCAGTTGGCTACAGCATAGATCCCAAGAGAACTAGGCAGAAGCTAGATGCACTTTTCCTGATCTAGACTCAGAAGTCACAAAGTGCCACCTCTGCTTATTCTCTTGGCTGAGTAAATCATAGGTCATTTTAGATTAAAGAGAAGAGATTTAGAAATTTTCTCTTAAAGGGGAGTGGCAAGTTCATATAGTAGAAGAGCTTGCAGGAAGAGTGATAACTATCTTTGAAAAATAGGTTATGTCATGAAATCAAAGAAATCAAGTGGTACAGACATGAGTCTAAATCTTATCTCTTCTTTTATAATGGTACAACTCTTGGCAAGTTATTCAATCTTAGTTTATTTCTGGTCCTATGAAATGATATCTTAAAAATACCAGTTTTCATTGTGAAATGATAATGTACTTGAGAAGACGGAGCAGGCCGATCATAGTGAAATCAATATGTGTTAACATGAGTTTTCGTTCTCCCCTGCCTAGGGACCAGCAATACCACAGACCATATCTTAAGTGATCCTTCTAATTCAGAGGTCTCTTTTACTTCTCATGACTACTGCCTACTAACAGCTATTTTGTATTGACTTCGTCTTCCTGTCTATCTCGTTTTCTCCACATGCCTTTTTGACACTGTCTTAGATGATGCTGAAATATTATCACTAAAAGCCAGTGCTAACACAAACATACATGAACAAATAAACACACACACACACACACACACACACACACACACACACACAATCATTTACTTGGAATATTTTAGTAATCTTGAGTCTATGGAAAAATATATGTTAGGCCATATACATAGAACAAAGAATTTGTTTATCCTCTAAACAAGAGTAAAACTTCAGTCTAACTTCTAACTTATTACAAATTCTAAACATGCAAGTTTATGTTCCAAAACTGTATATAATGATGTTTATTTTATGAGTATGATAAAAGAACAAATTATACTTTTAATAGAAAACACAATTATCAAGTTATAGTATATTTTCTGGTATAAAAATTCAAATTCAAGGCTGCAAATTATTGACAGAAAACTTGTTAGATTAAGTTTATAAATCTTGTCATTAGAGCTCCTTGCTCATCTATTTTTTGTAACCTGATATGTTGGTTTCCATTCTTTCCCTCCTACTTTCTCTCTTTTTTCTTACTTTTCTCACTTGTGACAATATGTCTTATTGTCAATGATGTATGTAGAGTCATCCGGGCTCTAGAACACTTAAAACTGTGATGAAGTACAAAATCCAGCCCCCACAACCCGGAGCAACCCTGGACTAGATTTTTTTTTTTTTTTTTTTTTTTTCAGGGAGAGGAAAAGCAAGAAGCAGTGGAGGATGAAGGCTTCCTATAGTTTTGGCCCTACATGTTCTGCACCAGGGTGAAATGAAGCAGATCCGTACAGCTGTTTTAGGAGAGGACTGTGATGTTTTCTTGCTGCTATCGATGAGACAAGCTTGAATTAACTGATGATTCCTTTTGCTGAAGATACAAAGCTGCATTCAGTTACTTTGAAGAAAGCAGAGAAAACTGACAGAGACAGTGTTCCCAGACATCTTAGAAACCTTCCCTCACAAAATACTGTGAGCTCTAAAGAGCAATAGATCAAAATTATTACTTCCTTGGTAGGGTTTAAAGCCCAGAGTCGCTTAACGCAGTCAAGAGTGTCGCCTAACAGTGCCCTGTGAGGCACAGGCCGTGAACACTCCTGTAAACCAGTTTTGAGGTTTTCTTCTAAAAGGGACAAAAGCAGAATGGTTTCTTCACAATCTGTCCCATCAGTGGGTGACACTACGGCTTCAGACAGACCAAGAATTGAAAGCTAATTTACTTTGGAACTCTTAATGATATTTCAAATTGCAGAAGCAGGGACAACCGCAGCAGGGGTAATCACAGTAGGAAAACAGGCAGATCAGTAGTGACTTCATACATCTTCCTCATGCCTGACGACTAATTCTCAGGAACTCACTTGTCTTAGTCCCTTTGAGTTGCCAGAAATACCACAGACTGGATGGGTTATAAATAACAGAAATGTTGATTTGGTTTGGCTTGGTTTGGTTGGTTGGTTGGTTGGTTGGTTGGTTGGTTGGTTGGTTGTGTGTATTTATATTTTGAGACAAGGTTTCTCTGTGTAGTCTAGGCTTGTACTGAACTCACTATGGATCCTAAGCTGGCACTGATTTCACAGCAATCCTCCAGCTTCATCCTCCCGAGTGCTGGGATTGCAGGAGTGCACCAATATGCCCAGTTTATGTGGTGCTGGGGAATTAAGCCTAGGGCACATGATCGCTAAGCAAGCTCCTCAGAGATCTGCCTCCAGCCCCTAGAAATGTCTTTTTGACAGTTCTGGAGGGTGGGAAGTTCAAGCTCAAGGCACCAACAGATTTAGTGTACAATGAAGGCCCCTCTTCTTCCTCATCACTTCCTCAGGCCCCATATAAGGTCACTAATTTTAGACATATGACTAAATTACCTTCAAAAAGCTCCACTTCCTAATACTGTTACCTTGGGTGTCAGCAAGTCAACATACAAATGTGGGGAAAAATAAACATTCAGAATAAGCCATTGCCCTATACGGCAAAGATACTGCATGCAAAAGCATTTCAAAATAACCTATATTGTTATTCTAAAATAGCCTCATTAAATAATTCAGCTTATAAATATTTAAGATCCACATGTAAATATGATCATCACCATTATCAAACACCATAAGGCATCCAACTCTCCACTGCGTCTCCATTTTCTACCTCCCTATCTTGACTTGACTACTGTGCCAAGACAGCTTACATCAGTGTTCCTAGCCAATTCCAACTTTAAGTTGTTCATATCACATAACTTAAAGTCAGCACCACGTGACCAACATGGCTTTATTTTCCCTCAGCTCCTGACAACCACTATTCTACTAGTCTTTGCCTCTATGAAATTGTCTGTTTTGTATCTACACTTCCTGCCGCATTGTGTTCCTATGTCTTGCTTACTTTACTTAAGACAACACAGTTCGTATTCTATGTTGTCAAAAGTGACAGGATTTTCTTTTGTAATGCTCATATTCCATACTCATATTTTCTTATCGATTCATACGTGGACTTTTAGGTCATTTCCATATCTTGACTGTTGTGAATAATACTGCCACAAACACAGACGTGTAGATCTCAGCACATCTCTTGAAGATTTTGATTTTGATTCCTTTCCCATGCCTATGTCCATAAGTGAGATTGCTGGACCATGTGATATTTATGTTTTTAATTTATTCAAAACCTGCAGAGTGCTTCCATAATTACCGTTCTATTTTACATTCCTAGAAGCAGCAATGTCTTTTCTCCACATCCATGACGACACTTACTATCTCTTGGCTTTGTAAAAGCTATCCAATCATGTGGGAGGTACTGCCTCATGGTCTGGTTTGCACTTCTCTGATAATTAGTGACATCAGGTGCTGTATTATTCATCCGATCCATTGTGGAGATGAAATGCCTAATGCACAAACTTGAAGTAGAAAGGTTTATTTTGGCTGTGGTTTCAGAAGTTCAGTCCATGGTTAGCTGGCTCTTAGGCAGAAACTTTACAACAGAAGGGCATGACAGAAGAACGCTTCTTAAGTTGCGGCATCCAAAAGCCAAAGAGTTAGCACCAGGCAGCAGGTAAGAAAGGGCCCAGAAGTATGAATACAGCCTTCCAGGTTATGTTTTCAGAGACTGACTTTCTCCAAGCAGTGCTGACTTCTAACAGCTATTCAGTTATCAATTCATCAACGAACAAATCTTTTGATGCAGTTATACCACATGATTTAAACAATTTCCTAAAGTCCCTCTGAGTACTGGGGCTCAGAAGATCAGGCATTCAACACATGAGTCCTCAAGATATACTACATACTTAAACTGTAACAGGCATGTTTCCTATACTTGTTGAATATTTGTATATCTTCTTTTGAAACATAATTATTTGATTTTTGTTTATTTTTTAATCCTCCTTTTGATTCTGGCCATGTTGTGGGGAATGCTTCTGAATTATCTGAGTTTCTTGAATATTTTGGGTATCAAATCCTTATCAAACATAAGGTCTAAAAATGTTTTCTTGCCGTAGTTAAACTGCCTTTTTGCTCTACTGTTTTCTTTTGTACAGAAACATTTTACTTTGACATAATTCTATTTTCCCACTATAAATTTTATGGCCAGTACTTTTGTTAATACATTCAAAAGAACCACTGCCAAGACCAAAGTTGAGCAGCTTTCTGTCACATGTTAACTTACAGTAGTTTTATGGTTTCAGATCTTGCATTTAGGTCTTTAATTCACCTCAAATTATTTTGTGCACATTGTATACAGCACCAATTTTATTATTCTGTATGTGGATATCAAGGTTTCTGAACACCATATATCAAACACATTATCTCATCACTACTGCACGTTCTTGGCATCATTTTTGAAGATCAGTTAAGTAAATGATTTGATTTCTGGATACTTTAAACTGTTTAGCTGGTCTATGTGTCTGTTTTTATAGCAATACCGTGTTGTTTTGATTAGTGGTAATTGAATTGAGTCTGTACGTTATATTGGGCAGCATGAACATTAAAACAATGTTAACTCATCCAATTAATTAATATTGTGCATCTTTCCTATGATCTGTGTTTTCTCTAGTTTTCATTAATGCTCTACAATTATAGACATGCAAGTTTGTTATTATTTTAAGTTTATTCCTAGGTTCCTTGCCCTTTTTAATTTTATTATAAATGGGATTGTTTTCTCATTTGTTTTTCTACTAGTTTACTCTTAGTGTATAGAAATGCAGTAACTTTTCTATGTTTTTTTCTTTTATTCTCTAACAGCAGTGAATTCATGCATTATTTCTAATAATTTTTCTTAAGTGTTTATGGTTTTTTATGTGTGGTGGTTTGGATTTGGAGAGTCCTCCAAAAGCCTCATGTTCCTATGGATACAATGTAGGGAATGGACACAGATGCTCACTAATTCCCCATACCCCAAGGTTCTAAAGTGTTACAGAATTTGAAATTCATGTATTTACAAAAAAAAAAAAACTTTAAATTTTATGGCATGTGAAATTTTTACCAAAATAAAATTTTTAAAAATTAAAAAAAAAAAACAATTATACAGCTTTAGTTTACTGGCTAAGAACTCAGTCAACCTGTGACTCTTGAATTTTCCCTTTCAATTTCATGCTCTGTAACTAAATTTGTAATAATGATCTTACTCATTTCTTTCTGTTCCTCTTTGGGAAAGAACTCTTAAAAAATCTGAAATAACTAAGTATGCTTATATCTACTGCTTTATGTGAAATATACTTTTATGATGTAGACTTAAGTTCTTTTAATGTATCAATTCATTTATTCAGTCTTTGATATGTTTATTTTAGGAGAACTGATTGATGTAATGATAACTCGAATGCATATTGTGTGTACATACATTTACCCTTCAGGGTTCAGGTAAGGAATTTCAAATTTAACTTTTCTCATTTTCTTTCTTACATTTTCTAGCCTTACAGATTCCATTGTTATAGTTCTTTTCTTACGTGGAATGGTGGTTGTGGCCATGTTAAAGAACCTCAATAAAGACATAATGAGATACAAAACAATTTCTAATAGACAAAGCTTGGAAGAAGCCAATATACCTGACTACAGCTGACTCAGTAAAGAAGGTGGGATATATATACACATTGGAGAATTACTTTGATGCACACTGAGACCATAATGCTCAGTGAAATGAATCGGATTCATAAGGTTAAATATCATTAGGTTTCTCTAATATCAAAAGAATCAAAATATGTAAGAGATATGGAAGAAAGTTGGAAGATGGACTTTGTGGAGAGGGAAGGTGGGGAGGAGGAGGTGAAACGATGAGAAGGGGAAATGGGATGCAATATGGAAATGAAATGAAATAAAATAAACTCTGGAAAAAACACAGTGGCCACATAAGATTATAATGGAGCTGAGCTATTCCTGCCTCTTAGTGATGTTGTGCTCATCATAATGTTGAACTGCAACTCATTATCCAAGTGTTTAGGGTGACACCTTGGAAATAAACTTTGCCACTAGTCATATAAAAGAACGGCATTTATGAGTATATGCTTCAGAATTTGCTGCAGTCACACCTCTATAGCCTTACAGCCAAGGGATGAGGGGTTCCATAACATTTCAGCTGTGAGGTGGGCAATGCAACCCATGCTTGTAGAAGCGTGTTCTTTGATGTTCACACAACAATATTGTCTATGAAACCTTAATCAGAATGTATCCCCATTATTAAGGCATGATTTTATTTAAAATTGTTATATCTTTCTATTTAACTCTGTCCTTTTCATCCTTACACAATGGCCTTCTGCATGAAGGTTTTATACTGAAGTTGACTTTATACACAAGAGCCACTCTTGCTCCCTCTGGATTGCCACATTTGTGGAATATCTTCCCATTTTTCCACATGTTATGTGTGTATTTAAAATTCTTACTTTTTAATTCACTCAGACTATGTTTTCTGGTGTGCATAGTTTAAATTGTTTATATTTTAAGTAATTAATTGGCTTCTTTATTCCTTATTTTTGTATACTTTTATAATGTTATATATTACAATCACATATTTGGATTCTTTTCTCTTTGTGCATGTGTTACAGGGTTTTTGTTTGTTTCCATGATACTTGCCTGAAATGTCTTATAGTTCTCTCCATCTATATTAAGTGAGTAACAACATCATTCCCACATTGTTGCTCCTCATGTAAATATTGTGCATTCCTAAAGTTATCATTTGCTTCTTTACCCGTTGTGTATTAATTATCAAACTCCTGCAGTTACAGCTGTTCTTTATTATTTTTATTTTGACTTTTATACTAGTGTTAAAAAAATTTACATCTCAATGCTATAGCTTTCCATTATTGTATAATCAAATATATCTTTATCATCTGATTAATTCTTTTATGTTGCCTCTTAGGATATCTCAAATTCAATTTTATGAACTCTCAAGAACAACTTGTAGGGCACTAGAAATAGGGATTAGCGCCTTCAAATTTTGTTTGTCCAGAAAAGATTTATTTCTCCTTCATTTATACAAGACAGTTTTGCCAGGTTTATTATTCCTGGTTGGTTTTTTTTTTTTCTTTCTTTCAGTATTTCAGTCCATTCTACTCTTTCCTGATTTTCACTGAGAAATTTGCTGATAGTCTATGGAGATTCCCTTGTATATGACGAGTCTCTTGAATATTGTTTCAGCACTCTCATGTATTTGATTTTTTGACAAGCAACCTCAGTAAGCTCATCAGTAATCTCTTTGTGACCAACCTGTTTGGAATCATGTGGCACTTTTGAATCTGGATGTCTGCTTTCTTCTCCAGATTTGGAAAGTTTTCAGGAATACATTTCTAAGTAAGTATTTTGCTCTTTTCTCTTTCTGTTGTCTTCCAGGACTTCCATGATGCACCAACTCTTGAGACAGACACAGCACTGCCGGCTGGGAACAGTTTGTAAACGTTCCAGCTCCATAACACAAAAGCAAGAGTGCTCAGTGGCTCTAGTGATAGAGACCACCAAAGACCATGGGGTCACTGGTGTCAAAGGCCTTGAAGCTAATGGCAAAAGCAAGAATGATGGGTCACAGGGAGACTGAGAACCAAGGGGACTTCCCTTTTTTTGAACTCTGCCAGTATTGGAGATTGGGTGACATGCTAAAATGAAGCTCATTTTTTCTGCACTAGAACACCTCTTTTGTCAAGCTGCTCTGCTCCAAGTGCCTCCGGAAGAGAGATGGGACCCCCAAAAGTCACACATGAAAACACTACCCCAGCAACATGGAAAACCACCAAAATGATCACCGCCAAAACCAGGAAGACGCAATCCACCACAAGGGAAGTTCTTCCCCGCCACAGAACTCAGGCATGAGGTTTGTGCATCACTCGGCTCATCTTCCCATTCCGATCTGAATGTCTCACAACTAGTAATGGCTTCCTAAAAAGGCAAACGATTCCACATTTCACTTCCTCCCACTCACGAAGGCGTTTTTCTAATTTTGGCATTGGGGTTGGAGATGAAGTGGAAAAGAATTTCTTCTGAACTTTCCTAACGGGACAGAAGATGGGTAAACTTTCCCTTAACATTAAAGAGAGAACAAACTTACCAAAATCCTCATGCAAAAATTATATGGACAAATTGTTATGCAATGATACGATATTGTGAGAGTGCTCTCTGCTACTTGAACTGATTCTCTATCACTGTCTCCCTCTCTGTGTGTGTATATGTGTATTTGTGTGTGTGTGTGTGTGTGTGTGTGTGTGTGTGTGTGTGTGTGTGTGTGTGTAAAGATAAAAATGCATTTTAGCTTACCTATCTTGTCTAGGTACATGAAAGGTACAGAACTCCCCTAGGCATTGTCTTAGCGTTTTCTGCCTTCCACAAAGAAGTGATTCATTATGTAATTTTTTTTCTGTTCTTGTGCAGAACAATACATTAAAAAACCACTCTCCCGGGATATAAATGTTCAAATGCTACAAACTTTATTACTAACTATTAGACACTGCAGAAAAGAACAAAAGATGATTTACTTATTTACTCGGTTTACATTTCTATTTTAAAAGCTAATATTTTAACCTACCAAACTATTTTTAATACATATTTTGAGGCTAATAAATATATTCTCCAGTGTTGCACTACAGCATTGCAAATCAAGGTGATCCATTGTGTCCACATGGAAATACACATTGCTGACAATAATGGGCTTTACTTTAACAAATAATTGCCTTCACATCCAGAAATGCAGAGCACAGCACCACAAAAAATGGAAAAATTGCTCTTTTCCCTTGGTGTGGATAATGGTGATGTGTTTCACTCATATATACAACGACATTCACTGCATTATTCTTCCAAGTGAGTGAGTCTCAGCAATTGAAAATTCTTGATCGGAAAAGTTTCCTACCTAATGATTAATCCTCAGTTGAATTTATTCTTCCAAATGCTGAAGCAGGGACTTCCTCTAGAAATCAGCTTCCTTCACACCCCGATGCCCTTCATGACCTGGCCCCTACATGTCTTTCTAGGCTTATATCTCACATTTCTGCTGATTGTATTTCCTGCTTTGCCATTTGGGGAGCCTCAAAAAAGCCATGCTGTCTTCTGCTCTGAAGCTTGTACAAGCATTCTTCCTTCTCCCAGAAACACTTGCTTCCACCAATATCCTTCATTGGTATTAATATCCTTCATTGGAATTTTCTCCCCCCCCCCATATTATTGATATGTACATGTGCAGAATTTAAGGTTTACAATTGAGTTGAGCATTGTGCACATACTTTCCTTGTCAAAGTGACAAGGGCTTTCCTGCTCTCCTTTTGTCCCTCCCCCACCCTTCTTTCCCTCCCTTCACCCCCATCCCCCTCTTTCTCTTTGTCTTTCCTTTGAAGTTCCATGAGATGGATGTGGTCTGGGTCTCTCATATCAGAGAGACCATCCAATGTTTCACCTTCTGCTTCTGACTCACTTCATTAAGCATGATATTCTCAAGTTTCTTCCATTTGTCTGTGAAAGCCTCCACGCTGTTGGACCTTACAGATGCGTAGTATTCCACTGTGTATAAGTACCACAGTTTGTGTATCAACTGGTCTATTGATGAGTATTTTGGTGACTTCCATGTTATAGCTATTGTTAGTTGTGCTGCTAAGAACATGGGTATACATGTATCTCTGTTGTATGTTGTTTTGGCCTCTTTTGGATATATTCCCAGGAGGGTTGTCACTGGATCAAAGGGGATATTTATTTCTACTCTTTTGAGAGCTCTCCATACTGCTTTCCAGAGTGGTCCAACGAATTTCCACTCGCACCAGCAGTGCAGGAGGGTTCCTTTCTCCCCACAGCCTCGACAGCATTGATTGCTATTTGATTTGTTGATATAAGCCATTCTCAATGGAGTGAGATGGTATCTTAGCGTTGTTTTGATTTGCATTTCTTGTATGGCTAGAGATGTTGAGCATCTTTTCATGTATCTATTGGCCCTTTGAGTGACCTGCCTCTTCATTTCATTTGCCCACTTTCCAATAGGATCCTTTATTTTGATGGGCTTAATTTTCTTTAGCTCCCTGTGTATTCTAGTTATGAGTTTCTTATCTGAGGTGTTGGTGGTGAATATTTTTTCCATTGGAATTTTCTTATCTGACAGCCTATGGGACATGATTTGGTGCTCCTATATAACTATGCAGCTATTTTATACAAATATTTATTTGTATAATTGTTTTGTATTCCATGTCTCACCATTCTAAAGGCATGAAAAGTTGTCTACTTAGCTTATTATTGGAAAGCCAGCACCCAATGCAGTGTTTTGTACTGTGTGTATACATGGCACATAGTAGAAACCCAAGAAATACTTGCTGAAAGAATATATAGCTTCATTTTTTTTTTTTTGGAAATGCGATAAACACTTTTCCTAGATTGGAAGTCAGCCAACATTATGCTGGAATTATCAGTCATAGCAAAAAATAAATGGGTTACAAATTAACACTTAGTAAATCCTGTAAGGTAATATGTCATGTGAATCCAAATTTATCTCCTCTGTTAAATATATGTTTTGAGTAATGATGTAACTTTTGGTAAAGGAAGTGGAGTCAGGTTTCTAAGTATCCTACTTCAAGCAGCACACTGATAGACTTTTCTATCCCGTTAACTTCTATAGAAAGAAGTGAAATTATATATTGTTAACTTCTATAATAATATCTCTAAGAACACACAACATAAAATCAAAAAGGACGAAAAGACTCAGTTTACCATTATTCGCTGATTCTCTATATTTTCTCTAGGAAACTCTTATTTGAAAATCTAACCAAAAGTTCATAGGAGAAAGGTATTCTTCCCTCAAAAACCATCCAACCAACCCCATGCTTCCTAAACTTCTTTGCCATGGAGTAAAAGTTAGTAACTTGTGATCTACCAATTTCTGTATACCTATCTCCTTGTGCTCTGGCAGGATCATGAAAACTTTCATTATGCTCGCGCCTACACACACACACACACACACACACACACACACACACACACACACAGAGAGAGAGAGAGAGAGAGAGAGAGAGACATAAAAACATTTTCCCACCGTCTTAAATTACCTGTCAAATTTCCTCTTGACTCTCTTTTTCTGCCATAAAATGAGATCAAGTTCTACTAAACTTTGAGGAATATTTCTAATGCATTAATATGATGAATCAAGAAGAACTAAGAAGTTTAATATACATATATATATATATATATATATATATATAATAGAAATGTCTAAAATAATTAAGAAAGATTTCATTCTAGCTTCACAAATCTTTGCAGCTTTCTAACATAGAAAAGTTAGCAAAAATAAAATACTTGGTGACATTTCAAAAATAAAATAAGAGAATATAAATCAAAGTAATAAGAAAATGTCACCAAGAAAATAAGTGTGCAGATATTTGAATAGAACTCCTGAATTTTAAAAACCCAAACATGATATATGCCTCCGTAACAGTAATGATGAATTTCAAAGTGACTAACAATAGAACTGGAATACCAAGCAAGGCTTTAGTAGATAATATTGCATATAAATAGGGACGCAGTCTATGTTGGCACGCTTCTTCTTAAGAGCAAAGACTTAGAAGGCATTCAATTTCATATTTATCAAGGAAATTGTCTTTTTATGTTCTTAGCTTTATTTATTATAAACAATGTGAAAAATGAAGTAGTACACTTCAAATTTACTTTCATTTTCTTTGAATTCATTGTCTCCTCCTAGTTGATCCACAATTTAGTTCAAATTTTCTCACAGACACAATTTCAAAGTACACTTTTCCAAACACACAGCTTTCATCCTTTAGGTGATCAAACAAATACACTCACAACATTTTTGGGAAGGTCCCTCATGTGTCGTGAGTTTCTTACTATAATATGAACCAAGCCAGAATGCATGGGCTGTCAGTTCATATTTACCACCTAAAGCAGAATTGTCATCAATCACAGAGAATCTGTCCTTGAAACAAGTTCCACAAGCAAAAATATCCTCATCCTGCATGTGACAAGATTCATGGTAAATCAAGCATTCCGAAACTGAGATTTAGGTAGTTGGTAGGCTTCCAACTTTAGACTTAAAATTTCTCCTATCTGCTCACAGAGATTTTGAACACAGAGATTTTGATTTCTAACCTGAGGGCAGGAAAATGTCTTGAACAAATCCTTCTGTCCTGGGTAGAAGTCGCCTTGTGGACTTTCTCCTCTACTTGGAGATCTAGAAAAAAGATGAAAAGGACCTTTATGAGATTCAAAGTCCAACAACTTAACAATAAGAGTTATTCAAATCCACAAGAAAACCAAGAAGAACATTGGAAATGGCAAATATGTATGCTAATATAAAACAATCTGAAAGAATATTTTCTACTTTTTTCCTTAATTTCTTTGAAAGACATAAATTGTATAAAGCAATAACTGTAGCATTGTGTTGCTTTTGTTCTAGTCACCATTCCATTGTTGTGACAGAATGCGTGACAAAAAGAAGAGAAAAAGAGGACTTATTTTCATTCAGTTTCAGAGGTTTCAGTAATGATTGGCTAGCTCCTTTATTTTTTGGCCTGCAGACAGACAGAAAAATATGTAGAAGTGCATGCAGAGGAAAAATGCTCACTTCCAGGCAGCCAGTGCGGAGAAGGAAGGAGAGAGAGAAAAAGAGAGACAAGAGAGAGAGGGAGAGAGAGAAAGAGAAAGAGAGACTGGTATTCATTCATGGCTTCTTCCTTTTGCTTTTATTCCATCCAGGTCCCTAGCCTGCTGGAGAATGACAGGTCTCTGCTCAGTTTACTATCCCACATGCTCTGGAAACACCTTCACAGACACACTGATAGGTGCTGGTAATTATCTAGTCATTCCTCAATCCTATCAAATTAACAATTAAGATTAACCATCACATTATATATATCAGCAGCCCAGAAGAGTTAAAGAAAGTAGAAAATTTTGCCAAAGTTAGTTACGATTGTTTTGTAGATTATGGTAAATTCAGTGCATTTCATAATTCCCAGTGCAATCCGTAAGAAAATATCTCAAAAATAATTTAAATTAATAGAAGAATTAAAATTATACACTAAAAATATTATCTTGCCAAAAAAGCAGTCTAGGAAGAAAGGAACAAAGGAATACGCAACTCAATAGTTACAGTAGGGAATTTTAATATTCAGAATACATTAGTTATGAAACCACTATACAAAAAATTACTACACTCCAACATTACCAACCAACTCAAACTGATGTATGTAGACCATGTCACTGAATGGATGCAAAATTCATTTTCTTTTTAAGTGCATATAAACACGTTCCAGGATGAGGCCAAAACGTAGGACACAGAACACATCTCAAATGCTAAAAGATTAAAAATCACGCAACGTATATTTTCAACCACAATCAAATTAATAAATGAACAACAAAGAGCCATCTGGGAACTCCTTAAATTCTTAGATATTAAACAGCGTAAAAGTAATAAGGCAAAAGTTAGTTCTTTGAAAAGACCAACAAGATTGGCAAATCTTTCCCTAGATTAAGTAATGTGAAGGACAGAGCTACAGCTTAGTCAATACAAGTCATAAAAAAATACAATGTTAAAAATGTCTTGCCTTTCACCAAAACCAATAAATAAAAAATGCCTAAAAACATCAAAACTTATAGCATGCAAATAAAGCAGTGTTTAGAAAAGTATTTGTGGCTTCAAAGGCCTATGTCAGAGAAGAAAGCTCTCTTGATAATAACGTACACTCCTACTGTAAGGAAATAGTAAAAGAAA
This sequence comes from Ctenodactylus gundi, assembly GCA_004027205.1. Lineage (NCBI taxonomy): Eukaryota > Metazoa > Chordata > Mammalia > Rodentia > Ctenodactylidae > Ctenodactylus > Ctenodactylus gundi. The sequence goes on from PVKB01000285.1 coordinate 305,610, forward strand.
AGAAAACTTAACCCATATAAGCAAAAGAATGGACATAATAAAGATCAGAGCAGAAATCAATCAACTATAAAGCTGAAAAAAGCAACAAAATTAAAAGTTATTTATTTTAACTGGTCAACAAAACTGGGAATTAATTAACTGAACTGAGGAAGAGGGGGAAAAAGTAAAAACACAAGTTAATAAACTCAAAAATGGATAAGGAAATACCATCACATTAAACAGAAGTTAAAATATGTACACAAAATGACAAAAAGAAAATAGATAAACTTCTAGAAATAAAGTGCAAAATATGTAATTATACCATATCAAAAATGTTGATAAACCAATGGCTTAATGTACATGTGAAAATAAAGTTGAACATCACAGTTTATTAAGGGATACAAAATAACCCTTTTGCTGCAATGTTCAGATATACCCAAGTGAATATGCCTATCCACTAACTGCAATGTTCATGTTTACTCCACAAGCTTGAAAACTTTTTTGAGTATTTTTTGGCTAAAAGTCAACATGATGGCAAGTTTATTTCCATATGACAAAGGTTTAAAATAAAAATAAGGTCATCTACATGCAAAACAGCTTAATATGTTATGAATAAATGCAGGAAATTGTCAAGTTATCACCTTTTTATCTTTGTGGACTTTTGACACACTTTAAGGAAAAGAAACCAAAAGCAATTATCTCGGTGAAAATGTTAAAATCATAAGATACACTGCTTAGACACTAGAACAACCACAATAAAAAGGAAGGAAAAATCCAAAGTGTAGGCAAAGATGAAGAAAAAACTGGAACTCTCATTTCTGGTGGAAATATAAAGTATTACAGGAACTTCACAAAAACAGTTTGGCATTTAACATTTAAGTTTAAACAAAAAGTTATATGATCTAACAGTTCTACTACTTGGAAACCCAAACTTATGAGCACGTATGCCCACAAAAATATTTGTAAGTGAATATCCATAGCAGTGTCATTAATGAGAGACAAAAACTGGAAATCACCCAACTGTCATCAAATGGTAAATGAATAAAGTGTAGTTTACACACACGATAGATACTACTCAGCAAATAAGTACTGACACGTGGTACATCGTGGGGGCACCTCAGAGATGCTAGAGGAATAGAATGAAACTTGATTCAAAAGGCTACGTGTTACATGCTTCCATATATGTGAAATAGCTTCATCAGATGAATTTATAGGACACAGGTCAATGATTTCCTAGATTTAAGGGGAGTAGGGTAGGGGGGGATGAGGGAGGGAGAGGGAGGGACAAAAGGAGAGTGGGAAAGCCCTTGTCACCTTGACAAGATGCGTATGTGCACAAAATGCTCAACTCCATTGTAAACCTTGAATTTTGCAAGTATACATAACAATAAAATGTGGAAAAAATAATAAAAATATACCTCATCATAAATTTAAATTTAAAAAGAAAAGGAAATTATTTACAACTGCAGAGAACATTTGGGGAAAACTCTTCTAAAAACGGATTTTAGTGAAAGTTGCACAACTAGAAATTTGCTTTAAAGATGACTGCATCGAGCTGAACGTGATGGTGCACACTGTAACCTCAACGTCAGGAGGATCGCCAGCTTAAGGCCAGCCTGGACTGTGCCGTAAGACCCTGTTTCAAAAACAAAATAAACGAAAGATTGAATGGAATTTCACACTTAGAATAGATCGATTTGATGGTGTAACAACCATATAACAATCAAAGGTGTTCGTGGCTAAGATATAATAGGGTAGCAAGAGGCAAGTGGCTCTGTTTAGGTAAGAAAACCCAATTTTTATTAAAAAGGAAAGTGTAAAATGAAAGCATAGTGAAATGCAGTTTTTATAATTTGGGTTTGCTAAGATTTTGTAGCACATATGATTAATAAGAATTCAGTCAATAGGCACCTTTATTTATGACTGGAAGGAATATTATTTGGTGTTCCCTCTATGAGGAGAAATCTGACTTTGTATATTGTGCTAGTTATTCTTCCTTTTCAACTGGATTAAAAACCCCTTGAAAAGGTAACTTGATGGGGAGAACCGTGCTCACCAGGGGATTCCACTCTGCGCAGTTGAATGTGACTGACCACGCACCTGGGGGCGGGGCCGATGGGAGGGTTAGGGGCCTGGGAGTGTCCCAGCAGAGGTCTCCTGCGGGAGCTTCCACCCCGTGCTCGGTTTCCCGGCTGTCATGCAGTGAGGAGCTTTGCTCAAACACACTCTTTTGCCATGATGCTTGTGCCCTGCAGCCAGCGGCCACAGACTAAAAACAATAATTTTATTATGGTTAAAAAAATCACATGACATAAAATGTGAATTCCAAATTTGTAACACGTTAGAACCATGGGGCCTGGGGAATTAGTAAGTATCTATGTCCACCCCTTTTTCACAGGTTCACTCCCTTCCCGCTGTCTCTCTTTCTACCCTGTCATTCATGTTGGGCCTTTTATGTTATTATTTTTGTGCATTTCCTAGGAGGAACACTTATCTATAGTCAGTCTTTTGTGCTTGGTCCATTTCACTGAGCATTTATTGATTCAAGGTGGCCTCATTTTCGTCCAAACACTTCATATCTGTCTTTCTTTACGGCTGCATGGTATTCCATTGTGTATAGGTACCACATCTTATTAACCGTTCTTCTATGGATGGGCAGGTAGGTTTTTTCCAGGATTTGGTTCTATAAATTGTGCACCTACAAACATAGGTTTTCATGTGTCTTTTTGGTACACTGACTTTATCTCTTTTGGAAACATGACCAGTAGAGCAGTAGCTGGATCAAATAGAATTTCTATTCTCAGCTTTCCGAGGAACCACCAGACTACTTTCCGTAATGGTTGTATCAGATTTCATTCCCACATTCCCACCTGCAGCGGAGTAGAATTTCTTTTCTTCTACACCCTTGCCAACAATTGTTTTGTTTTCTGGGTTTTTTTGTTTTTGTTTTTGTTTTTTTTTTAGTTCTTGAAGTAGACTATTCTCATGGAATGAGGTGAAACCTCAATGTTATTTTTACTTACATTTATCTGATGGCCAACATTGAAGAATATTTTTTCACATGCTTGTTGACCATTTGTACTTATTCTTCTTCTGAGAAGTTTCTTTTCATTTCAGCTGCCCACTTCTTGATGGGATCATTTATTTTAGGGTTTCATGTTTTTCAATTCCTTAATCCTTTGTCTGAAGTATTCCTGGTTAATATCTTTTCCTGGTTAATATCTTGTCTTCTCACCTTGCTGATTGTTTCTTTTGCTGTGAAAAGCTTTTTAACTTAATGTAGTCTCATTTATTGCTTCTTGCTGAGATTTCTTGTGCAGTTGGTGATCTCTTCAGAAAATCCTTTTCTGTCCCTATGTCTTCTAGGGATTTACCTATCTTATCTTCCAGTAAGTTCAGTGCTTCTGTATTAATGTCCAGTTCTTTAATCCATTGTGATCTGACTTGAGTGTGTGGTAACAGATATGGGTCTAATGTCATGTTTCTTGACTCAATATTTATGCTGCTGCTCCCAGTGATGCTAACTGACGATCCCATTGATGAAAATGCAAGATATTCACTAGAAGCAAAAGGGTATAACCAATCCAGAAGTCCACTGATAGGACAACAAGTGGAATCTAATGCACATATAAAAATATCCAAGTCTGAAATTACTTCTGTTCACTGAGAATATGCTTTTATATGTAAAAAATGCTTAAAGTGAATTGTTACAACTAATGAACAAATTCAGCAAAGTAGCAAGATATACAAACCAATAAAAATGAGTTGCATTTCTATATATTAACAATGAGTAATTTGAAAAAGAAATTATGAAAATAATTTTAGCAACAATAACATCAAAAATACGAGACAAACATAAAATATAAATGAGGTGGAAGGCGTGTACAATAAAAAAATAAAAATATTTTATAAGAAAGCTAAAGACATGAATAAGGAAAATTACATATCGTGTCTATAGAGGGGAGGAATTAATATTTTTAAGATGCTGTGCTATCCGAAATGATCATAGATCTGATGTACCCTCTATCAAAATCTCAATGATATTTTTGCAAAAATAAAAAAATGCATCCTAAGATTTATATGAAATTTAATCAATCCAAAATAACCAAAATAATCTTGTAAAAGAGGAAGCGTATTAATACTGAAGGGAATTATATGTGTGTGAAAGTAGAAAGCATATGGAAAACTCTGTATCTTCTTTTAAATTTTTGTGAATGTAAAGTTGTTCTAATTATAAAACATATTACAAATACAGTAATAAACAAGAAAGGATGAGTATTCATACCTCTTGATTTTGAAACTTACTATTACAAAAAGTTACAATAATCAAGACAACTTAGTACAGGCATAAGGAGAGACACATAAATCGGTATTATAGAACAGAAAATCACACATAAATCCTCATGTACATGGAAAAATTATTTTACACAAAACCAGCAAAAATATTCAATGAAAAAAGGACAGTGCTTTCAACAAATGATTCTGGGATAATTAGTTACCTACATGCAGAAAAATGAAGTTGATCCTAACACCATATATAAAAAAACCTAACTCAAATTGGGTTAAAGAACTAGAACTAGAAAGTACTTACAAAGTAAAACACGGCAAAAGTTTCCTTGACATTAAATTAGTAATGACTGATTTGATAGGCTTGAAAAGTATGATGAAACAAAAGAAATAACAGATAATATAGATCCATAAAAGTAAAACCCTTTATGCATCACAAGGCCACATCAACAAATTTAAAAGAAAAGTCAAATATCAGTGAAAATTCACAAATTACATACATAACGAAGGATTAATATCCAGAATTTGTAGAGAGCTCTTAAAATGTAATAATATAAAAACAAACCAATCTGAAAATGACTGAAGTGCTTCAGTAGACACTGCACCAAAGAACATTCACAAATAGCCAAAAAGCCAACAAGCACCTGAGAAAATGTTCAACATCACAATTATTTAAAAAGTTCAAATGAAGATACCACCCTAGACCCACTGACAAGGTTACGATTTAAAAAGAACTGCAAATAACAAGTGTTGATGAGAAAACAGGACAATAAGAACCCTCAGGCACTGTTGGTGTGAATGTAAAATGCTAAACAGCTTTAGAGAACAGTGTGGCAGTTCCCCAAAAAATTACCATGTGATCCACCAACTCAGTTTTTGAGTGTATGCTCTTAGGTGTTGAAAGCACTATTAAAGAAATATTTGTAAACTCATATTCATAGCAGCAGCATTCATAATAGCTAAAATGTGGAAACTACCTAAATATGTATCAGTATGGTATATAAATACAGATAAAGATCATCTGCCTTTAAAGAGTTGGAAATCCTTCCAAATGACACCACAGAGATGAAATCTGAAGACATTCAGATATGTCAACATGTAGGAGAGGGAGGAAAGGAGAATTACTGTCTGATAGGTACAGAGTTTTCATTTTAATCTAAGACACTGAGATAGCAGTACATTGAATCTAATATATGGGGTGTCCCAAAAGTTTGTTAATTTTTCCTATGCAAGGCAACTTTTGCTCACATTGCACACTGAATATAGTTCTTCCATAATATTTCTCATAGCATTAGTTTTACTTCAAATATTCTGGCAAATGAATCTTCATAAACTAATTTTTCTATTATATTTTATATTTTATATGTATGATGACCTCCCTGTTGCTGGTTGCTAGTTACTGCATATTACTACAGAAATAACTACAACTTTGGCTTTTTTGTACTTTGAGAAAAAAACAATTTAAGTGTCAGGAAAGCTACTCAATTTAAAATTGTTTCTTTGTGTAATAAAAACTATTTTTAAAAATCAAACATGGCTTTTGAAACAGACCCTTTTCTTCTCCAATAGAGGTTTTGTTCTTCTGTAATCATAGTTTTTAAAAAGATCTATCATTTAGAATATTATTTAAGAATAATTAAATTTAGAGGATAATTATAATGAAAACTAAAAATGCATCCTTGACATGCAATAGGCTTAGTGGAAACTGAGCATTCTTACAATGAGGATCTCTTCTTGGATAATCTCATACAGACACATGTTTCATTTTAAATCACATACACAATACATGAATATCTCAAGACAGTTCAGCTTTTGCCATCTTTCTTGCTAAGATTTGACTTTATTGTCAATGTCATTCTTTCCGTCAACTTCATTTGTGTTTCTTTGAAATTGGAAAACTTCTCAGTAGCTTAACAAAGCACACAGATGCACAATGCCAACACGCTGAAAAGTATCAGGAAAAATCAGATGATAAAAAACGTAAGCAGAATGGGCAAGAAAAAAAATTAATCATCATTTTACCCAAGGGCCTTTTCAGAACAGGAACCATTCGTCACCTCCTAAAAATCTGTAAATTACTATTAGCTCCAAAGCCAAATGTTTTTATTTTGAAAACCCATACCCATTTACTTAGTTCTTTTTTTTTTTCACTTGTCATTTAACAAACATCAGTAAAGGCTCTGCTGAGTCAGGAACAAAGATAATAACCAAAAAGAATGAATTTACTTAACCCTAAAGATAAACAGACAAGTCATAGTCCCAATGTGCCAAAGACTCAAGTCCAGCAAAGAAGAAAAAACACACACACATAATCCTAGCACAGTGCTATCTGAGCAGCAGTAGTAGTGTATACAGGTAGAAGACCCTGGAAGAGGGGATGAGTAACCCTGTGCAGAGAAGGTGTTTTCACTAGAGTAGTGATGTATAAATAGGTTTTAGAAGATAAGTAGAAATTTGTTAGTTGCTCATTGCATAAAGCACTCCTGCAGTCAAGCAGGGAGAGTGAACCCCCAGTGGGAAATTCTACATAGTGAGGTACTGAAGGAAAGCCAAGTATGAGGGGTGTTACCTACAAAGGTGAGAACATTTCCCATCCCAGTTTCTCCTCACTCACCATAAACTTCTATTATAGAGACAGAGAAATCTTACAGAACAAGGAAATTCAGATGTTATATTTAGAGTTCTCCTGTAGACTGTAAATTAATTGGCAAACATTGGTCGCACTGTTATTTGCAGTGGAAACAACGTAGATGTTCCCTTTTGTGAGTTTGATTAAATAAATGATAATACTGCATTAAGGTATAACAGTATGCAATTGTTTCAAACAATAAGATGGTGTGACATAAGAAGATGAACCATGCTCCAGAATCTAATATTCAGTGGGAAAGGAATATGTAAAAGAAGGGCTATTTGTATATTGGCTCTTCAGGGGGAAATTTAAATGACATACAAATTACTAGGCCATGACCTACTAAGCACAAATGACTACAGTTTTTTAAATCAGATCACTCAGGAACCCACTTTATTTCTTCATTCCTTTTCTCTCACCTAATGAACAAGGTAGCACTAATCAGGACAGCGGGAGGATGAGAAACAGAGGAGTCAAAAAAGGAATTCCTTGTCAATCATAGATTCCCTCACAAATTTATAGTCAAAAGCACTCTGCAGATGACTACAAGAATCTTTCATCAGTACACTTCTCTTGTGATCAACAAATTTCAGTTCTTATTTTATCTGGTCATCTGTGCACCTGTAGCAATTTCAGGCAGGAGGCTGAGGCATGGAGGATCAAGCAGGAAGTCCAGATGCCTCCTGAAACGTGGACACCCTGCCGTCAGGTGAGAAGAATTGGACCTCAGGGCAGCAAATGATTCTATATAACAATAGCCCGGTGCTGCAGAAGGGCAAGATGAGGAAGACGCATGCTCCTGTGGAGGCTGCTGTATGGAAATGATGTGGACGTACAATCATGTCTGTCTGGGCTGGTATCATTTTGAACTTAGTTCCCAGAAAATACCCTAGTACTTTGTATCTGTCATGTACCTAAAAGACTGAGTACCATTGTTTAAATTCCACAGCTCCCAGCACTACTATTTTACACTTCACCTACCCTCAATGAAACATAACCGCACCCGTGTGTATCCATGGAAATAAAAAGGCATGATGGGGGAAGACACCGACAGACACAAGAGCAACACCTTCACACCTAACACCCAACAGCAGTTTCCAACTGTAACACACGAAGTTCAGTGTCCACAACTCTTTATTTTGTTCTAATAGAATCAAAAATTCATTGTGTTATTGTATTATTTGCTCCATTTTGTCAAACATGCTATAAGTATTGCAGTTATGGGCAAAAATAACCTAGAGGTGTACATGTCCACCTATACGTCTTGAGTTTGGAATGTCCTTTTTTTTTGTGGCACAGATTCTCAGAGCCATGGTCTGAGACAACTGTTCCTTGGGTTCTGGGATGCTCACTGTGCCTGTCCAGTCTTCGATAGCAAAGTTCAAATGGAATTCATCAGCATATAGAAATCCTTGTTGAAAAAAAAAGTTCTCTTTGGTTAGTAGCTATGAATCACTGCTTTGGAAAGCACCTATATATCAGCAGAAAATAAGGAATGTGTTTTATACAACCAATGCAATGCTTCCCTTTAATTCAGATTCTATCTCTCCATGAATTCTACGAAGGTTCCTACCTTGGTCACTGGTTTTCTCTTTTTTTAATTTAAGCTTCCAAAATATTTTTTTAAAAATATTTTGCTTAATTAGTTTTTCTTAGTTTGAAATATGTCTGCAGCAATATAATCTACGGCCACAAAAGTGGTAGGCAAACTCCATCTTTCTTACTCAGAATCGTGTCTTCATTTGTATTACAAACTACTCAACAGATACAAGTTGAGGATACCATGTACCATTGAAACAGGCACCACTGCAAGAAAGATGCAGTGTTGAATGAGCACAAAGACAACTGCACTTGCAGCGCTGTCGTGAAAACAGTAATTGTGTCATCTTCAGAGAGATTAAATTAGGTAAAAGATGCAGCACACACAGTAAAGTGTTTGGCATGCAGTAGTAAGCAGGAAATACATTTCAGTCATTATTTGTGCCTTCTGTGACTTAGCCGTCCTCACTGGTGTCATGTGTTCAAGGAGAAAATCTGCACTGTATATTAATTGTCTGTGTATTAGCACAAAGAGAAAAAGAAGAAACAAGAGACCACAATTTTAGCAAGGCAGCACTTGACGTTCTGCAAGGATTAAAGCAAAGAGGCCTATCCCACTTCTATACAGACAAGTGATCCGCTAAACGGTCAGTAAAGTCTCTTTTTCCCTGCCCTCTCTTGGTTCTGAAAACATCACAGAACCTAAGTCTCTGGTTTCATTAAGTGTAAAGCAAGGTCATGATGATATATAAAGAAACCCAGTAGCACCATTTCTCCAGCCACCTCCTACTGCGAATTATGAGCCTCTGAATGTTCTGACTTGCCTTTGTGAGATCACAGCTTTCACACCTTGCCACTTCATCCTCCACTGCCTGCACCCTCTTAGCAGCCAACCTGCACCTCTGCTTTAGGTTTAAAAATAACATTGCCGAGCCAGGCTGTGCGACCATGTAACCTCCAGGATTACCACAGCCAGCATTCAAAAGGGCTTTCCTTGCTTGCTGTGTGGCCTGCTGTGAGGTGTTGAGAAGTAGCACTGGGACTTCCCTTCTTTCAGCAGCTGTGCCCTGTTCCCAAGAGGACACATGTCAGAGCAGAGGTTTTGCAGGCTGAAAATACATGACCAGGTTTTCAAAACCGCAGTCACAAAGCATTCTACAGCAACCTGCTTTGTTCATTTGACTCTCCGAGGAGGAAAAAAATGTCCTCCTGTAATTCTTTGAATTCCAAAATTCTTCTTTTGTACACTAGCTCTTTATTCACCCACAAAAATCCAGTTCTTTAGATAGAATGTCCGAGACATGAAATACACTATTAGCATAATAATGCTTGAAGGGACACCTTGAGAGGTTACCCACCAGACATTAGCAAGCACTTTTCCAAAATTACATGCTACAAATACTCTAGACAGAACACCGCATTCGCATTCACTTCCTCTGCTCTTTTAAATGGTCTCCTTTCAACCAGCTTTCATTACTCACCACATCATGGAGCCAAAAAACATAATTATAGTCTGCTGCTTCACCAGAGAAAGATTTTCATGAAGAAAGAAGAAAAAATTAAAAAGAAAGGAAAAAAGCACAGGTTTCTTTAGTCTGTACAAAATTTCTAGCTACCACAAGTGACAAACTGCTGTATTGAAAGGCAGTTCTTCAGGATGGTGCTGCACGTGATGATTCAATTCAAAAGGCAACAGAATACACCACACTCAAGATGTCTGACATCCCAAAACTAGGCAGAGCCTCGGCTGGATCTGAGGTTCAGGGAAGTTAAATGGGGCAAGAACAGGGTAATATCATTGAAGTAAATTCATCTCTTAGATCTCTGACAGCAAGGACTGTGCCTTGATCTTTACTATCTCCCCCAGACATCATATATATATATATATATATATATATATATATATATATATATATATCAGAAGACTTCAATGTATGATTGTTGAATAAAAATTAATAAATACTAGAATGCTTTTTGTGCCTGGGAAGTAAGCTGATTATAGTATCTAAAGCACAGTTTCTCAACAGCAGCACTATTAACACTTTGCCTGAATAATTATTATTTGAAGCTATACTGTGTTTTGCAGATTGTTCAGCAGCCTCTGTGGCCTATCCCTACCAAATCCCATTCATAATAACCAAAAATATACCCACAGATGGTCAAGTATCACTTAGGAAACAAAACCACACTTAGCTGAGAGCCTCTGGTCTAAAGGACCAATGTGTAATATATAGGGAAATCCTCTGAATCCAAAAGGTCAGACAGCAGGATGCTAGGCAACCTAGCAAAGTTCAAGGAGCAAACTACAGAAAAGACTTGAAAATCACATCCATCAGGATTCTACTAGTTGAAAGTGACTTCACTCAAAGTGGGCTGAGCAGTGTAAGGTAATCTATTAGAAGAGAATCTGAAAATCCAGAGACATAACATCTTCTGCTTTGGAAGATTCTGGGATCTCAAGCCCTGTCATCGGAACTCAGTTTCTCTCCATGGCCAGCCTCAACTTTCCTGCACGATGGCTCCCCTTTATGGCGACAAAGTGTCTTCCACACCATCCCCCCATTGACTTTCCACCAGAACAGTTACCATCCTTGACAAGACAGCTCTTCTTTCTTAATAATTCTAGAAAAAAAAAATCTGACAATCGAGCCACTTTGTGTCCTGCTGAAGAATCTGTCTATCTCTGACCTAACCCAGTAGAATGAGAGAATTGGCCTGCTGTCACACACCAAGTGGTCAGATCTAGTTCACATGCGCACACCTGAATCTGAGAGTAAGGAAGAGGCAAATCACACCCAAAGTACTTAGGTTGACATCAGGGTATAGAATGGTGTGTTAACAGATTCAAGACTATACTACCGGTTGGGTGGTAATAAACATTTGAAAACCAATATCCCTACTAGTCCTAGTTGGCAGCAGTACATAAATTGACTGAAATAATAATAAAAAAAAAAAACCTGGAATCCTGAAATGGAACACACAATAAGGGCTCTGTACTGATACAGAATCCCAGCTCAGGCCCGTTCAGATAGGATACTGTTTGTAACTATTTTCTCTGAAACTTTCTTTCCAAGATCTGTGAGCACTTATTAAACATGAAGAGATTTATGTATTCAAATAGCAACATTTAATCTTTCCCCTGCCCGGCTCAATTTGCATACCTTGGCTTTCATTCTGCCCTTTCTGAAAATCCCCTTGGGTAAATTCGGGCTTGAAACAGCTCCTCCCAGCTTGATTACAGACATTTTCTATTTTCTGCTGCACACAGACACTAATATATGAGTCACAGAGTGGGATCTGCTAACTGTTAAAGCCGAAGTTGAAGGCAAAAATGGAAGACTTGCAATATCTTGCCCTGGTAGTGGGAAGAGAGTTTTCCTTCTTAGTGAGTTGCTGAACACGATCATATTTATGTCCTAAGACCATATGATAACCCATAATAATGGCTGTCAATTGTGGTCTTGAGACTGTAGGTGCTATTTTTATTAAAATGCCAATCCTTCATAAATCTTACTGAGGGTTTTGCTCCAGACTCTTTTTTGTCTAATGATATGTTGGATGGGACAGACCAACTGCATTCCATTCTGAATCTGAAGCTTGCGAATCTTAACAGTGTGACAAAATGTAGGCATTTGTGTTGAAATGAGACGAGTTTGCTCAGTTCTAAGTTTAAGGTTGTTTTACACAGAATAAAATTCCTTGGGGACAAAAACTAAGTGATTTCAGTCTGTAGGGTGACATCAAACATTATACTGAGAGCAACCTGAAGTTGACTGAAGGGCTCCGTCTGATCTGAAGGGCAAAATCTTGGATCCTCAGGTACAGCAAAATCAATATCTCTGATAAGAATTGAAGAAAAGTCCTCTAAGGCACACCTTCCTAAATTTTAAAAATAGTTATTCTTTTGTAAGTATAGTTGGCCCACTCTAATGCCAGTCCAGGTTGCTTCTCATTAGAAACCTCAGCATCTAATTATGATATAGTCTGGTTCTTGTTCCCCTCTATGCTGGCACACTTTAGCATACCAGGTGAAGCCTCATCTCCATCTATTCTATGCTTACACACTGCAGTTGTGTGCTGCAAAGGTTTCTCTTTTGCAGCATCTGGCATACACAGATTTGAATCACATTCTGCCTCTTACCCTTGTGACCTATACAGTCCATTACATATCTCTTCTTCAATTCTAAGACTTGGACACACCTACCAAATAACATTGTGTGAATGTTACCAGTGTGGATTACCAAATATTTGATAGAGTAGGACTTTTATCAATGGTGGCTGTTATATTTTATTAATGTCTTTGATTATTACTTAAAACAATCCTTGATCTACGTATGCCACTATGCAACACTCTCTGCCAATGTGATCTCTGTCACCTCTCTCCTATTTATCGAACTAGGTATGACTACAGTCTCTCATTTCGGTCTGGCAAACTGTCCCCTGAACATCAGTACGGCACGCTCCCCTGCCCATGGTGACTATCTCCACTGAGCAATGTAGTGCCACCCCAGATAGTACCACAGAGCATTCACTGATACATTATTAACAGATGGATATGCAGATACAGAAATACGTATTTGTTGCATAATACCATAATATATAGTAGAGTACATAGCACTTGCATACATGTTTACTGGGAACACACACACATGTAGAGATAGAGAGAGAACAAATATTTTTCTCTACAAGAGCAGCCTTCTCCAGGAATTGGACTCTATTTGATTGATACATAGCATCTCAGTACTGAAAAAATCATATTTGTTGAGATCTCTTTACCCCATTTTATTTTTCTTACTTCATTACTCCCTCACTCAAATGTTTAAAGAAAATGTCATTTTTTCCACCCAGAATAAATAGTTAGCTCATAAACACATCATCAATAAAAGTGTCCCTAGGGGCTTTTTTACTATTTCCTTTATGTGAACTCATAACTTTTAGCACGCGATAGTACAGTCTGTTTTCATGAATGGCCAGGCTCATTTTTCATGAGAATAATCAAGGCTAAGTTCACCCCTCGAGGCTTTACGCACTATGAGGTACCTCATTTTAGTAGAAGTCTGAGCAATCTGTTTATTTAAGAAGCATATATTGAGCACTTATTTCAACGTAGTCTCTACACTAAGAATTGAGATACATATATAAACAAATCATTGCTGGAACACTGAGTGGAACGGCTGATATAATGTGTGCATGAGTTATAAGCCACACAAAAAAAGAAAAAATACAATACCTCATCAGAAACTAAGCCTTTTGGGCCTCTTTTGTCTTGCCTGTAATGTTAATGCTGCTACCGCTGGAAAAATGTGAGGGGCATGATCTCAAATGTGATTCTCCAAACAGACTTGACCTCTCAGGCAGAGGATTCCATTTCTGGCCTGAGAGCCGGCTACAAGAGGGGGCAGAACATGTTCTCGGGGATTCAGCTGTTAAATGAGTCAGAAAAGACCATCACACAGAGATCAAAGGGTTGATTACATACTTCTTCACTCATCGAAATCTTAGCTTTAAGGTTGTCACAAGTGATTCCTCACATGTGAAAAGGATTTATGACCACTGGACTCATGAGCACTACTGGAGAATTCTCTGACCGGCTCCGGAAGCACAGCCTGAGTTGTGGAAATAACTTCACTTTGACCTTGCCAACTAATCCCTCCATAACTTTTCATTCACATCACAACCCTCCTTCATATTATGAAGAATATTTTATGAATATCAATTATTAAGGTATAAGCATTCTTTTCTACATTTTCTTGCTTTGAAATAACAACTTCTTACAGTATATTTTAGTGACACCTAAATTAAATTGACGGAGAAATTGAGACAAGGCTAATTTTTTTTTCAGAAATTGCATGTTGAGGAATCCTTAGGTGAGTTCAGAATAACAAAAGCCCTGAGGCTAACCACATAAAGGCATGATCCTTAAATTGTCCAATTTAAGCCCACTGCTACCAGGACTGTTTTTATAAACAGTATAAGTCTCATATAATGCAATTATAGGCTTAAAGCTATTTGTCAATGTACTTGATCAAGGCGTGCAACCTTCTGGTTCTAATCAGGACTTGAGAGGCAGGTCTCAACAGGATTTTCAGAAAACAGGACACCCTCCTGTGTGCCAGGAAGGGCTGTCTCTTTTGTATCCAGTGCATTTTAGAAACAACTGTGGCATTATTTTGTGTCTACTCAATCGCAGCACACTGTATGTGCTACCCAGTGACCCCAGACATTGTCAGGCTACAAACAAACGCCTAAAGGGTGAGTTTTGAATATGCCAGTCAACAATCAAAAATCCTCAGTGACTCATCCTTTGTATTTGCGTTTGCCCATAAACAAACCTTGAGGTGAGAGCCAACCACACAGCTTATTTAGGAGATGCAGGGAACTTCTGAAGAAAAGTAGTGAGGTGGCAAGGGGAAGAAAATACAGCCATTGGAGTTTGTTATATGAGTCAGGCTGCCCAGAGGGCAACTGGCCCTTAATCCACTGATGAAACTCAGGAAATAACATGAAACTCATGCCACAGGATGTTTCTTTCCTAAATGTTATGGTTTGATAGGTCCCCACAAAAGACAAATTCTATTTGATCCTCAGATCTATGATCTCAGTCTGTGGATTTATTTGTAAATTAGGTCATTCTGGGTTTAGTTAGTTGAAATGTAGTCATACTGGAGAAGAATGACCTTTAGTCCTTTATAACTGGTGTCCTTATAAAAAAAAAGAAGGTATGACAATACAAAGGAAGAATGCCTTCTGAAGATGGAGGCAGTGAACAGAGTTATGCAGCTACCAACTAAAAAAAAAAAAAAAAAAAAACACCATTGACTAATGCCTACCAATAGGACCTAGAAAGAGGCAAGAAAAGGTTATATGCAGAGTCTTACAACCCTGACTCACCTTGCCAACACTTTAATTTTGAACTTCTGAGTCCCCGGTATTATGAAACAATAAATTTCTGTTATTTGAGGTCTCTAAATTTTCATCCTCTGTTAGGGTAGTTCTACACTAAACAAGTACAGGGTATCCTGGTATGCAATATTTCTATCAATTGTAGGGAAGAAAGTTAAGTCCTCAGTACATTAGAGCAGACTTTTGAAATTCCAGAAAAACCTCCAAGCATCAAGATGCAGAAATTGGTAGTTGGAAGTTGACTGAGAACACAGGAATTGCCCGAGAGTGATATCTAGGTATTGACCACCTCCTCCAGATCCTGTTATCTATAAGATAATGTTCAGTGCTCTAGGTTGGCATTCTAGATTCCCCATTAGTGGGTTCCCACCTGCATTTCCAGATGGACTGCTTTATTCCTCTGAATCAAACAAAAGAACATTTTCTTAAGTTCTCCATACACATATTTATTTATAGCTGAATTGCCTTGCAGTTTGTCTTTCTCTTCTAAAATTATCTTGAACATCCATTACATATATTCAGATGCTACTCATCCACTGCATCTAGATCAAATACACTCCCTATAGGTCCACCATTTTAATGTTCCGCAGACTGCACTCATTGATTTCCTTTTGTGAATATTTAAGTCATTACTGAGTACACCCTTCATAGGATAATTCTAACAACTGGCATTGTCATGCTCTTCAGTGCATGGATTTTATTTCTTTTTCAAGTGTATTATAACTTAATTCTGAAAGCACAACAGGCTCTTCCCTGACTGTACCTCCAACAGCTGCCTTGTTCAGATCAGATAGCCAATCTGCAATGTTCGCTGATAACTAAATTTTTTAATGGCACTCACACGACAATAGTCAGATCAACATCATCTAGGAAAGGTCACCCCATGGATCTACTGTGCCTAGGCCTGGACAACTTCATACTGTAAATGATAATTCATTCACTCAACAAGCATTTACTTTATCCATGTCAGACCATCTTTAGACACAATAATTGCAGCAGTACAAAGGCCAGATGAAGAACTTACTTCTATAGATCGTCTATCCAATCACTTGCTTCACAGAAATGAGAGGAAAGCAGCTAAGAAAGTCATAAAATGTGCTGCTGCTCATTTCATGTGGCTTTTCCATTCTTCCAAAGAGCCATAGCTATTCTCTGATGGCCACATAATATGATTCTTAACTTGCAAATATGACTTCCGAACTTCCCCTGTTCTGCACATACAACAACCTTCCTGTGTTTCTCTGTTGAATCTGGGTTGCCCTTATGACCTTCTAGAATAATTCCCAATGTTGATTCCCCAAAGGGCTTGGATTGCTCCTGAAATCCTTCACATACGGCCAGTCAAGCAGAATGGGAGGTAAAAACCAAGCACTATTTCAATCAATTGAGTTTTCACTCATGCATCCTCAACAACAGAAAACTGGCAGGCCCGCTCTGACTAACAGAATGTGAGAAAAATGCCCCCACATAGCTTTGAGCTTAAGCCAAATTCAGATGCCACAATGTTTGTGTACAATGTATACATATACTAGTATGCATATCTATATATGTGTTTGAATATGTATGACAGCCTAAAAGTATGACAGGCTTTGAGTTACCATGTGAGGCGTTTAATTCCTAGAGCAAAGTCCTGAAGGAGGAGTAATACTCCTAGATGCTCCAATCTCAGTCAAGTTTCCAGGTAATACAGTCATATGAGTGCCCTTTGTATACACAAATGGAACAGAACTATCTGGCTGAGTCCAGTGAATCTGAGAGATAAATCATTATTCTTAAAATTCTATTGGTACATGTTTGTGATACATAATAATTTCATCATATATATATATGTGACCATTTTTATCTGTATCTTCTTCACCCTTCCCTTGTTCCCTTTCCTCATCTCCAAAATGTCTACCTTCTTGTTTCTCTTAAGTTTGAAGGGAGTTTGCAATGCATCACAGATAACGAAAATAAGGCTTTTTGGGTTTTGTTTTCATTGAAATACTCTAATTTAGAAATAGCATAGGCATTATGTTTAATCTAAAAGCAACCTGGAAAAATGGGCATGCTTATTCCCATTTTACAGAAAAAGATACACCTTCCAAGAGTGAGTATGCGCTGTCTATTGGCCACTAATGTTCATGTTATTTCTACTCCTTTAATTTAATGGTGAATCAATACTCACCATTATTTCCCAGTGAGCACCCTGAAAAGATCTTCAAGTGCAGTCACTGGTACAGGTTCACCTTCTTTCCTTGTTAGAAAAGAAAGTGTCCCTGTCGTATGAGTTACACAGGCACATGCCCAAAGCATGCTGATCTTGCCAGGAAAGCAACAGGGAAGATTCCCTATAGAGAGGCAGGGATCCACCTACCACTCACCATATGTCAAGCAGTGACAGTTCAGCTTTTTTGCAAGAGGTAAACATTCTCAGAGGTGTCACCTGAGAGCATATGGCCATTGGGATAGAGGAAAATACATGTCAGGTTAAGCATGTCGAGTGTTAAATACCAGTTGCTAAAAAATATGTTGTTTTTGAAAGTGTTTAAATTTTAGAGGAAGGTGGAAAAGCATTTTCTTTTCTAGGTAACTTTGTGGCATTAGCCAGTCACTTTCAATCAACTGTCATGATTACACACTGAAAGGGTCTGATCCAACTATAGCGAGATTTTTCGTGCTCTTAAAAATGTGACCCCAAACTACAACTTAGGTGATTGACTATTACCACCAAGATATTTCACAAAGAGCTATCCCTGTGACCAATAAACATATTAATAAAAGGTCAAGCTCATTAAGCATCAGAGGAATGAAAATTAAAATCCCAGTGGGGTATCAATGATACGCATTTTTTAAAAGCTAAGAGGAAGCCCAACAATTATTCAGAAGAAGAATTGACACTGGAAGTTTCACACACCTCTGATGGAAGAAGTATAAACTGATATTTTCAGAAAACTTTTGATTGCATTTACCGAAGTTAAACACACTCTTACTATATGACCTAAACATTCCACTATAAGATATAACCAATGGAGATGTGTACATAATTCACTACAAGACATGCAAAAGAAGGTTCATATCTCTGTTAATTATTACATATAAAGTGGTGCTTGAAAATGGCCGCTCTATACATGCATCCCAATCAGACATCTCCATGTCCTGTCACACTCTGACACTCCTAGGAAGGCAGTGTACTGAGAGCCTCGGCAAGGGTCATGGCTCAGCAGCAAGGGGTGAAACTTGGCTTATTGATCATTTCCAAGTAGCCTTCTTGTCTTACCACACTGCTAAGCCCAAATCACCTGGGGCCTTTTTTATGGGTTATTGTGAATCTCTTGCCTTTTTGAAAACAGGTTTGATTGTACTGTCATCTCTCTCCTGGTTTCTCAAAAGATATTACAAGTAAAACAGGTAGGCTTGGCTTTGGTGGCATGAAACCTTAGTAAGAGTGACTCTGTTGAGTTGGTCTACGGGAGCCTTCACCAAAGCTCAGGACAAATCAGTGACCTCCCATAAAATCTGTTTACCAAGTTAATGAAAGCAGAGCAGTTAGAACACTGCTCTCACACTGTTCTTGCTCCAGAAACACATGTGCCTTTCAAGCTACCTCTCTCTTTCCCTAGTTATGTATCCCTTGATACATACTCAGATAAGCTTCTGTTACACTAGTTGAGTTCAGGTGGCATGAATTTCACACGATCTGCAGAAGTCACTGGATAGAGAAGCATCCATGACATTGTCAGAATCAAAACTACTGATTTATAAATGTTGGCATTAGAAGTTCAATAGGAAATGATTTTATAGGATCGCGTCTTGCTTATTTATTGCTGGGACAGAGTACCCCACATCCACAACTTAAGGGGGGAAAGATCTATTTTATCTCACAGTTTTTGTCTCAGAAGGTCTCACACAGTCTGCTCACGGTGGCCAACAACAGTGGAAGGACATGGCGAGGTCTAGCTGCAGGAAAGCTCTTCACAGCATGGCAGACAGAAAGCCATGTGAAGCAGGAGTGAGTAGATGCCTGCAGAATAAGGTGCCAAGGCTCAAGGAAAAAAATCTGTAATGATGTTCCTTCTCCCATCCTTTACTTAGTCCAAGCTGCCAGTGAGACTGTCCATATACAGAACAAGGTGCCTTCTCTCACCTCCTAGCCAAGTCAATCACACACATCTGAAAGCTCTGCCCTGGACACATTCTAATCTCAACAAATTGACACAATCTCCCCAGGTTAAGCTCCAAAAATCTGAGCTCCTTTCAGCCAGACCTCATGTCCCAACAGCACATGGTTCCATAAATATACCACTATATCCACATACACGAAGCTATTGGGGCACACCACAGCAGGCTGTGTACTTGTGCATTGTTTAAGAACAAAGACACATTCTGAGAAATGCACCATTAGGCAATCTCATCACAGTACAAGCATCACAAGCCCAAATCTAGGTGACCCTGCCTACTGCACACCTAAGGTATGTGGAATAGCTTGCTGGTACTAGGCTATGAACCTGTACAGCATGTTATCATTCTGAATAACGTAGGCAATTGTAACACAATAAGTATCTGTGTACCAAAACACAGAAAATAAGTAGTAAAATATTGTATAAAAGATTTTTTTAAATGGCACAACCATGTAAGGTACTTACAATGAATGGAGCTCACAGCATTGGAAGTTGCTCTGGGAAAGTCAGAATATGAGTGGAGAACGAACATAAAGGCCTGGGAACGTTACTGTGCACTAGTGAAGACTTTATAAACATGGTGCACTTCAACGACACTAAATTATTAGTGAAAATGGACAAGTAGTAAACCTACCTATTTCATTGGAACTTTTACAATTTTTTTAAAATGTTAACTCTTAGTTGAAACACAAATGCATTGTAGAACTAAACAAAAAGTATGTTCCTTCTTTAGCTTTTTCTATGTTTGATTTACCTTAAATTTTTTTGTTAAAATTGAACAAGCAAACACACACACCTATTGTCACAGGTCCACACAGGCTCAGGATCATTCATTTCCTCTTGCCCATCTCCACATGTGTCCCACTGAAAGGACTTTAGGAACAAAGCCATGTCCCTTTCCATGATGAAAATGACACCAGCAATCATCCTGTAGGACCTGTCTGGCTTTTCTTAAACAGGTACCACAGTTTTCTTTTCATGTTGATTTCCTTGGTTTTCTTCTGTTTTTGTTTTGCTCTGTACACTTACTTTTAAGCAGATAATGCTCCATGAATATTCTTCTCTATTCATAAAATCTTTTTGTATTGGAGGTTTTGTTTTCAAACATTTTAAGTAGCTTGTTAAAGTCTGCAAATCTGCTAAATCCTTCAGTATGAATTTTCTTCTCTCCGTTTCTGCAGTTTCTTTCTCTATTGACTAGTCAGCAGTTCTGCTTTTCTATGTCAGCTCCAACAACTCATTAATCAGCTCCTCAGAAAGCACCTCCAGGAGCTCCTCACTGTTCTCTTCACCCACACCCACGTTGAATGTGTTCACCTTCTCACCCACAGCATTGGTTTGTGCAACCTCCTCATCCTTAGAAAAATCTCCTTAAGTTATAGATGAGCCTCTTGTGTATCTTCTTCTCTATGGCATTTAAATGCTCCTTGGTGATGTCACTTCTAACCAAAAGCAAGGTTCTTGGTGCAGCATCATTTGTGCTGTAACGTTTCCATAATGGCACCAGCCATCATATCTTTGTCTACCTCTGTTGCAGCACTAGCCTGGGCAAAGATCCTCCTCCGATTCTTGGCCTTAAAAACTACTGCAATGCCTTCATCTATTGCTTACATCAAAAAAACTGTTTGAAGAGAGAAATACCATTGTGCTATTAGGTTGAAGAGTGTAGGAGCATACTCATCAGCAAAGCCTTAGAAGTTGTTATCCTTCGAACAGTACGTCCATTGCACAGGCACAGCAACTCAGAAGGATGTGCTCAAACATGAGCTGGGTCGCCCGTGCTGTTGTCCTGGCACTGTTTGACTTCCCATTCACTTGAAGATCCTGGGGTATTCACCCCGCCATATCACTAAGAGTTTCCATTTATAGCCAATAACACAGTGCCCCCCTCCCCCCACAGACACGACTATTACTTTATTTCAAAGGCCTTGAAACACTGCATTAACTCAGCCTCTTTTTGGATGAAACCCTTTCTAGTAAGCTTATGCAATAGGACCTTTTCATCCATATTGAAAATTTGCCATGGCAAATAAATGTTCCTCAATCCAGCTTACCTGGAGTTTCCAAACACTCTTCAGCTGCCTGCACCTCAGCACTCCCTGACTCACCACTCACTTTTCACATTATGTAATGAATCATTCTCCAATTGCTTAAAGCTACAGAGCCAGAAGAAAACTCAAGAGTGTCATCAGAAGCAGACTTTTTTTTCACCATTGCAAGTAAATTTCTTGGCTTAGTCTTGATCATCATGGCTCTGAGAGGGATATGCTACTGAGTCTGATCTCCAATCCAGGTCACTGGAAGTTTCTCATGTCTGATATTGGCTCTCCTCACCATGGTTTTGTCCTGTTGCTGTTGATGAAGTGACACCTTAACACCTTCCATCACCCTTTCCCTGTTGTCCGAGCTGTGGCTGTGGTGGAATGGGACACGCCTGACCGGCGAGCAGTAGCTGTCATTGGTTTCCCACCTTTGAAGGCTTTAATCACTTTTACATGTGTTTCCAGGTCAACTGTTTGATGAGGCCTCTTACTGGCAACACTAGCCGTAGATTTTGTATACACAGGGGCGTGACTAATGAAAAAGGACAGCAAATCAGGCACAAAAGAAAATGATTCAAATAAGAAACAGGAGACAAAGCAGCTACTGCTGGCACAGTGCAACACACTGTTTCATCGAAAACTATTGTTTTACTACGCAGAAAGAGAACAATTTAAACTAACAATAAAATGGAAAGTATAGTACTTACATAAAGCACTAACATGGTGTTTTGTTATTATCAAGTAACATATACTAGTCATAATTGTATGTGCTATGGTGTTATAGTAGCAACATTGCGGGTTTGTTTAGACAGATACTACAGAAACTCACAGGCACCATGTTTTGATACAACATCATGGTAACTATGATGTCACTGAGAAAAAAGACATTTTTCAGCTTCTGTATAATCTTAGGAGAACACTGCCATATATGCAGTCTCTAATGAACCAAAACACCACTATTCAGTGCATGACTGTATGCCTTCTGAGCAACTATCTTTCTAATTTGCTTAAATTAAATCTGGAATGCTAGTAATGTATTCCATTAAACAAAGGTTCATTTCAATTCAATATAGTACGCATAGTATGTCAACACTATTGAAATCAATATGGAAGTTTCTCAAAAGACTGAAAATAAATATGCCCTTTGATCCAGTGATACCTCTTCTGGGAATTTTCCCCAAAGAGTTAAAAATAACATATAACAGAGTTACATGTATACCCATGTTCATAGCAGCACAACTAAAAATAGCTAAAATATGGAAGACACCAAAAAACCCATCAACAGACCAACAGACACAGAAATTTTGGTAATTATACACAATGGAATACTACTTATGTATAAAGTCAGATAGGTTGGAGGTTTTCATAAGTAAATGGAGGCAACTTGAGACCATCATGCTTAATGAAGTGAGTCAGAAGCGGAAGGTGAAATATCAAATGGTTTCTCTCATATGAGAAACCCAGATCACAACTATTTCATAGAACTTATTGTGGGAAATAATGGGAACCAGAGTGAGGGGGAGGAAGGGAAGTTTGAAAAGGGAGAGGGGAAGAATTTGTGATTTTGCCACAATATAAGTATGCACAAAATACTAAAGATCAATGAAAACTTTATGTATTGCACTTATACTTATCAGTAAAACGAAGAAAATGATCAAAACACTGGGAGAAAATCTTTGGGTTACAGAAAAGGAAACACAGTCATATTACACAATTTGAGGCACCTGGGAATAATATTTACATAGATGCGATTACAAAAATACAATATTGACTTAACACAACCTGGTGAGATGACTATATTCTGTTGGAACAGTTAAAAGGGATGCAGAGTGTGTTGAGACTGCTGGAAAGTCACTCAGAATGTGACAGAAAGAAAGAAAAAATATACAGACATATTTCGTCCATGTTAGGAAAAGTGGACAGTAAAACTGAACTCTGCTTAGTAAAAAAATAAAATTAAATTTAAAAAGGAAACAATATAATTACATTAGAAATGGACATAAATACCAAAGACAATCTATCAGCGTTGATAGCAAGTAGACTTAGAGGTGAGGATGGGAGAATCCAAAGATGTATCAGATTTGCAATATTGTTTTCTTTTAAACTCTGTGTGTGTGTGTGTGTGTGTGTGTGTGTGTGTGTGTGTATAACTTTGATTAAATGCAAAATTAAAAATAAACTGATCTTTGACTTCACTGGATTTTAATTCTGAAAGGAACAAGATGGCCGGTAGTGTTTTAATCAAACACAGCAATAAACATTAAATGTGTTAATATTTTATAAGTAGTCCACTAGAAGGCCTACATTGAACCACTGAAAATAATGATCCTCAAACCTGTTTACCAACCAGTTGAATCCTGCCAGACTTAAGATAAAAGATGATCAGTGTGGCATGATGGCAATGGTACAGTTTTAATTTAAGAACAAATGCTATATTTGAAGTCAAAGAATGTAAATGACACTTCTTGATTCAATTTGACAAGACTGTTATTCTTTGTCTCCCAGACACCCGGAAGTTACATTTTCCTACTTCACTTGCATCCCTTTGGCACTATTGATGAAATTTTCCTGACTAAGGTAGAACCAGATCCTTGAGGATTTGCAGGCTGCTGGGCTACACTCATTGTTTCTCCTTATACTCTTGTTATGTCTAAACAAGAGAACACGAAAGCTTGCTTTAGCTCTCTTCATTCCTTTTTGTTCTCAGTTTATTAGAAGAAAGGGAGTCTTTGTTCAGGAAGAAGTAGGCACAACACTGATAGCCAGACTACAATGAGGGGTTTAAGATCACTAGCTCACATGCGATTGGAGTGAAGGAATCCAAGCCAGGTGGCTCTTCCTTGTTCCAAGATCTCAGCAGCAGGAAATTTAATGAATGCAAATTGGAGAGCAGTTGAAGGTGTTAATTACATGAAAAAAATATCAGGAGAGAAATTGCAAGGTACAAGAAAAAAAACATACAAAGAGAAAAGTAAAATAATCTTGAGTTTAAGATTATGTTGCAGTTCATCCCTTAGTGTCTTGTTTGTTATCCTAACCCCATTTCCAGGGTATGATTTGATTAGGCAAACCAATATGGAAACCCCAACTCCTTTGTCAAGTAAGTTTTCCCAATAAACCAACCACCTATTTTATTATTTAGATTGGCTTCAAGGTTGTCCAGTATGCACAGCACTCAAAAATTTTGCTCAGTAATTGTGGGAAACTACACCATCCAAGCTACCATTTTATTCCCTTAAGGGTGCAGAAAAGTAACCTGAAAAAGCAGAAAGAAAGGAAAGTCCAGAATGAACCACGCCCAAGACCTGTGCCACTTCTAGACTTTTTGACAGTGGGAAGTCAATAAATCCCTTTATTGCTAAAGCCAGTTTGACACTCACTTTTTTCACTTAGGATCAGAAGTTTCTGGTACAGCATATGAATGAATTCAATGCATACAGAAGTCAAAAGGTGATGGCATTTTGAGTGCTGGGATCCAAGACTGAATGCATCTGAAAATAACCCCATTCAAGCAGAATTCAGAGGACAATTTTTAAAAAACTCAGTGCAAAAACTAAAAGATAACTGATTAATTATAGTTTAGGGTCAGCATTTTTGAAGGAGAACATTTCATCCCAATGAGGCGGTGTAGAAGAAAATTACTCATTGTCCTTTAGTTGGTGCAACCCACAATCCCTTGTTTAAAGATTATTGCTCTCTGTGAAAATGGCGTAACATTCTACTGACTTGCTTATATTTTTAAAGCATGTTTTTTCTAGGAGCAGAGGAAAAGAAAAATTGGGACAAAAGGAGAAGAGTTGGCAGTTCAATGAAATAAGCTTTAAGTGTAGAGTTTTAAAAAGCATCTGGATATCGCAGAACCTTGTATCTTCCTCTGCCATTTTAAATACCAAAGCTTGAACTTCTAAAAAAAAAAAAAAAAAAAAAAAAACACTGCATACATTGTTGCTGTACATTATTAGGTAGAAATCCTCACTCTGCCCAGACAGAAACTGAGTCATGCTGTGGATCGGGCCTCTGTAGTCTTTTCCTCCCTCAGGTATAGCTCCCCCTTAGTTGGTACCAACAGAACTCATTTGCTTGCAAAGACTAATTTTTCTATGATGAGAAAACTCTTGATTTGTGTATTAAAATTGTACCTACACAGGTTGCTTTTAATTTGCAATTAAATACTAAATTATCATTTCCTCTTCTTTGGATTTCTCAGGCAATAACTACCTAAAAAATCTAGAATTAAGCTCACAAAAAAACTTGTGTTTATAATTCACTAAATATTAAGTGTTTACAAAAGCAAAGGCCATAGTCTAGAGAAAACAGACATGAAAAGGAGCAACCCTGATGAGGCATTTGGCAAAAGAAGAAATTCTAAAGGAACGGGTGTATTTTTCACTGGTAAGATACACTTCTATTTTCTCATTTTTGATCTTAGAAGCTGCATCGTCCAGCAGTCAGGCTACAGTCATGACGTAGTTCTGACGGCCAGCATAGGTGTGAGCCTCAACACAAATGTTCCCAGGGATGCCTTTCCATGGAATTTTGTGAGTATTGGTCCTTCATCTCTTAAACATAAATATTGTTTAAAATGTGCAATTGATAGTATTGGTTTTCTAGAGCTGCCATGACAGCAGAATTTTCTTTTCTCACAAGTGCAAGACCAAGGTACCAGCGGGGCTGGATTCACCTGAGGCTTCTCTGCTTACACTACAGGTGGCCAGCTTCTTACTCTGTCCTTTTTCCCTCTCTGTTTTCTCTTGTGCCCAAATTTCTTCTTCTTATAAGGACACCACTCAGATTGGGCTAGAACATGCACTACTTATGGTCACACTTGTACATAGACCAGCTCTATAAAAGTTGGGTCTCCAAATAGAGTCACTCTGTGACGTTCTGAGAATTAGAGCTAAAGCACAGGGACTTAGGGAGCACAACTCAGCTCATAACGCTGGTTGTTGTCTGAAAACTTTCAGATGACATCTGATGAGATCATGAAAGCATCAACATCAACATTTGAAGACTAGACACCCACAACTCGCGCGAGAAGCCAATGAATAAGAACCAAGTGTCCTAAGATGTGCCGCTTCACAACACACTGCTATCACAGGGTGCAATGAGTGGTGGGAAGTTTCTCAGCTGTATAACCATAATGTTGTGGTCTGTGGTGTTTTTCCTTCCCTGTGGTGGTAAAATGAAGTTATAATTAGGGAAAAGTCTTGGATTATGAACTTACTTGTCTCAGCTTCAAATCTACCCTTATGTATTCTGGGATTCTGGAGACAGGATGTGGAAACCACAGATCCTCGTTTTATGTCCTGGGGAAATCCAGAGAGCAGTAGGTGGATGGAGAGGAGAACTGTCTTCTGTTTCCTGCTCTTGTCAGTACAGTTCAAGTAACAGAAGACAACTGAAACTGTGGCCTCCAGTTTTCTGGAAGTCTCAGAACCATCCATACAAATGGCTCTAGAGATGCAACTAATGATTGCCGTATCAAAACCCCATCAGAGATTCAAGCCCCAGGCACTCAGGGTCACGCTCCCAGGTTAGTGACACCGCATCTTGTTAACATTACACTTGTTGATACATACTAATTGCGCAAAATAATGGATTTCACTTTAATGTTTTTATACATACATGTAATGTACTTTGATGGTGTCCAACCCCCCGTTACCCTCTCTCATACTTCCTCCCCCTCCTCTTGGTCC
Organism: Ctenodactylus gundi; assembly: GCA_004027205.1. Lineage (NCBI taxonomy): Eukaryota > Metazoa > Chordata > Mammalia > Rodentia > Ctenodactylidae > Ctenodactylus > Ctenodactylus gundi. Next base: position 332,845 of record PVKB01000285.1, read on the forward strand.
CCTTCTCCTTTCTAAATGGTCCTGATTTTATTTTTACATTGTCTTTTCCTCTGTAAGTTTTGCATATGAGAGAAAACATGGGATAATTGCTTGTCTGAGAATTTTATTCCCTACTGTGTTAGTCACATACTGTATTTTTCATCACTTGGCATCTTTTTTTTTTTTTTTTTTTTGCACTTTTGGACTTCCAAAACTTGCATAGCCAGGTCCCTGCATGAAATCATCCAAAACTGAAATACCTGGAACAGTTGATTTTTTAAAATCTGTACCCTAACAAAAAGTGTGTTAGGTTAGATAGAATGTAGCACCTTGATAATATTTAAGCATATGTAAATGATCTGTTTATCTTTAATTCTAATATTTCTATTACAACATGTAAATGTTTCATCTCAGTTATTCATTTTGTTAACTTGGAGCCTTAGAATTTATTACCTGGACACTCTTTTAAGTCTTCACAGTTTCATAATAACATATAATCAGTTTTATATTATTATTGGGGTTTCTGACACCCTCACTTTCACTGAAGGCTTCATCTATAAGAGGTAACCTTAAGCAAAGGATTATACATAGACTTTTTAAGTGTAAGATATGCCTTGATTTTGTAACTGTATTAAAAGTGAGTCTTGATACTACTAGAGAAGATAATTTTGAAAACGTTTTATAACAAAATATTTTCATACGTATAAATTGTTCCGGGTAAATTCAGGTGTCAGAGGGAATAAGAGAACTCCACAGATTTGAGATTTCCCTTTCAGAAAGTTGTTAACATGCGAATTTGAGCCTTTGTTCCCTTCAATTCTCTTGATTTCATATGTAATATCAGCACTATTATTATAGAGCTCTGACCTTATGTAAACCGATTTACCACTCTAATATCTGTTATGTCCTCAGTTAAAACCAAGGAACTGAGCAACATAAGTGATTCCAACTCTCCTATATATTAGAGACATTTTTTCTTCTCTTCTCCCACTAACCACATTAAAAAAATATTTTTGTCCACCAAATTACATTTAATTTTGGATTTCTCAATATTGATCAAGTTCAGACACATAACTTTCAACTGAATATTTTGATTTTTAGATTTAGATTTTGATTTTTAAGTTTATTTGATTTTTTTCAAAATGTTGAGCATACGGCATTGTTAAGCTAAAGTGTTTGCTGGTCCTTGCAGTAAAATCCATTTGTTTTCTTAGCTCAAGTCTATACTCCCAAGTGAATTCCACAGTGTTTTTTTTTTTTTAATTTTGTTGTGTGTTGTTTTGTTTTGGCCACAGAAAAATTTCCTTAACCAGAATTATTGTTCAAATAGATATAGTAGGAACCAAAATAGAGCAGAACTATGTGAAAACATGTTTTCTTCAGGATTGATTTACTGGTCACTCTTGCAGAAAGTAAGACTACCCAATCTATAGAAACAAATGGATGTGACAGGGGATTTGAGGGGGAAAGGGAGGTTGCAGGGGCCAAAATGAGGTAGAGGAAGAAACTGTAATGTTGATGTGATATATATATATATATATATATATATATATATATATATATGCACAAAATACTCAAGTTCAATGTAATCATTGTGTATTATACTCTCTCTCTCTCTCTCTCTATATATATATATATATACATATGTATATATATATTGTTTATATGTATAGCACATATAAACAAAAATGAGGATAAAAGAAAGACCAAACTGACTGTCTTTAATGCCACAAATTGATCCATTCGTGGAGGAAAGAGATTTGAGATTCTAAATATTCACATAGTCACAGTGCTATAAGGAAACTTAATACTACTGGATCCTTAACTGAAGGATTTTCTTTACAATGGCCCTGCCCAAAGATGACCCAAACTGTGCTTGAATAACTAAACTGATAGAGCTGTTCATAAGTCAAACTATGCAGACGAGTATATCCAACATATTCTCCACTGCCTGCAACCCAAGACTGGTGTCTTATTCACATTCCATTACTGACTCAGACAGGTAGTCATTAAATAATATCTAATGCTTTGGGAAAGTTCAGATCTACCTGATGGGCTTCTATTACATACTTTTGCTTTCACTCATATGCAAAAGATGGAAATCAGCACAACCTGTGTTTATCTTCATAGACAGAGGAAGGAAGACAGTTAAAGCCATCATCTGGATAGTTAAGACCACTGAAAAACTGCAATTATTAGAGTAAGTAAAGTTACTGGAATTTGGGGCTGTCTAAATCATTCAGATTGGCAATTTTTATGGTTAAATTGAAATGACTCCTTATTCTTAATTTAATGTATTTAGTCAGCCTCTCTCCTATGTGCCTTGTTTATTATAAAAACATTTATGCTTCCTGTAACTGATTTTCCTTCTTCTGCAACTTAAATTTTTAGCAAAGATTTGTATCACCCCTTATTCAAGTAATTATCAGTTACTAGCAGACTTGTTGATTTTCTTAATTAAACTTAGCTAACAAATCATTTAAAAGAAGAAAAAAAGTTTTTCTCAGTCCAATTAATTATCCCTTATTTTATTTCTTGCCTCCTAGAATAGAAAGTAAATGGTACCTACAACGACACTTCTAAATTTACTGTTGCCATCTCAGGTTTGTGGTTCCACGTTGTCACCACAATTTTCTTAGTACAGTTATTTACTGAGATTAGCTGTGCTAGCTCGTCCTTTAGAGCAGATGACAATAGCAGACCATAAAAGAGAGGCAACTCCCAAAGTCTCACAAAGAAAAATGTGGACTTTTCAAAACATTTTAAATTATTTTATGGAGGTAAAATTTACTGTAATGAATATGAGATCTTTTTTGTCATCTTGTCATGGTGCCCCACTTATTTTCTGACTTAAAATTGAATACTGTTGTGGTGAAAATAAATTGCTTCTCTCTTTTCAAATATTTTTACCTGGCCTAAAGCTATTTCCTTCTTCATTTTCTTAAGCAAATAGCTCTTTCCTTTATAATATTTCTCAAGAAAACCTATTTTATTTCATTTCACAGATACCAGCTTAGCTCAGCCCTTCCATCCTGGCCCACGGATCACCTTAATAATCTCTACACATGGATTGCCCCAGCAATTCTTTCCTCTACTTTCCTTGTGATCTTAGTAAGGGAGTGTCATGGGCTGTTTGTTAAGAGGACAGGCCTGGAGCCAAGACGGCCTCCAACCTCAGCCCTAGCTGAGTGACCTCAGGCATGTTACTTTACTCTTCTATCCCTCGGGTTGTTCAAATCTGGAAGATGAGAGTGACACAAGTATACACCTAGGAGGTTTTAGAACCGCTTATGCCCCCTCTGCTCTGTATCTGGAGATGCTTCCCTCTCAGGCTCATGCAATGGGTGGAACCAACTGGAGAGTGGAGGGTCGGAGGAAAGACAGAATTGAGACCCTGCTCCTCTCAGGCAGGCTCTCCCTCAATGGCTGTGCTCTCTCCATAGCACTGGGTCTCTGAGAACAGGCCTGCCATGGTCCTGATCCTAACTAAACAGCCCCCATCTGGCCATCAGCATCAATGCAGCGTCCCTTTGTCCTTCAGGTCTGAGGATGGCAACAGCTTGCTTACACTGGTCATGGAATGTCATTCAGCAGCCCAGGTTGTCATTCTATCAGTTCAAACAACTGTGTAAATAATTTCTTGTCTTATATCTTCTTGGTTTTCAATATACCAGATAGGACAAATCTGGCTAGTCCCTGGGTAAACCAGTGGTTCACAATGTCAGTGGGAAATTTCAACGTTAATACATACACTCATACATGTGCAAGCGTGCACATGCACACACACACACACACACACACACACACACACACAACACTGAGAGCTAGGCCTAATGGCATAGGCCTTGCAACTCTAGTTCAGTGTGAAGCCTCTGGGCTCAATTCCTAGTACCATCAAAAATAAATTAATAAATTAAAACAAAAAGAAAACAGAGACCAGTGCTGGAATTATGAAAAAATTAGTGATTATTAAATTTTTTACATATTATTTTTCTTTTTTAGGTTTTTTTTTTTTCCTTGGGGGTGGTAGGGTCTCGCTTTGTAGCCCACACTGGTCCTGAATTCAGGCTGTGCTTGGACTCAAGGAAATCCTTCTGTCTCAGCCTCCCAAGTGCTCAAGTGCTGGAATTACAGGCATGTGCCACCGCACCCGAGTTATCATGTTATTATTTTCTAAGTAACTAGAAATTCCCTGACCTTTACTCTTCTGGGAAGGTACCTGAGTTCACACTAACATTACTATTCAAAATCCATTAGCTTAATTACCTCACCTGAAAAAAAATTCAAAACCTCAACATGACTGAAGTCTCCACAGGTGACCACATATACCAAAAGCATGTGTACTCTTAATATATAAAATTCATTATTTAACATAATGCCTAACGTCCAACTTGCCTTGACTGTCTAAGGCCATGGTGGCAATGCACCACAAACTGAATCACTTAAGACAGTAGGAACTTATTCTCAGAGCTCTAAAAGCTGGGAGTCTAAAATCCAGGGTTTGACAGAGCCTTGCTCGTTCCAAAGGCTGTTAGAAACAATCACTTCTTGACACTCCTAGTTCCTGGTGATGGCCAACAATTCTTAGTGGCTCTTGACTTGTCACAGCCCCAACTGTCACTTCCTAAGTTATTGGCTTCCTAAGTTCATCCAAATCCTCTCTATCTGTAAGGACTCTAGGTAGCAGATTAGGGCCCACCTAAGCTAAATTTGACTAAATCTGCAATAAGTCTATTTCTAAATAAGGTTGAATTAACAGGTTCAGGGATTAAGACTTCCACATATCCCTTTGAGAAATGCAAGTTAGCCACAGCTCCTATATTTTGCATTTAGACACTTATGTTACCTGTGGTACTAGGTATCATAAGGTACCTGAAGTAAGTGTTACTATACTTATTTCAGAAACAGAGGAGACGAAGTTAAGAAGGTTCAGTCCAGACTAGCATGGGTATTACAAAGTTAGAGCTTGAATTAGGTTTCCTGGATCCCAATCAACTACTTTTCAGAGTATATCATTTAGGGGCTGGGAGTGTAGCTTAAGCAGTTAGAGTACTTGTCTAGCAAGCACAAGGCTCAGGATTTGATTCCCCAGCACCATGTAAAGCTGGATGTCATAGCACAAGCCTATAATCTCAGCACTACAAAGGCTGAGAGGCTGAGAGGCAGGAGGATTGCTGTGTGTTCAAGACCAGACTGGGTCACAAAGTGCGTTCAGGACTACAGAGCATGATCTTATCTCACACACACACACACACACACGCACACGCACACGCACACACACACGCGTATATTATTTAACCCTTTAACTGAGAACAACCATTTCTGTATATTAGTATTTAAAATTCACAGTTTCTAAGTAGTTCCTAAAGCACTAATCTGCATTTTTAGTCAGTCGAGCAGACAAATGGTGCTCCAGACGTACAACATTACCTGCACAAGTTCCCAAGTAACAACTACAAACCCTCCTTGACATTCACCAACAGGCATTTACTGCCCGTGCATCAGGCTGATCTGAGAGTCATCATGGCAGCTCCATTGTTAGGGGCGGGAATCACCCTCACTCTGGATTTCATTGGTTATTGCCTGAGTGGGCCCACCTGATTCAACTCACCATTGTTGTACACATGGACAGTGTTCTCCTTCTTACCCCGAGACCAGCTTGCTGGCCTAAACTTCTTTTCAAGGTAGTAACAGAGGTTCAAGAAAGATGTTAAGTCCTTATGTGAAAGCTCATGGCAAAACCTTCTGCTTGCATTGACTGCTCATATTCCATTGGCCAAAGCTGCTTCCATAGCTGACCCCAGTGTCAAGGGGCGGGGCAGCTCATGCTGCCCATACTGAGGGAGAACTGCAAGTTAACATGACAAAGGGCAGGGACAGAGGGAGAGCTAAAAAATGATTGCAATATACTTTGCTGCCCCTGGGTGAATGATGAGTTGCTTCCTCTCCAGGCCAGCTTTAAGTCTCCAAAATTCTTGAGGCATCAGCAGCAGGACTCCAGAGCCTTTGAACACCTGAAGTTTATTGCCTTCCCTCCGCACCTGTAAGCGATCTTCCCGCAGTCCTTCAATAAATTTTGAAACTTTTTACAATTCCGTGGCTGGCTTTCACATAAGGCTTAAGCCTGTTCAAAATGAAGGGTCATCACTTGAGAAATATAGAGGTACTTGTAGAATGGGGGAATATATAAATTTTTTACCATAGCAGACGGAATCATTTACATTGAATCATATTTCTCTCTCTTTGCCCAAGTTCCAATATTCTTCTTCATAGTTCAGCAGAAGATTTAATTTTTCATTTTGATGCTCTGATTCAATCACGTCTTCAATAACTTATCTCTTAAAAGGCATATTTTTTTAAAATCTCAGTAAGAAGTTCTCTGTTTTCTTATGAAGACAGTAACAATATTCCAACAACTTTATTTATATAGTGAGTTTTCTCTCAACCAACATTTTTTTTCTAGATTGCACTTGGGCATACGGATTTAGGAGTACTTTTCATACATTCTGGTAGAGAGCTGGTTCTCAATGTTTATTAAACATATGACCTAAGATATGAACAGGTGCGTATTGCTCTTAATCAATAATGCCCATGGAGGAAAGGTTATACTGATCACAAAATTTGGTAATGCTCCTCTACACCGACCCTTGGCTTCGAGATGTGACTTGCCCTCTGTGGAAGTGCTAATTCTGAACCCAGTCCTCCAAATGTCTTGAACACTGCTATTTACTCTCTTGAAACTCAAAAATTCACTGTGGGGAAAAAAAAATCTGTGCTAAGCTGGTGGAGGTTAGGAAGCTACATGGAGCAGCTGTGTCCTCACAGCCAAGACGGTTTCAAACCAGGCAGCCCACTATTGGCCTGATCCCAGGTGCAGACGGAAACCAGGAAGAATCAGGAAAGCCAAGCTCAAGTCACCAAAGCCACCAAGCTGATCAATTGTTTAATGGCAAATACTAATTAGTTACTGTTTCGAAGGACAAAGTTTGGAGGTTGCTTGTTTTGTCGCAAAAGCTACCAAACACAGGGTCCAAAGTGGCTGAATTGCAGCAAGAAAAGGGAGATGTTATATTAAGGAGAAAAAGGCAATGTAGAATTTGATATTCACACATGGTAGTGAACATTTACAGTCCAACCTTCCATACACATTCACTGTTCTTAAAGCAAGACACCCATCCCCAAGTCTTTCCGTAGATGTCTACGCTTCTTCATCCCAGTCCATGGGGTCTGTAAGAGGCAGGGTATGTGATCTAGTCCTTGACCAATCAATATATTCCCCTGGTCTCAGTAAGCCAGTCTAATTCAAATAAATGACAAGGCTTTGGCTGAGACAGTAAATACTTAGTCTGTCCCCATGTCATAGCAGAGATGCTAGCTGATGTGTTATGGTCACAGAAGATTTTATCTGAGGAAAAAACCTATATACAAAAAGCTGGAAGAGGCAGATCTGTACTATCGTTTTGGACCTCTGTAACTATGTGTTGATGGCTGGATAGAGTTATCTAATAACATGCCCTTTGTTGATATAAGTCACCTTGAATTGAATCATTTGTTCCTTCCAATCAAAAAAATTTGAACTAAGCCACGTTAAATATTTTTGTTTTCTCCCAAGGAATACTAGGAAAATATTAAAAGGTTTACAGATAATATTTAGTAAAAATTTTTAGCTCAAGTAGACGCTTTGGCTACCCTATGGAAATAAATTGGAAAAGCTCCCAGGTGTAAGATGGCTATAAGCTTGCAGATGTCCCAGTGAGAATAAATGGTAAGTTAGAGTGATATAGTTATACAGAAATAAATTCAACTTTAAACAATTATTTAATGAGATCAAAGATTATTCTAGAGCAAAAAAAATAATAATAAAAATAAAAAAGTACTGCGAGCATTGACATCCTGCCTCTGTCCTTGTAAATTAAGCTGGGCTGTGTACCACAAGGCCAGAGGCCATCTGCTAACAACACTAGCGGCACACAGTTGGATTCTTCCCATGGCCCTCTACTCCCTATTTTTGAACTTCAAAGATGTTAAGAACTACATACAACTCTTGAATCTATTTGCTCCCATCACCTCTCCTAGTTTTGGTCCAAGATTTTTACATCTCTATGCTCAAATCTTATATCACTATGCTGAAAGGAATTCTAGGAGCAAGCATGGTTTATCAAAGTATCTTTGTAACAGTGAACGCTTCCACTAATAAGGGAATTATTACATGAGTATGGCAACATGTAATAATGAATGGGCTTTAAAATGACTACCCTGGAAAAGCTGTAAGACAATGGAAACCATAAAACAGAAACAAGGTTCAGTATTTTACTTTTGACAACTTATATCCAGACAAAAAAGAACATAAAAACTACATAAACTTGCAAAATGATAATGAATGTAGTTTTAGGGTGCTTACATAGGATAGATAATATTGTCTCTGATTTCTAAATGTCTATGATTTTATTTCACTTTATATAGTTTTTAAAATAAGGAAAAACTATAGTTTAATCCTATAATTTTTCCTATCATAAAATAATCCCAAAATTTTAGTTTTATAGAGACATAATGTTATGACCACTACTAATGTTGTGCCTTTGTAGATTTGAAAAGCTGCATCAAAGAAGAACAATACTAATGAAACTGCTACACACATCTTCTATCCCTTATCTACAATTCTGAGGTACAATAAATTATCAAAATCAAAATCTTTTTGTAAAGCTTTGGACGGAAAAAACTGTTCTAAACTGACACAAGGCTGCTTTTACCACTTACTATGAATATTCACCTATTTTACTTCAGAAAGGTTAGTGTTGGTATCCAGGCAGCTTTCCCAGCCCTTTAGGTGATACATCATATATCTTACCACATTACCTTTCTGAACTCCAGAAATTCACCTCTGGTGACTACACCTCTGGTGCTAAGCACTTCACATAGAGGATGACGGCCGTGTGCTGCTACCTCTTCACGTTTAAGGAAATGCTCTCCTAACCACTCAATGGTCACAGTCTTCAGACTGCCTCTTCTGTACTGGATGATTTGCTACTTTCCTGCTGATACTACTCTACTCTATTACTTCATTTAATCCTCATAACAGATTCATGAAGAAGCTTTCATTATCTCAACTTTATCACTGAAGGACTGGATATTCTGAGAGAAGTAATTTGCCCACTACTACACAATGGCCAGCAGTGCAGCTGGCATTCGTATTTCTCTGGGCTTTACTAGTGACAAAGACATCCTGGCTCTTAAACTAATTTTCTTCTATGATTAATTGTATTTCCATTCCCATGATTTGCTGCCCCAAATCCTCCAGTGCTGTAGTTTTTGTCTGGTCCTTAACCTTAATTTAGGTCAAAAGATCAAGTCACATCTTAAGTCAGTCATTCTTTAAAACTTACATAGAATATGGTAAAGGTTCTATTCTGTTGGGGAAGGGAAGTATAATTTATAAAATTCTTTGCATGTTAGACACACTGCTTCCCGCACAGCATTTTTTTTTCTTCTTCCCACCATGGATCAAGGTAGGTTAAATTATTTTAGATGTTAAGGTAAAATACTGAGGGCATTCACTGGGTAATTTCACAGTTTTTCAAAAAGAAACTACTGTGTATTGGGTGACAACATAATAGAGAAAAATGTCTAGCAAAGACAGATTCATAGAGATTCCTAACCCTCTATCCACACCAAACAAATCACAATGTGCAGAGACTGAGCTCTGGAGTTATGCTTAAGAACATTTCCCCCAGAATACCCCAACGGTGGAAATTTTGTATCTACTGGCCTGGAAGAACAGGTGTAGGCTTTGAAACTGAATATCCCAATGCTCAAACTCAGGTTACATCACACATTAGCTGTGTGGCTGAGGTACTTCCTCTCTGTGAGCCTCTGTTTCTTTATTATTTGTAGGTAAGAATATTTGGCTTTGCTTGCCTCATAAGTCATGATGGAGAGTAAGGTATCATGTGTGATACTGTTAGCATGTGCTAAGAGAGACATTCAAAAAAGGTGTGTTGAAAATGAATGGGATGATTAAGCAAAGGAAAGAATGAATAAAACAAAACCTGTTTGACTCATCTTTGTTTCCTTGAGCTATCAATGATACTTTGCCTTTTTCTAGAATTCCTTCTAATATCTGCATGTTTGGAGACTAAACCTCCCTCTTGTACATTTAATACCTTTTTATTTGATATTGAATCTTAGTTCACACAAAAATATCATCAAATGAGATAAAAAAAAAAAGGATGCTTGCAGGCACTGGTGGTACATGCTGTCATTGTTAAGCTTTGCTCAAAGGATGAAATACTCAGGATAAAGTTCCAAAACAAGCCCAACACCACCCTCACCTGTTAATGACATGGGTTGGTAAGTACAAAAAGAACCTGGGAGAAGGAGTGGTCTTTGCATCACAACCAGATGCAGCCTCTCGCGAGGAGGGATGCCTCTGTTTGATCATGCTCAGGCCTGTGAAGATACCAAGTATTTAGCTCCAAGAAAAGCTCTTCTTTCTATGCTGGCTTTGTCTGTTTTTTAAGGCTTCCTTCGATGTACATAACCAATTTCAAAATAGATTAGAGTAGGAAAATTTGCTATGACATGTATTCATCTTTATTATACAAAATGAACTGGCTTTATGATTACATTTTTCTCATGGGAATATTGATGCAGTGTCTCGAGGCCAAGCCCCTTTGATCCTGAAGTCCCACTTCTTAGGGTTCTGAGCCATACAAATGGTCATACACTAGTCAACTCTCTCTTCCAAAAGCATTAGTATTTTTTACACTTGTCTTTGTTTTTAAAAAAATTGAAAAATTCATATTACTTAAACTTTTCTTCCTCAATTTTTAGAACACATGTTTTATCAAGGAAAACTCTGATTCCTTTTATCAGTGCAACAGCAAGTACCTTCACTTACTTGTTCAGAAAACGGAGCTAAAAATTCTCTTGGACAGATTCCATTCTGACTAATGATCCTCAGAAATTCAGATTGAAACCATTGAAAGAAGTGAGAATTTCAGAACTCTCCTATGGCTTGTGTCTGGCCCACAACTCTAAGAAACCATCTGCCAGTCTTCTTTTTCATTGTATTGGAATATTATGCAAAGAATATTAAAAGAAGTTGGAAAGTGTAATATTTCAATCCTTTTTATTTTGAAAATTCTACGCCAAAAACAAACAAACAAACAATGGAGCCTCCCATACCTTCATGCAAAAACCAGACCCTATACGTCCCACATGAATTTCCTGTAAAACACTGAGACACTTCTATGAAGCAGGTGAAATGCGGCATTTCTTAAAGATTTACTGAGAGATTGAACCAAAAACACAGTGTATATGTGATCTACATTGGCATATGGAGTCAAGTGCCTTCCTGTCTCATTTCTGAGTCCCTTTCTCTCCTCTTTTCTCGTTTTAGAACCTGGCCTTCCCAGCCTACACATCACAGTGGAGTCCTCCCACTGAGGATTCTTCACCCCTCAATACTTCAGTTCCATTACCTAGAAAATAGATTCTATCAGCAGTTTCACAGAGCTGTGGGAACAAGGCAGTGAATTAATTCACGCAGTGCACCTGCCGTGGCATGAAGTGTCCGTGCAGTATTAGCTACCATCGTCACCATCGTTGTCACTCTACACTAAATCTTCTACATTTTTGGAAGCTGTATTTAAATCAGAAGGGTATTAACTAAGGTCTTTATTTGAGTGCTGCCTCAGCGTACTTTGCTATAAAGTACCCTCTCCCATAAAACCTTCTCTATTATAGTTGCAAATGGCACTACTATAGGGCCATACATTATTTATAAACTCCAAAACAATGCAGAATTTTTTATATAAATCTGTCCTCTTATCTGAAATTTCATAACCCTGGGTACATGCTGTATTTTAAGATAACATAAAACAAAAGTATTTCAATAATTGTCACTTTGGCTCAGCAAATGTTATAAAAAGAATATGATAACTTTTTGTTTGGTCAAGGCCTTTGGGATCAGACTTCTTCTAGCATTCTGAATTTTCCTACTGTAATCTCAAGGCTAAATAAAATCACTTTCCTCTATGGGGAGCACGCCTAGAGCGAGGATTTGAAAGGAGCCAGGGCTTTGCAAACCTTATGCTTCACCAGGCTCAACCTGCGCTTTGCCCTTTATTAACATCGATTTCACTTTTGATAAGCAGGAAAAGGGATCCTAAGCTCATGGATTTTTCAAAAGGCTGTGCCTGTATCTGGGCGTGAAGTGGGCTGACCCACGCGACACCCTCTGAGGGCACATCAGCGCTCTTTCCATCACGTGGTAATTAGAATGCTGTGCATTTGAATGGAGGGCAGAAAGCCCAGCACACCTGTGGTGTCACTTCCATGGCCGGGTCCTAGAGGAATTGTACCTGGACACTTGCTCACAGTCCAGCCCTGCCCTGCATTCCCTCTTTCTTAATCCAAAGATACCAGCTCCATCTTCACTTTTACCAATTTTCCAGTACCTTTCCAATTTTTTTTTCCTTTTTTTCTTAAGAAACGTCATCTTCTGTTGGTAGCAACAAATGTAGTCCTAACACATATACTACCTTTATGAGTACCCTCCTGGGCCACTGTTTTTATCTCGAGCACCAGAAAGCAATACTCTTATTTTCAGCGTATTTTGCAGACGAAATAATTGAAGCAGAAAGAGATGCCATAGCTTTCCTGGATTCATATCGCTAGTCAGTGGGCAACCAGGGTTTGAGCCCGGGCAGACTACCTCCATGACACACGTGATGAGCCCCACAGCTTCCTCTCACATCTGTTTCCTGTCAGCTTTCTTACCACCTCGGAGGCCCAAATTCTGCTTCTAGATTTTCTACTCCACGCTCGTCTTTTCTTAATAAATCCAGGCTGCCCGGTCACCTATGAAGGAGGAAAGTATATCCGGGAGAAAGCTCAGAACAGGTCACCCCAGGATAGGGCTTTTGAGCAAGGTCACATGAAAAGGTTAATCACGCGCTTAGCCCCTTAAATGTGTGCATGTGCACTCTGTGCCTTCTATGTGCCCGGCACCCTATCAGGATCTTTACCATGCCATCTCTTTGATTCATATCCCACCCAGTCCAGTAGGCATTATTTCTCCAGTATTAGCAATGTGGAAGCTAAGACTCGGACGGGGTTTCTTCGACTAAAGGCCATGGAAACTGATTAGGGCAAACTTAAGCAGAACAGGAACTCTGTAGACAGGGTACTGGTGGCTCGCTGCACTCACAGGGAACCAGAAAACAAACTTCCAACATCAGGAACTGTTCAAGTATCAGCTGGAATTAAAGTACCATTGCTTTTTTGTCAGATCTTGCAAAAGACTCAAGCCCTAGAGCAAGCAGCCTGACTGCTGTCTGTCTTGGGAAAGGGAAGTTCACTTAGACTTATATGCCACCAAGATAGACTAATCTGAAAAGAAGAAAACCTCCCAAGGGGAGTCATGCGCAGTTAGGGAGAAGGGTACAAAACATCGCTTCCCCACCTGGTATTCCTTGGAGGAAGAAACGTGACTTGAACCTCGCCCCTTCAGACAGCAAGGCTACGGCAATTTTCTCCATGTTTGTGGAGGGAACTGGAAGGAGGTTTAGAATATCTAATAAGAGTTTCTTGAAGCTCAGCACATTTAACTAGAGTGACAAGGAAAAAAGCCATGCTGAACACAGAATAGAAATTTCATTACTTCTTATTATATGAATAAATCGAAAAGATCTATAAGAAGCCAGGGGAGCTTCTACTCTAACTGCCATTCTTCCACCTAAAGCATCTCTGTGTCACCCTCAAGGCTTATCTGTCTGAACCACGCATCGCTCAGGGGTCTGAATAGAATTAAACACCTGAGCTCTCCTCTTCCTTATAAAACCAGCATTGCCTGCACAGGCCTACAGGGCTGGACAGAGAACGAGCAGCTGCCCTGACCAGTCCACACCGACATCAGCAGACAGACACAGAGGAATTGTCCTCTTGAGGGCTTACAAGGTAAACTACAGTGTCTACCTGTTGCTTTCACAGACAGCTTGGGTTAATTTTAGAAGAAAGAGTTGTGACCATGAAATTCCTGTCTCTCTTCTTCATTCACAACCTCAGAACCCATAGAAAGTAAGTAGAAAGGAGCATGCAGTTTCAGTAAAAGTAAGAAGAAAAGATGAAGATATAATTTAGGGTTAGGGGAATGCATTATCAAGACTGGAGATTCCGTCAGAGCTTCCTTGGTTCTGGAGATGTAAGAGGGAAACTTTTCATCTGTAAACGGTTACTAGGGTTTAATGTAAAAAAGTAAATAAATAAATAACAACTAGAAGAGCAGTAGCTTTTCTGTCAACCTCATTCATTCTATGACCAATGGTATTTATGGGGCCATACATACATCATTGGGTTTGGAGCAATTTGATGATCAGGCTCAAAATGAAACTGCAGCCCTGAGAATAAGAATCTGGGAAAATTTCTAAGTTTATTTCTATCATTTGCAAGGTCAAGTTGCAAGAAGGATAATTCAAACTAGCTCCTCACTGAAGGAATAAGAAAGATACTATGACAAACAAAGATTGCAGTAGTCCTAGAAATCACCAACACCTGTCAAAAATAAAAAATAAAAAAGGGTTCCTTCAGTGAGAATGGAATTTTATAAAGAATCAACTGTATTCTTGTAAGAAACTCAAAGAAAAAACATGCAAAATATTTTATTTTATTACTATGATTTTAGAGATTAATATATCTTGTTTTGTGTCCCTAGCACAGGGCTTTGGAAGAAAAACTAGGCTTTTTCTTGCAAGTTAAAAAGAGTACTTCGCTACTTCACAAAAGAGAGAAGAGATAATAGCACTCACTAGTCTTGAAGTTGAGTTTCCTTAAACTTCAGAGACATCACAAGTTCTACATTTCCTTTCTAATAATGCAAACTGCAGGTAGAAAGAAGCAGTATCTTGGAAAGACCAGTACAATTGCTTTAGTCATGCTCTTCAAACCAAGATCAGAGCACAAAATGTATGGCTGCTGGATCAACTGTTAGACATAATGATTAAATTCCATGATAAAGATTCATGTTAGGAAAAACTAGAGAATTTCTACATCCCATAATTCACAAGATATTCAATGTCTTGCTCCTTCTACCTAAGTGGGAGAAACTAACGAGGTCCCAACTCAAAGTAACAGAAACAACAAAGGCATCGTGGCTGTCTCCCTTGAGATTGTTATTCACTCTGTTTCCTTGGAAGTTTTTAAGGTAAAGAATGCCAATTCATAGTTTTTATTTAAAGGGGACCTGGAATAAATTCTTAGACGTCTGCTTTCTATTTTATAACTAATTCTGAGAACTTCGGATATGCTAGCTTGGCAAATTTTCACTGAAATAGAGAAAATAAAGTAAATTTTGAACAGCAGCAGCAAAGCAGAGTCACTATTAAAATAAAGTTTTAACTAATGTAATAGTGACTCACTTAATTGCTAGGCTAGTTTATAGTATCTAAAAAGAACTTAGCTACACAGGACTGTCCACCGACTCATTCAATAGACGAATTCCTTGCCCTGTTGCTATAATCCAGGCCCTCATCTATTGACACAAAAGACACAGTAATGGACAATGGCTACCATAGTTCATATTTTGCAAAGAGCACCAAAGGAAACAAAACAGGTTAATATAACAAAATGTGTCAACAACACGCGTATATCTGGATGAAGTAAAATGGGTTTTATTAGTATATTTGAAGACTGATTTTTGCTATATTATTTCCTGTCTGTATACTTCTGTTATTTTCTTTTGTCATTTTAGTCATTCATGTTGTTTTTCTGAATGAAATAAATGTCAACAATGACTAATTCCTTCTAGAATGAACTGTCTGACCCTAGAGTAATCTCAAAATTTTCCTGAAGCTTATATTTAAGTAAGCTAGAGTAAAAGGATTTTTATCCATTTTATTAGTAAGAATATTCAATAAATGATGGTTACATAAAACTTGAGAATTATGTGCCCATATGTATCTCATCAATTGATATGCCCTTCTTTTTCTCTGCCTTTTTCACCCTACTATGCCCTCCCTTCTTAGTGATTCCCAATATCTCATCCATTAGACTGCATTATCAATTTGTAATAGCATTTCTCTTATTAGAGAAACCACGCAATATTTAACTTCTGGGTGATTCAATTCTCTGAGCACAATGGTCTCAGGTTCTATCTGTTCACCTACAAATGATAAAAACTTATAGAGAGCATTCATGGTGCTTAGCCTCTCAGTTTCTGGACCCAGCTTCCAGAGGAGTGCACGGTGTCTGGCTTTTCACTGCCCTGCCACAGCCCCAGAGGGCTCCAAGCTCTGGGGAGTGCAACTCCTCCACCCTCCCCAGAGAGAGTGTTGGCTCAGTGTGTGTGTGTGTGTGTGTGTGTGTGTGCACGCGCGCCCGCGCGCCCGCGCGCGTGCTCCCACCGCCAGCCAGCAGTGCACATGGAGAGCTCAGTGCATTCTGTGTGTCCAGCTTCCTAAGTTCTCAAAGCCAGGCCCCAGTTTCCAGCAGAGTGCATAGAGACCACGGCTCCAGCGTGTTTCCCCTCCCTCCCGCGGCTGCTGTACAGTGTGATACTGGACTGAGGGGCTAAAGGGCTCTCTCTGTCTCTCTCTCTCTGTCTCTCTCTCTCTCTCTCTCTCTCTCTCTCTCTCTCTCTCTCTCTCTCTCTCTCTTGTATCTCCCGCCTCCTGGTTTTGGTGCCACTACTGCTTGACTCCACAGCACCCTTGTGCTTACACGTGGGAGAGGACAGCCAGCTTCTCACCCACCCTTGCCCCATGGGTGCTTAGATCTTACTGTCCTGGACCTCTTGTTCTAAGGTTTACCTGAAAACGCACTACAGAGTCTCTACCACCCTCAAGCTTTCTGTGGGGTGGGACTGGGGGGAGCGGGCCCACCACTCCACTTCTCTCCAGCTGATGATCACAACTTCTCCGTGGATTTTGTTATAGTCCCAAGATGTACTTTCCTCTTGATATTTGTCTCCCTAGTTGATTTTCTTGGGAGCAACCTTCCTGGAGTCCCAACTCCAAAGCCATCTTGATGCCTCTGTTCTACTCTCTGGTCTTGACTTTTCTTTTTTAACAAGAATCCACGGCAGGCTGGTACCAGCTATCCTGCCGTCCCAGACTGGTGTCCTTCTGGCACAAATCTGAGCAGCTACTGGATTCACTAGCTGTAGCACATGCACGCAGCCAGTTTAGACTATCACCTCAGAACTGTACGCCTTCCAAATAAATACTCTTTATTTTATTAATCCTGCCTCTCTTAGAACCCTAACCTATACAATTAGCTTGGGAAGTATAATGGAAAACCTAAGAGTATATATAAGATACAGAAAAACATGACAGAGCTCCAACCCCAGAACATAAGAAGGTTAATAAACATAACCAATAAAACCAAACAATAAAAAAGAAGCAAGGACAGTTATGGGTGACATAGACTACGTTTCCAGAATCTAAAGAAAGGCTTTTCAAAAGGATATGAAGAGCTATTTGAGCAAGAAAGATATGCTAAAAAAATAACAAATAAGAAAAACAAAAATAAGAGAAAGAAAAAAGAGGGAAAATAAATTAATGTTTGAAATGATACAAGTTCAATATACCTACCAAAAATAAAAGCCCATACACCTGAGCCCAAAGTCCAAGAGAAATTGTTACCCTACATTATCTGAATGAAAAGTCTCTATGTCCAAGACCTTCACCTTGCCAACCAGGAGGAAGAGTGTGACCGAATTTCTCCTTTCCTGTGTCTCAGTCTGCAAAAGCATGCCTCTCTGACATATCTTTTTTAGCTCCTGTGAGTTTGGATGAGAAAAGTCAGGAAGCTTTGTGTCCAAAGTTGCTTCCACTCACCTCTCCCTGGGCAACTCACACTCAGGTTAGTCAGCCCCCCGCCACTGCTGTGGGGGATAGGGGGAGACATCTGCTTTTTGAGTTCTTATTGGGCTCAAATCTTTCAAGAGGACCACAGTCTTTATTCCCCCCACCTCCCCACCCGCTACTTACATTCTTCTCTTCCTTGTCAACAGCAAGGACAATCCCCAAATTCCTTGGAATGTGGCTTGTCAACTGTCTATCTCCTGGGAGATTTCAAACTCCCTCTTTGGTATAACTAGATAGCCATGAAATCTGACTGCCAGTATCAACATCCTAAGTTCTGAGGCTTTGCAGCAGCAGGCAAGGCCTTCCCTTTTCCACAACTGAAGGACCAACATTCCATCATGCTGGAACAACTGCTCTTCTCGTCTATCATGCACAGCCACACACTTGGCCAGCATCTTCCAGGTCAATGTCCTGGCTACAGTTATCCATGACACCTGTCACCTGCTCCCCATGGCCTGGCTGGGCCCTGTGCACTGCAGCCTGAGGACCTGCCCTCCTGACTAGGTCAGAGCCTTCTTCCCTGGGTCATCAGCTAACCTGGCTGGTGATCTCCACCCCACCACTTCTCCACAGGTTCTGTAGTCACCACTCAGGTACAACTGTTCCTCCTCTGCCTTCCTAAACTAAACCATAGAAAACTTCCCTTCACAAAATCTCAGACATCCAACCAAATTCATGTGGAGCCACTGACAGAGCAATCCCACACCATCACCATCTTGACTGCAACCCTGAAGTGAAAGTCTTAAGGTTAATATATATGGAAAAATAAACAGGCAGAATGGTGGCATGGAAATGAGTTATAATCTTAACTGAAGGATTAAAATTCAAAGGGGAAGGGCAGAGCAGTATATGAGTCATGGTGCCCTCCATTCTTCCCCACTAGTAGCAGCATTATTTCTTCATTAGCAATTTTAACAGTAATCATTATTCATATTACACAAACTCTTTAAGCTCCTTATTAATTGCCATCTCATTTATTAAAAGTAAATCTTGATCATTCTCACTAACAGAAACAAGAAACCTTGGGCATAAAAATTCATTCATAATCTACATACTTACATTTAGCTTGGGACTCCATCACTATGAACTTCTGACCAGAGCTGCTAAATAAATGAATAAATAGGAAAATGCAGTTTCCCCTCCTCTCATTTTCACTGTCATGAAAATACTGGCCGTAAAATGGCCCAGAGGCAGGCAGAAGAAAACAAGAAAAGCAAGAGCTCTGTATAATCCACTGAACGAATAACCAAATCCAAGATTAGACTTGATTATATTGTCACCCTCCAGGACTACTACTTCATGAAAACCACCAGAAATCGCAGGGAGGTTAGCAGGATCACCAGTACAAAGAAAATGCAACTCTATGAAATCGTCTAGTCTCTTTCCTGCAGCATCAGAGTCTTGAGACAGGAAGAAAAAAAAAGAAGAAAGAACCAAAGATAAGAAGGCTTAAAGAAATAACTCTCAAAATGCAATAAGAAAGCTAATTTCTGTAAGAAAATGTCTCCTAAGGACATTGGCAGCACTCGGGAGAGAACGACTCAAGATTCCATAGTTCAGCGGAACAGGAGATTCTGCACTCAAATACAAAGAAAAACAAAGACACGATTGTTCCTGGATTTAGGAAGTTAAAGCACAGGACACGAATTAGGTGAACTGCAATTTTCATGGCATGATGCTTACTAACCAGCTTGCTACAAGCCTTAGGTGTCCAGGTGTGTACCATTACCAGGAAATCTGTAGCCTAATCTGTGAGGTGGGCAGCATTGTCAAAAATGCCTTTGTCCCTCAAGTGGAATGTTGCCTGAGCCACTCGAACTTAGAGGATCATTAACAGCGGGACCACACACATAAGATGACAAATTTTTTCACATAACTTGTCACTATTTGAGTGCCCAGAATCTCAGCATGACCTCAGGGCAGGAGGAGCCTCAGAGGTAGAATTCCCTCAGCCTAGGATGTGCATACTCAACTTTTCCAACAAAACTCAGTGAAAAGAAGGAAAGACAGGATATTTCTTGCCTACTTGGATTGGCAGATTGAAAGTCATGTTTTTACACCTGTAATTTTGATGAACATATTTCCAAGATCTCCTAAGAGTTGATGAGAAAAGGGGTACCATAAAAATTAAAATACTTTCTTCTTTTCATCCTACACTTGAGGAAGGAAAGAAAAACTATTATAATACTATTATAAGAATTGACTTAGCGCAGTTGCCATGATTATGACCTGCGGAAGCGAACAAAGACACTGTAAACTGTCTGATTTACATCCAAAATAGCAGGATAAGCAATACTCTAAGCTCTTTTTTACTCAAAATCATTTGTTTTATTAGTATGTATTTGTGATTCATAATTATTTCATTCAACTTGAAGAATTAGTGCATGTACATATCACATCTTGATCATTTTTATTTCCATTAGCTTTTCTCACCTTTCAACTTCCATATCCCTTTCAAATTCTATCTCTCCCTACTGCCTACAACCCTTCTTTTAATTACTTGTAGTGTCACTCCCTCTTTTGGCACTTATTGTAATATATAACACAACTGAGGGCAGACAGGAGCAACTGTGTTCTCTTCTCTCTGTGTCAAAGGGTCGGATCTGGATGAAGTCAAAGAACCAAAGAGCCTGGGTCCCTGAGTAGGTAGACACAGAAGAGAACAAGGGCCAGAGCTGGATACCTCGAAAGTCAGAGGACAGCTATGACTGTGTGATGTTGTCTGATGACCTTACCAAGGCTAAAATGGCTTTTTCTTAGCTTGAATCCCAGCAACCAGTTCAAATGGAGCACATTAAAATGAATGAGGGAGGGGCCTGGTCTTCCTGCAGGCATAAGAACATGACACTGATATATTAAATAATTTTCTATCTCTTCTATGCATGCAGGCATGTAAACCCCTCACACTTTCTGGGGAAACAGCATGCCTTTTGTTTTTTCAGTAATGGAGACTCAACCCAGGGCCTTCACACTGAGATACATCTCCAGCCCCTTTTACTTTTTAATTTTTAGGCATGTTCTTGCTAAATTTCTAAGTTTCCCGGGCTGGGGTGGAACTTGAGATCCACCTGCCTCACCTTAACAGAGTGCTGCAAGTACAGGGTGGTACATCAAGCGCTAACTTTGCAACTTTTATGATCAACATTTTACTTGAGCTCAGTGATCACTGAGATCGCCATAACACTGAGATTCTTTGATTCTAGTTAGGGTGTTTTTGGAATAGTTGATTGCCAATAAATAGGAGAGGTTATTAGGAATGAGAAAAATGTCAACAGCAGAGTATCTTAAAGGAGAAGTTCATCTTTACCAATAAGTATGAGTCAAGGGAACATTATGTTTCTATGAAGTTCTTAACCTGGCAAATTTTAGTAAAAACCTGGAGGAATAATAACACCTAGGAGTTTCCCTTCAAACACAAAACAAAATAAAATCACAATGACGGCATATCGACCAAACACCAGCATCAGCTTACTCAGGCCTGCCCTTCCCCATTACTGGTTGGCCTTGAGCAACCGTGTTCAGCTATGGCCTGATTTCATTCAGAATGCATCTCCTGGGTCTTATGTGCCCAGAAGTTTTCTCAGTTCCTGAAGCAACTTCACAAGCACGTGCCCTAAGTTTTCCTCACCATTCTCTAATAAGTGTGGTCTACACCTAGCTGGTTTCGTAAGTTTTATCAACTTTTTATTTCAGTTCTTTGCCAAGAATGTCTGAATCTTGTGTTCATCTGGTGTTACATTGTGACCAATGAGCACATTTGGTTTGTTCCAGGCTTGGCATGTCCCTAACTTCTGACTGATCTATGCAACCTTTAGTGGAAGTCCCTGGATAAATACAAAAAGTAAGCCCAGTTCAGGACCTATTACTCATGAACTATGCCCTTTCCAGGGCTGGCCTGGGTCTTAAGCCTAAGTCCAACATCATAATCACAGAGATCTTTGAGTCTTTGAGAGAAAAATAAGTTTCTGGAAAAGATATGCATTCATATGGTCACAAAGAGCAAACGTAAATTATATTTCCAAAAAACAGCTGCATCAATACTTTATATTCCAAATGTTCTTGTATTAACTTGCCACTTTTCTACCAGTTGATAAAATTGATCTTCCTTCCCTTTGAAACAAAGTAGACCTTTGTAACAGCCTCAATGAATGGAATGCTTTGAAAGTGACACTTTTATAGTGAACTCCAGAAAGTGGGTTCAAAAAAGCAGCACAGTTTTGTCTCCCTCTTTCTCTTCCACCCACCTTGCTTCTCTGCCTCCCTGTCTTCCTCTCTCCTTCTCTACTCATCCTTTGAATTCAATCACTAGGTAGAGTGGCTGTTCAGATCATATCCACAGAAAATGACTACAAAAAGAATATGGGTAGATGAACTTCCCAATAGACCCAGGGGTTAATATCTCAGCCTTCAACCAGTATTAGCACCAAGCATGAGAATGACAGAGCTTTCCGATGATTCCGGTTGACAGCTGTCAATTTTCTCTATTTCTTGAGTCTTCCATCCAAATCCCTGGATATTGTGGAATGGAAGCAAAGCAAGCTGATATTCTCTGACAGGATTATAGACTTTATGAGCATAATAAAGGGTTGTTCTCTAGCAGTTAAGTTCTGGGATGATATGTTATACAATAATAGACAAAACTCCCATACATGAAGTGACTATCCATGATATAACCTTTTTTATAAAATCAACATATTTTTGCAAAGAGAGTGAAAATGGTCAAATAAGAATTAAAATAGTTTATGTCAAAGAACAACCACTTTCTTCCCTTTTCCAAGGATGAAAATGGAAATCCAGGACTACTTGCCACTGTCCAGGTTGGAAATTCCATAGACCCACACAAAGGCTGGAAGCTCTACTTGCCAAGAGTCATCCAGAGATTCTCTTCACACTCACACTCCAGTGCATCAAAGATTTTCACAAGTGTTATCAGTGTGCAAGATAAATGAAGAATGGTGATGCTGTTTCATGAAGACATCTGTTCGCTTGCCATGCACTGCTCCTTTTCTTGATATCGCCACTCCAAATTCTCTTTTGAGAATGACCATGCAGTAGATTCAGAGACGGGCCATGCCTATATATCCCTCTCTATATCCATGTCTTTGTCATATGACTTTTCTGTTCTTCATACCAGAGACAAAAATATTTCCTAGTCATACACATGTGCCTGAATATGTGGCTTGCTCTGGTAAATGAATATGACTGAAAGTGGTAGTGAACCAGGCTGAACCTAGGTTTTAAGATGTACCACATGTTTCCACTTATCTTTAATCCTCAGCATCAACATGAGCTTACCTCTCATGGCGTAAACTAACCCTAAAATATGGTAGGAACTCATTTACCCTGTCAGTGGAACCCAAAAGGAAATGCTTGCTTTTACTACCTCCATTCCCAGAAGACCTCTGGTTCCTCTTTGATAACTGGATATGCTACCTTTCCTTTAATTGTATATGACCTTTTGTATACTTTCAATAAACTTCTTTTTTTTTTCTCTCTTACATTAGCTACTGTTGGTGTCTCTTGCTGGCAATTAAAATACAAATGCTAATACAAGCCTACACAATAAGAACACGACTAAGGGTATTTGTTTAGAACACATTTTTTTTAATTGAAAGAAATCTACATCTAACCTCCTTTAACAACACAGCTTAGTGCAGAAGGAGCCAGCTCTGGGGAAAAGAAAAAGAATAAAGAACTGGACGTTTAAAAGTCTACTTTTGTAAGGTAGCCTGGAGATAAGAGTGGGGATATAGAACAAAATGTAACCTTGACCAAAAAATCCGTTGTACCTGCAATTTACATAAAAGCTCTCCATTCACAAAATGGATTTGTATTATGATTGGCCAATTAAGAAAAAGAAATCCCCATATATCAGCCAAAGAATTTAGTTTTTGCTTGCCAACCAAAGTAGCTAAATCTCTAATAAGTGCTCACAGTGTGTAAGCAACACAAACACACGTGCAGGGGGTGGGGGGCAAGACTTCCTAGCAAATGCATCCTCAGACCACATTATCTAAAAATATCTGAATTATTTCACACAAATATGACTTGGGCTCAACACTGTGATTATTTCTGGGGCTGTTATGTGTTAAGTTATTTTTACACTAGTTTCAACAAGCCTTGCCACATTTCCCAAGTGTAATCAATCACATTTCATTACTTCCAGGTTTCTCTCAGCTGTCCCCACTGGCACCAGGATAAGCATGTGGCATCTCAGCCCAGGCAGCAATTGTGCCTTTGCGATTTGGCATTTCCATTCCTCAGTTTTGGCAGTCTGTGTGAAATAGGGGCGGGGGCTCTGGTCAGCCTTCCATCCTGCAGAAATGATGTTTCTCCTCTGGTGCTTCTTCCCCCTTTACTACAGCAATCTTCCCTTATATTTTCCTTTGCTTTATAAGACAGGAGATTTTACTGAATTTTAATGTTAATACAGAGCACTCAAGTTTGACCTTATAGTCTCATTTTTCATTTCATAGAACACAGAGCAAAAGAAGCAGAAAATAGATTCTTATTAGATTCGCCTCCATATATGCCTAAAGTTCTAGGTTTCTGGATTTTAAAATGCATTAAACATCTGAAGCTCACACACAAAATTCCAAACCTAAGCCCATGATAAAAAATACATTTTAAAAATGGATAAATTAAAATAAAAAGACATTTTTAAACCATCTTTTAAGATATCCTTAAACTCATTGCTTTTCTAAATACAAAAGAGAACAAACTTTATCATAGTAAAACTGAAAACTGGAAATTTCAAATTTCTATTTCTCTATTAAAAATTCAAAGTCCAGATAAATTTACATACAGAGAGAGAGAGAGAGAGAGAGAGAGAGAGAGAGAGAGAGAGCGCAAGTATGGGAGAGACCTAAGATAAATTATTTTCCTGAGGAATATAATTCCTACTTAAAGTGCATACAAGGGCATTCCCAGGACACTAAGGGTGGATCAAGAGCAAGTCCAAACTATTTAGAGTATGAGGGTTGAGTAAGAGTTGAGGAGCATACATACATTGTCACTACCCAATATATTCCACCCACCTCACTGTGGGTTCTATTAGAGGGCATATAATACAAACTTGCAACTATGCAGTCCACCCACTAAACTATGCCTAAGATATGCAAATCACTAATAAAATTTCTAGAAGGCTTTAAGCTATAATGGCACAGATCCAATCTCAGTTTTCATGAAGGTTACATGATAAAATAAAACTATCACAGCAATTATTAACATACAAAGCCAGTAAGTATGACACAGCATGACACATAAAGGGTTTTGTCAAAGAAAGAAGGGAGGACATGTAATGTGAGAGAATCAGAGAAGATCTTACATATGGTTGGATGTGAACTGCCCTAGAAACCTGATGACTTTGGGGGTCCATGCATGGGTTTGTTCAGCTCACTTGCTGTTTTTATATAGTTGCTTCAAATGTGTTGCCAATGTTGAAACTCTGAAATATTGCCCATAAATATCTTGGACTATGAAAATTTGGGGTCTACATTCTAATCTGGTAACTATTCCTCAAGAAGAATAGTGGCTTTCCTTTCAAACCAGATGCAGGCTCTCCAGTGTACTAGAGTCTCCCCCCGCCCCCACCCCCACCTCCCTGTTGTACCCAACCCACGGCATGCTCATTCATTCCTTGATTTTTTTCTATCCTGCTTCTCTGTGCATGTGCCTTAAATGGAAAAGAAGAATGAATACAAAAACACAGGGTTGGAATGACCAAAGAGTAAGGACACAGAGGCAGAAAAAAAGCTGTGCTCAATGTATTGTGAACAATCTTTAACACTTTGAAATAGACAGTTGGTAGCTGAGAGAGGTGTGCGATCCAGGATCAAGCGATTTGGCTGAATATTGTCAAAAGGTAAGGTCAATTAAGGAGGTAAGATCAGGATGCCACCATCTTAGATAGCATGCAGAAGGATAAATCGCAGGTGAGCAGAATGCAGCCAGACTCTCACTGCAGATGCTTGGTAAATAAGCGATGGAAAAATTGGAAAGAACAGCATGGTCTTCGTAGTCACTGAAGAGGTGTTTGGTACGTGGTTAGCTGTGGTGATGAGGAAATAGTAAATTGGGCAGGAGAAAACGTATCAACAAATTCCCTATAGCTGAGGTCACAAGCTCAAAGGTCTTCAGGAACAGACATGCTACATGAACAGGCTAAGCACCACGTATATGGTGTCAGGGATGGGTGAAGTCTTTGATGCAACAAAATCAACTAACAACCCACCATGAGCTTTGATGCTGGTTAATAGAAATGGAAAGAAAAGATGTTAAGTCATCTCAATAGAGACACCCACCAGGCCAGAGGAAACACTCACTTCACGTTCAGGACAGGCAGAAAAGTATGAGTTGTCATATGAGAGTCAATACACTTCGGGGATTGAGGAACGTGAGGTTTAATGACTCATCCACTAACAGTAGTGGAGTCTATGGAAGACGCAAGAGCCAAGGAAGAAGATGGAAGGACAACAGTTGCATGCTGACAGCTGCCTCTTAAGGAACGTGTGTGAGAGGGAAGAGCGGGCTGAAATGTGGAAGAAAAGGTAGGGAAGCATCCAGATAACAGTGACACAGTGTTGTGAAACCAATAAGAGAAATTTTAGAGAAGGTGGAATGATCCTCAAAACAAAACACCAGGTACACAATAAAAATCCCATTATCAAAAACACAGCTATCTTTTCTCATAAAAGTACTAATTTCTGCAATACCTTTCTATAATGTGAAGAAAGCAGAGTTCAGTTTGTTCCTAAAGTCCTCATTGCACTTCCCTTTTGCCCCCGGACAATTTCCCTTACACTGTGGTTAGTGGATAAATGGTACCCAAACACTGATGTAGCCCTGGCATGAGCAGACAAAGGTAAGATAGTATCTTCTATCTACAGAATCTCTCAAACTCTTATAACCACAGCCTTGTAATGGGCATCTGAAAGTGCCCAGAGGGCCTGGCTTATGATGGGTACAACTCAACTCTTGGCTGAGCAGTGGAGAAGTGAGAAATGAGGGGACAGAGATGCCTCAATGAACAGGAAGCTTCTGCAGATGAAAAGGCAGTGAGACAACAGGATATACCACACAGCATCCTGATCTTCCCTCTCAAAGCAGTAAATCTGCAATCTAATCCCCTCAGGATTCTAACATCACCTCTGAAGCCAAAATTACTCCTGAATCACTCAGATTATAGCCCAAGTGACAATGTGCAGGGTTAGTGATTTTGCTTTAAAAATAAATAAATGTTCTCCCTGCTGAATTGATAAGATGAAATACCAAACCAGTACAGCACACTATTTTTTTAACTCAAGGAGCATCTGGCACCTAGAACCTCTTCAAAGAAATTACGACATCAAGCTATGAATTGCTTTTAATTCTCCATGGTAGGAAAGCCACGCAGCAGAGGGATATGGTGGTGAAGGCCAATAATTCTAGCCTGCAGGAGGCTAAGGGAGAAAGATTCAAGTTAAGTTCAACTTAAGCTATTTAGTGACTTAGCAAAATGCTGTTTCATAATAAAAAGGGGAGTGTAGCTCAGTGCAAATAGACTGGGTTCAATCCCCAGTGCCAATTAAAAAAAATAGCCACAATAGCCATGTGACAATTAAGTTTGCTCCAGCTGGCTTCAAAGATTGTTATGAGGCCTTGATTCAAGAAATGACAGGAAGATCTAATTTCAGTGTCCCCCACAATTTTTAAGATATGTTATTGCTGCCTCTGCTTCAGATCTGAATGCTCATGCCCCACTCCCATTCACATGTTACAATCTTTGTCCCAAAGTTGTAGGAAGACAGAACTTAGAATGCTGTTAGGCCCTGAGGGGGATTTTTCCTTCATAAATGGCATTAGTCATTCTACAAAAGCAACTCCAGAACTTTGTCTCAATATGTGTACTATTTGCGTTCCAGGGAACAAGCCCTCAACAGACCCACATCCACTGGCACCTTATTCTTGAACTTTCTAGATACCAGACATGTGGAAAACACACTCTGGTTATTTACAAACCACTTCATTTATAGTACTTTGTCACAGCACTGCAAATGAACAATACACACTTGGACGCTAGGTAACCTCATGGACTGAGCTAGTGCCTGTATTACCTCCCTAGAGCCAAGTACTAAGAAAGCAGTTGCATTGTATTGTCAGTATCTTCCTTTGGCGGTAAGATCCAAAGTAAATACAGATGACAGTCTACTCCTGGAAAAAGGAACACCCTGCGGCATGTGGTATCTTTGTTCAAGAGTAAACAATATCTCAAACTAGAAATGTTCCAACTTTACAACAAAAGTTGAACTGAAAATCAGATAGTAAGATTCACAATGAAATGGAGACAGTGAAATCTCTAAAGTAGATACGCAGACAATTTCTTTTACTCAAATTAGGCAGCCAAGCACAGAAGAAGATGCCCCACTGGAGTCTCCTACACATCCAACACTGCTATCTTCGCATATTGAATTATTCTCATTTCTTTCTGACAGCAGAATCTTAACTTTATTTCATAACATAGTGTAAATATTACCTGCTTCCCAAGGTTTTCCTACCTGCCTGGCCCATATGCATCAGCACTTTTCTCCCCTGAAAGTTTCCAACATTTTCAGACTACAGTATTCATCTTAGTTCTTAATCATACACAAATTACACCTAGATGTTTCAACTGAAAATCTGGTCTCCCCAGCCAGGTTGTCAGCTCACTGAGAAAATGGTGCCATGGACACCTGGTGTCCTCCACAGCACAAGCATACTGCCTTGCAACCACATTCTTTCTATAGTCCCCATTGAGCAAAGGCTATGCACAGACATTTGGAAAGACATAAGCAGTAGAAAAACAAAAGCTTCAAAGAATTTTAATTATTTAAGAGAAATATGTAGTCACCATAGTACTCTGCCAAATAAATCCACGCTGTGAATTCTACAGTAGCAAGAAAATACACTCAAGGAAGATAATTTGCTGAGTCTTCTGCCAAATCCAAGAAAGGGTCACTTAACATGAAATTACTTCCTTTTTTCTTCACCACCAAAACTGCTGTAACCCCAATCAGATGCTGTCTATCAAATCAGAGCAGACCAAACAGATGCTGTCTATCAGATCAGAGCAGACCAATCAGATGCTGTCTATCAGATCAGAGCAGAGCAAACCACCTGTCATTCTAAATACGTTGAAGATTTCAGTCCTTTTTTAATCCCATACTTTCAAAAACTAGATTCTGTGAAGAATGTGCTGAAAATAACAAAATCCCTGTCTCAAAGAGCTGACATTTTAATGAGGCAAATAAATAACACTTGTAAGTTTAAGTAATAATTATCAGGTAGCAATCAGTACTATCAAGAAAATAAACTAGGAAAAGTTGTGATAAGGGATGGAAAAAAAAAACAGAGGTAACACTTCAGTTGAAATATGGGGGGGGGGGGGGGGGGAAGTAAGGGAACAAGCAATGCTCAAGTAAAGAGAACCCAAGGTGGATGGAACGGCAAACGCAAAGGCCCTGGGGAACATCTAGTTTGTAGTGTTTAAGGAATCATAAGCAGGCGACTGAGTCTGAAGCAGAATGAACAAAGGGGTGAGTACTGTGAGATGAGATTGATAAATATGACTGCAATCAGATTTATATAAAAGCAGTAGGATTAAAGACATAAAAATGTCTCTCAAAGTAGCAAAAAGCATCAGAAGTTATTCTTGGGAGCAGCCTCAGTTCAATTTATCTCAAAATTCATAAGAATTTTTTTATTATTGCTTGTGAATTTGTTAAACTCACAGAGAAAAACTGTATAGAGCACTGAATCCTTTATAATTGAAACTCTTCCCTATGAGTCAACACCAAAAGAACAGAGAGTTACCTTACTGTGTGAAGAGTCACACCTCACAATCCAGGCAAAAGGGAATTCTGCAGCTTGAAGGCATGCTTATTGGTTTTTAGCATTTTCTCATGAAATGATATTCAGCCATTCCTGTTTTTAAGTGTTCATCAAACACCTGTCAGTCATATGTAGCCCACTTTTATATCCAAAGGGTTGCTGCAAGAATCATCTATCCACTCCTACTTAGCTGTAAGAAAGTCTATCTGGTTTCAGTACTATCAAATTCACATCAAGCATCTGTATTAAGTTTACAACTATTGGTCAGTTCCACCGAGTCCTTTGAAATACAAGGTTTCCCAATTGTCCTGCTTGAAATCATTGAAGTTCTACCAAGCTAATCTGGCTTGCTCTCACTCAGTTCCCTGTTCAACTGCAGTAATTCTTTTATCTGTTTAGTGTGTTCAGAAGGAAGATTGAGCCATTTAACATTTTGACAGAGACCTGAGCTTGAATCTAGCAATAGGCAACAAGCCAAGTCACCATTTACTTATTTATTTACTCACTTATTAACTTACTTATTCAGCATATATTTTGGGCATTCCACTCTGCCAGGCATTGTGCTTTGCAAAAGCAGATGTAGTAGAATCTTGGTCCCAGATGTCACACTGCCCAATATAAGGGGCAGAAAATAATCATCTTGAAAAAGTATAAATAATAGTATAATAAGTGTTAAGGAAGAAAGTACGAAAGAATGCATCAAAAGTGCCCTGAAGGTGGTATGAAAGACAGAACACTTCCCAAAGAAGATGACATTTATCTGGTCCTCTTAGCTACTTCTCTCTCTTAGGTTAAGTGATATCGTCTTCATGTAAGTAGTGGCTGAAATCGCCTAGCATGAGAAAATGAATTGTTCTTCAAATGGCAATACTGTTCTCTATGTATTTTATGTATTTTATATACCCTTAGCATGAACTCCCAGAATTCATATCACACCTGAATCCCTAAATACATTTTTGCATCTCTTCTATTCACCAAATGTTACAACATTTCTTTCAACTTTAATTCAGTGGTCCTCTTTCCTAAGGTAATAGTAAACGCGAGTCTGTTCTCAGGGAGAAAAACTCACCAAGATTATATATCCTCATGAAATATATTCTTCGCTCATTCTTCTACCTAAATTCCAGAAGCTTGTAAATCCTAACAAGAAAAAAGGGGGACAAGATTCTTTATGGGAACGCCATTTATTCTCAGGTCCTCAGATTTTGTGGTGGTAAACCCATCCCTTGGCTATAAGTGCCTTTTCAATCTTACATAAGTCTCTTCATGATGTCAAAATATTTTCTCCACCTGACACCCAACAGCTTTCTTAGAGATCATGAGAGAGCTAGCAACAAAGAAATAAATCTATCACCTCCAAAATAAAGAGGCAGAAGATAAGTCTTAAGTGGGCTAAATTAAGGCCTCGCTAGCTGAAGTTTACATTGCAGAGTTTCACAGATTTTGTTGGTAGAAATATGTTTGTTGTTTAGAGTTTCCTTTTGCTGTCCTGTTCCACAGTAAGAAAAGTCACACTGCTCGCAAAACCGAGAAACTTATTAGAATCCTGTGGTGTCTGCCTGCTTCGATTTTCACACAGTAGAGCCAATATGAGATGAAGGATAGTGCTGCAAACAGAAATGTGAAACACTTGCAAAAATTCACAGCTGGAGATGGCACTGTCTACTGGTGAGGAACACACCGTCCAACTCAGCTTCCTCCACCCTAAACAAAGGTAATACCAACTCCAGTCTTATCTGGAAAAGTCTGTCTAGAATAGAGGTCTTAATTGTCGGTTGAAAGTGCACAATAAAATTGTGAAAAATGCCAAGAGAATTTTACATTCATTTAATGATTGCAGTTTACTTCATGTGGGCAATCATCAGGTAGTTTGAAAATGCCTAGTAGGACTGTAGAGGCAATCGTATTGAACTGTGAAAAAGCTACCTAAATAATAAAAATTTTAATATAGTTTTTTGTGAAGCATCTTTGCCAATTTTCCTTACAGGCACACTTGTAGCCAAGTGGGAAAACTACGCCAAAACTCAATTTAAGATAAACTTTGATAAATATAGTATGGCTTACATAAAAGACTTGTGACAAAGGCAGGCAAAAATAATTAAAATTTTAAAAAGCAAGTTGTAAAGTTCACCCTTGGCTGCACCCACCTGGTAGAAGATTCGAGCAGCTTCTCCAGGACAGAATCAAAGTGAATGGAAAAGCCAGCAAACTTGGCAGAAGAGGGGTTCCCATCAAGAGAACCAGGAGCAAGACCACGGTAACTTCCAAGTTGCCTTTTTTCTAAAATTATTTGAAATATTACACCTAAAAGGAGAAGAATAACCTGTACGATAGGTTGTGCATAGTGACCAAAAGCAAAGAGATTTACAATTTATGCTACTTCCAGATTAATCAGGATGAAAATGGGGGTTAAAACTTCTGTGTCTGGAATGTGTTTTATGAATTCTTGAATACAGCTTGGGAGCTAAGAGGGAGACAGACAGGCAGTCAGAGAATTTGGAAGACATGAGCAATTAGATAATTTCCAGAAAGACTAGAAAGAGCTAGAGATCCAAGCCCAGAAGAGAAGCCAATTCATAACTGATAAACAAAAAAATTACATGATAAATTTTCTTAAAATACTGTATTTACTTCCTTAATTAAATCAAAATAACTCTGTAACAGGTGTTCAAATGGCTGAGGCCAGGACACTGGCTGCAGATAATTCCAGGAAGAAACATTCTGAATTTCCTAACAACACACAGGAACACAGGCTCATGAATGACAAATCCACAGTGTTTGGTGGAGACAAACTGACTTCCTCCCCCCTCTGATTGGCTACTTCAACCTAGGATTGGAAGATGGTAAAGCTTCCAAGGTGTTAACCTGTGTCCTGCATGATTCTTTTTTTCCTCCCATTTTATTGATATGTATAAGTGCAAAATTTAAAGTTTACAATGAAGTTTAGCATTTTGTGCACCTATGTATCTTGTCAAGGTGACAAGGACTTTCCCACTCTCCTTTTGTGCCTCCCCATAGTATAAGCTCTAATGTTTCCCTATAAATGGGCTCATTAACTTTGACAAAGTTAGTTAGTTCGCCCACACTATTTTAAATAAATAATACTTGAATAAATTATTTATACTGAAAAATTAACATATTTAGAAATGCCTGAGGGCTTCTTTGACTGTTAGCACCAAACCTGGCAGCTATTCCTATAGCCTAGTCGTTGGTTACGGGGTCTCTAATTCCTTGTCTCCAGAATATACACATTAGAACACATACATTTCGTGGTGTTTGCATTTTTCTTTGTACTTTTTTTTAAGTCCTACACTGAAATTTTTAAGACTAAAGATCATTATAAAGTGCATCTTCCCCTGTTACTATATATTTAAAAAATAAAGCAGGTCAAGATGTGGTAACATGGAGGAGTAATTTTGGGTAGCTTTATACATATGTACTTAGCCTTTCCAAACCTTAACTCTTTCACAAAAATGTGAAAATAATCACGTAAAAAATATATCTTTAGTATAGAATTGTTACTGTGATTAAGTAATATATGTAAAGCATTTACTACAACACTGCTCTAGATTCTGCTAGGTAGGAGTTTAGGGAAGAAAAACTGCAAAATAGGTTATCTGGTGAAACCCTCCCTTCGAAGGCTGTTTTTCATTTAAGGATGTTTTTCACTTTCTCCAGACGCAAATTTGTGAAGTAGATGCACTTCTTTCACTTTGAGGAAGTCCCCAGCTTTTTTCCAGCTAGGTGCATGTGAAGGAGCTAATCATTGAGATCCATGTGATAACTCCACCCTGTCATTAAAAGCTATCTCACAACTCCAGCCCACCTTTGTTCTGAGTCTATGTATGGAACCCACAGACTTACTACCTTCATGAGACCATCCTGGCTTCTCTGCTAGGAGATTTTCTTTGTTCACCTGTTTGAGTTTCTTCATGACTTCTTAGCCAAGGGCTGTTTTATTTATTTTTTTTCCCTTTGTTTGCTTCAACAAACTATTACTGGCATTACCTTCAAACTCCATGTGCTTTATCCTTAACCACATTCAAGTCGGTGGACCTGAGGAGCTCCCCACTATGCCAGTGGAGAGGGGGAATTTTATCTCAACAGAATCTATTATCGTTCTTGATGTGTTCTAGGAACGTAGAGAAATTTCATCAACTCACAGCTGTATATTCATTTGGCAATCACAGAGTAAGCTTCTACTGTGAGCAAGGTTTTATGCTATTTGGGTTAAGTAAAATACAGATGAAAGAAACAATGACTATCCTCAATAATCTTGGAATGTTTCTGAGAATATAAGTCATATCCAGAAAAAAAAAACCTTACTACAGAAAGATCTATAGTGTACAACATAAGAGAATGTCACAGTGAACTGCATCGTTTCATCCCAGCCCTGCTGTCTTCCTCTGGCGGCAGTTCCCCTCTTCGATAGCAACATTCCTTCTCTTCCAATCGTAGCATGGAAGAGGGAACAGAAACTTATAAAATCTATCACCCTAGCGGGTCACAACTGTTGATCAAAAATGTGCACGAGACTTTTCCTGTCTCACAAGAAGATTGATTTTTTTTTTCATTAAGATTAGAGGGAAGTTGGAATTCTCCTTTAATAGCAAAGCCATCAAATGGAAGACTTGGGTTCTATTAGTAGCAAAGTTCCTCAACACATTGGGGAACATGTTCTGAAAGAATCAAGAAACACAATGACAAAACTAGAGTCAGGGGCTGGAGGAATAGCTCAGCAGTTAAATGCTTGCCTCACGAGCTCAAGGCCCTGAGTTCGACTCCCCAGCATCACATGATCCAGGCATGGCGGTACAAGCCTGTAATCCCAGCACTCTGGAGGCTGAAGCAGAAGGATTACCATTAGCTCAAGGCCATCCAGGGCTACAGAATGAGCTCAGAACAGACCCGGACAGTGAGGCTCTGTCTCAAAATTTAAAAAAATAAATTAAAAGACTATGAAAGACATGGTGGAATTTGAGTCATTACTTTCCAAGGTCCCATTTTAACACTGTCCATAGGCGGTAACACTGGATATTAAAAGTTGCATTGGAACAAGGATTTCTCTAAGTGTGTGCTTACTCACATGTCCCCTACATCAAGAACAGTGACTGACACATAGAAAGAAGGCACTCTACACATTTAATACATTAATGAATTAAATCTTGTAATATATCCCACACTTTTCTAAGCAAGTTTAAACTGTACTCAATCCAGAACTGCTGTTGGTAAAGTTTTTATTTTACAATCCTATCTAATAAAAAGGGGGAGATATCAGGCAAGGAGTTGAGAAACGTAAGAAAAATGTCCTGGTCCAATAGCATGACAGTCCCAAACGGTATTCCTGATCAAGTTCTTCCAGAGTAGTATCCATCTCTTTCATCATGACCCTAGAGATATTTTGTGTTCTGATCATAAATTTTCTCATGAAGGTTTAGTCTAGTTTAATAAAAACCCAGGTGTATTTACTTGGTTGCCAAGACTGCAGAAGTTAGGAACTGGCTTATCAAAAGGCCATCTGTTATGTTCCTGACGCCATCGCTCTTGTGTTTCTATGTCTTTATTTTCCTTCAATGGACCAAAAGGTAAGATATAAATAAATGCTCTGTCAGTTAAGGACTGTCAGAAAACAAAGACGCTCAATATCAATAGGAAACTCCCATTACTGATCCCAGGTTGGCAGTGGTTGGATGTAGCAATCTGAAATTGAATAGCTATCAAATACCCCAGCATATCTGGACCACACAGCTGACTAAAAATCACTTCGTGGTTGAAAAATTGCACAACATAACTCAGTGCTCACGACAGGTCAAGACATCTGTAAATTAAAACAAAATAAAAGCTTGTCTCCTCGTATGGTAGAACTGTAACAATTTATCCAAGTAGCCTAAGAGTCTTTCCTGAGTGGCACTGTGTGTGTTTAGTTTTTTAATATTTATTAACTGCCTAACATAATCTGCAAACTTTATGGAAGTTTTTGGGCAATGAGCTGCAAGAAGGCTGAGTCACTGATAATCTGTAACACTAAGTCAGACCCAGGTTGATTTTCTCTCTATGTAATAAATAGGAGGGAGAAGTGGAAACTTATATTCTTTATGAATAGATATTTTAAAGTTCCAGTTACCATCTTATCCTAACTATAGATATTATAGCCTATATACTGATATGAAAAAAATCAACAAAGACATGTTACTGACTTAAAGAGAAAAAAACTACACAATGCAGAATAATACTATGCACTGTGTAATATTTTCTTGTATGAAAATGTATAGAAAAAGTTCTGGAAATGTGTATCAAAAACATGATGGCCATAGTTAAAACTGGAGAGCTGATGGGAGATCAAGATTGAGAAACTTCACGCTATATGTAAACATATATTGAAGACCAAATGTAAAGTTAGCATTTTGAAAAATGTATTCAAAAATGTATCTCTTTTAGTTAACAGATTAATACTTTTGGCAGAACTTTGACCCTGATAATATCTTAAATTTGAGATCTGATCAAAATTCCACCAACACCCAGTGTTCAAGAGATTTAGGGGCTGAGTGCCACGTTCGGATCTTTCTGTGTCTTCCATAATTGAATCATGGCACCTACTCGGTTCCTGATTGCTGGAGTAAGTTCTATTTGACCCACATGATCTGCAAAATTGTGAAACAGCTACAGCAATCGATGTTACAGAACAGTGAATGATGGATTATACACTGAGATGTCTGGGACTGAACTCAGAAACAGGGAAGTGGCAAGAGATTTCATAGGATGAAATGCACTTCTGGAAGTAAAACCAATGATCAAAAATTTGTTGCAATGTAGCTTAATTAATGAAAAAAAAAAACAAAAAAGTATTTCTGGCAGAAATACAAATAAGATGTTAAATAACATTTCTTATATTACCTGGGGAAAAGACTCATTTGAAAATATCACATGGAATTCTCTGGAGCTAGATCTAGATTGGTATCCTTCCTATAAAATTTGCAAAAATACTGGCATAAGAAGGCCCCAACATGGAAGACAGAGTAGAAAAAGGGCCAACGAACTTTTAGGGAGGGAATAAGTCTGTGAGATTATGGTGGGGAGGCATAAGGAAAAGGGTGAGAAAGAAGGAAAAAAAGATCAAAATTGTTGTAGATGGTCACTGATTCCCCAAATCATAGAATTTTGAATTCATGTATAAATAAACAAACAAACAAACAAACACACCAAGGTCTAGAAAGGGCAGGCACACCTTTATTTAGTTCCTACGGCCAAAGCTGGGATTCCTCTTCCTGAGTTCGTATAATTACAGAGGTCTAGAACTGCCTGGGATATAAGGGGTCAACAGTGTCACCTAAGACTACTCTTGGGAATATCAAGAGTATCTTGAGGTAAATACTCCTCATCAGGACCCCTCAGCTACCTTGTTCAAGTCTCTTTCATCTGAAATAAAATTATCTCTAAGCAGGAAAGTATGTCTGTGCACTCCCTGATACCCACCCACACCCCAATAAAACTATGCTTAAATACTGGTGGTGGTGAAAAAAAACTACTCTGCAGGGATGGGAGATGGTATAAGGGATCTGGTAGCCAGGAATAAAGACATTGTACTCAGGCAGAACAAGCACATCACTGCCCATGCTATAGCTGTTTCAAGCATCTTAAATTAAAAATCCATAGCTTTCACCTTATGACATCTTGTCTTAGTTACTTTTCATTTCTAGGGCACTATCCTGGACACTCATGACTTAAGGGGGGAAAGGTTTATTTTAGCTCATGTTTTCAAAATGTCTCAGTCCTTTCATGAGCAGCTGTCAATGGCGGAAGGGGAAGGCAAGAGTCTAACAAGAGAAAGTATTAATGATATGGCGAGACAGGAAGCTGAGAGATCAAAGACTGGGTTAGCAAGAGAGTTACATCCTTCCAGCTCACTCCCCGATAATCTCCCTTCCACCCAGGCTCCATCTCTTAGCAGCACAGGCAATCACTGGATTAACCTCCATGACTGAATTACCTTCCAAACATGAAGCTTTTGGGAGACATTCCTGATACAAAAAGTAACACCTCTCCATTGATTAATTCCACTGTTACCTTTTATTATTTCCCCTCGCATCTATCTCTACCCAGGGCCTCGGCCCCTCCCACCAGCATGTTTAATTGAAATCTCTAAGAGGGTCATGAAAAAAGTGTTAGAGTCTTACGAATAACTTGACTAGTTCCATAAAGGAAGGCCGTCAACTGGAAGAATCAAAAAGAAAACTGCCTTCTACTCCACAACACTGACCTGAAACCAAAAGCTTCAAAAACAAAGTCCATCTTGAGCAAAAATAACAAAGCAGAAGACCCTACAATGCTTAATTTCAAAAATATACTATAAATTTGTAGTAATCAAATAGCATGAGACTGCCATAAAAGCAGGTACACACACGCACCAATGGAACAGATAGAGCCCAAAAGTAAACTTACTCAGATATAGCCAAATGATATTCGTTAAAAATGCCAAGAACATGCATTTAGGAAAGATCAATCTCCTCCAATAAATGGCAGAAACTGGATATCTACATATAAAAGAAGGAAAGCAGACCCTTAGCTCTCACTATATACAGAAACAAAGTCAAAATAGATTAAAAACTCAAATCATAAGACCTTAAATCATAATACGAGGAAAAAAACATAGGAGAAGCACTTTAGAAAATTGGAACACCCAAAGATTATGGGGATAAGACCTCAAGAGCACAGGAAACAAGAGCAAAAACACAGATAAGCAAGATTATATTAAATTAAAATGCTCGACAAAACTAAAGACTTTTTTAAAGGCAACAACCTACAAAATGGGAAAAACGAAACTACACATCTGATAAGGAGTTAAAGAAAACAGAAGTAACTCAAAAATTCAGCATCAAAACATACTAAAGCTTAGGGGTTCAATTTAAAATTGAACAATAGAGCTAAATAGACACTTTTCAAAACAAGACATGCAAATATATAACAAATAAATATACACAAATATATAAGAAAAATATATTCAACTTCATTAATAAGCAGGGAAATGCTAATGAAAAGCACACTGAGTCAGTTACCTCTTCACTCTAGCTTGAATGGCTATTATCAAATACACAAAAAATAATCAATGAGAGCTGTACAAATGTGAGGAAAAGGAACATTTATGTATTACTGGAGGTTTACACATCGTGGGAAATGGTACTGTGGTTCTTCAAAATGCTAAAAATAGAAATAACTATATAATTCAGCAATCCTCCTACTGGGTATGTATCCAAATGAAATGAAATCAGCCTACTGCAGTTACATATTGATTACTGGGACAAAAATAACTAACATCCACAATTTAAGGAAGGAAAGATTTACCTAGCTCAGTTTCAGAAGGCCTCACACAGTCATTCATAGGCAGCTAGGAACAGGGGGAGCACATGGCAGAGGCTGCAGAGCTACTCACAGCATTGCAGACTGAAGCCAAGCACTTGGAACCAGGACTGCAGAAAAGAGGATATCTCAAGAATCTTTACTAATTAAAGGGTGCAAAGGCAAAAGAGCTTCAGCCATCCAGCCACTCGGAGGCTGCTGCAGCCAAAGACCAGGAAGACCGTGGACATGGTGCTGGCTTCACAGGCATGCAGAATGCAAGAGTTGTGGAGTTCATAGGCTTCCACCCAGGTTGTAGAGGAAGGCCTTTGAGGCCAGGCAGTGTATCCTGGCCAAGGCAGTGCGTAAAATTGCAAAGGAGAATCGTAATGTGCAGTGGAAACACCAAAATTCTGGAGAAGCCAGGAGCACAAACTGACCCCTGAGGAAGGCTGCAGGCTGTGCATGATGTCAGCTCAAAAGAACAAAGATGGAGGTGGCAGCCAAGGGCAGTGCTGTAAGGGTGGAGCTGCCCAAGCCCACTGGAGTTCAGATCTCATCACTGCCACCACAGTTTACCCTGAGTGCTGGAGATGGAGCTACAAGATACAATCCTTGAACGCTGGGTATAAAACTTGCTTAAATACTGGTGGTGGTGAAAAAAACTACTCTGCAGGGATGGGAGATGGTATAAGGGATCTGGTAGCCAGGACTGAAGAGATTGTACTCAGGCAGAGCAAGCACATCACTGCCCAGGCTATAGCTGTTTCAAGCATCTTAAATTGAAAATCCACAGCTTTCACTTTGTGACATCTTGTCTTAGTTACTTTTCATTTCTAGGACACTATCCTGGACACTCATGACTTAAGGGAGGAAAGGTTTATTTTAGCTCACGGTTTCAAAATGTCTCAGTCCTTTCATGAGCAATGCTTGAAACAGCTTTAGCCTGGGCAGTGATGTGATTGTTCCAACCTTTGGCCAACTTCCCACGCATATTCCTGAAGCTGACAGTTGGAAGGACCTACCTCTTCCGACCTGCACAAGGGGCGCTCTTGAACAGCTCCCTGCCTTACTCACGTGCCACAATCCTAATCCTTCACTTTGCTACGGCTTTTATTAAACTTCATTGAGATCTTAGCATTTTATCCAGTATGATTTACATTAACAGAAGAGATAACTTTTAATACCTAGCAGTATCAAAAAATTAGAAATTTAAATTAAGATTGTTTCCCAAATGCAAGA
This sequence comes from Ctenodactylus gundi, assembly GCA_004027205.1. Classification (NCBI taxonomy): domain Eukaryota; kingdom Metazoa; phylum Chordata; class Mammalia; order Rodentia; family Ctenodactylidae; genus Ctenodactylus; species Ctenodactylus gundi. The sequence goes on from PVKB01000285.1 coordinate 373,110, forward strand.
AATATTACTGTAAAGAAAAGTTTTCTCACTTTAAGGGTAATCCTGTTCCTAGGAATATTTAAAAAAAAAAAAAGGTACATTAAAAAAAAAAAAAAAAACAACGGCTGCTGCATGAGAAACATGGTGAACTGACAGACTGTAGAGCCAGAATCTAAAATACAATCTTGAGACCATTTAGACTGTATAGATTTACAAACTTCCTGGTTTCTTAGACTTTCAGTTTTCTATGTGCTAAATCAGAATTTTTTTAAAGTCATTCAGTTCATTCTTCACAGACTTCTCCGAAGAAAGGTAAATCCCTGTACAACTTGAAAATCTCCATCCCTTTTCCTAAAGTTGCACTTACTAATAAAAGAAGAAAGGTTTTTGGATAAGAAGAGCATGCCATAGAGCCACATAAAATGAGGCTGCAATAGGCCACATCTGCCTGCAGATTTTTGTTCCTGCAATGCAGCTTACTTAACCAGAATGCGTTTGAGAGAAAAAAGATTATTTTCTAGACTTTGGGAGCTTAAGTGTTCTGCCACTAGAAACTTTCAAAGACATATGACAACAATGCCACTGCAAAGTAATAACTTTGTCTTTCTCAATAGGATGTGTAATATAAAAGAAATGACCCCCAAGATAACAAATGGGATTGCATCAAATTAAGATGCCTCTGCACAGCGAAGGAAATAATCAAAATAATAAAGAGAGAACCAAAAGAATAGAAAAAAAAGTTTTACTGCTTCTGCTTCAGACAGGGGTCTTATAACTGGAAGACAGAGAACTGAAGAAAACTAGATCCCTTGAAATCAAAGACTCAATTAAAAATTAAATTAAAATTACAATGTATAAACAATCCTCAGAAGAAGAAGTATGAAAGGTCAACAAATACATGAAAATATGTTCAACATCCTCAGCCAGTAGAGAAATATAAGTCAAAACAACACTGAGATACCATCTTACCCCGTGGGAATGGCTTCTATCAAGAACTCCAAAAGCTATAGTTGCCAAAGACCAGGGAAAAAGGAACCCTGTTACGTTGCTCGTGGTGCCACAAACTGGCACCACCACTATGAAAATTAGTATGCAGATTCCTCAAAAAACTGAAAATAGATACTCCATTTGACCCAATGATATCTCTTCTGATTATCTTTACAAAAGAGTTAAAAGCAACACATAACAGAGATTTGTGGAAGTTGCCTAAGTACCTTTTAACAAACCAATGGATAGAAAAAACATGGTATATATACACAACGGAGTACCACTCTGCCATAAAGACAGGTTTGACTCATTTGTAGGCAAATGGATACAACTTAGATGATGCAATATGCATGTGCACAAAACTCTTGAGCTCAACACAGTCATTGTGAATTGCACACACATACTGATAAAGACAGAAAAAATAAGTGCATAAAAACTAAAAAAAAAAATTATAGTCTTGTTTGCTCTGGTCATAGAGTAAAAACTGGACTGAGCTCATTCTCTTTGCTCAACCTTAAAGGATCAACAGCCTAAGTCCTTTTCTCTTTAGAAAAGACCAGCTTCCTCATGAGAAAGAATGGCTTTGAAACTTCACAAGATATTTCTTATTTGAAAAAAAGCAGCACATCAAATATAGGATTATTTTATCTAAGTTAAAAAAAAAAAAAAACTAATCAGCTTATACACACCAGAAAAACACCAGCGGCTCAAGAATTTGCAAAGACCCAAATGTAATAAAGGATGTGTCTTCTGCTCAAAATCTTTCAGGACTCTGCTGAGGCCCATGAGTTCATCTGCATTAAGGGATTAACTTGGGAAAGCCTTCCACTCTGCCTTCCTTTCCTTCCTCTAAGTCAGCAACCAAATGCATTCATCAGCAAAGCTAAGCCTTCCAAGGTGAAATGTCTCATGTTTCTAATTATTCTTCCTTATTGCCAAGACATTTAAAATATAATATAATGCATATCTCCAGAAGAAAAGCAGATTATCTTGCAAGTCCCTTGCCAAAGACACCACTGAAACCTAGTATCTTGAAAGCATTTCCTTCCAAATGTATGGTTATCTGAAAAGGGCTTCACAGGCAAATACTCCCCTTGGGTCCTGAACTAAGTAGATCATCAAGGCCAAGTTTGATTTCCAGGAAGCCAAAGGGGTCCAGGGATGTTCTATGTACAGAGGGGAAGGTCAATCAACATCTGCTGACTAAATCATGAATTCAGCAGGGATGAACATGTAATTTGAAACCAACTTGGGAAGACATTAAATATTTTGACCATTACCCCTGTTGTCAGCTGGACCTTAGGCTCCAGATGTTGTTCCTTGACAGTACCATCTGCCTTAAGCGTAATAATTGCACTATTATTTTCTGTGGTCAAGCCAATTTTCCAGATGTTTCCTCCTCCTTGAAAATTAGCAGGGGGAAACAATGAATACTTCCAGTAGAGAGAAGACTTCTGTCTCAGCAGCAGCTGCAGTAGGGGTCTGACCCCTATGACAGTGATGCCTTACTTGTCCAACAAAGCAGAGAGAATTCTGTCAGTCAAAAGTATGCCCTTCTGAATCACAGAGAGAGAGGCAGGCCCCTCGTCCTCCTGGAACTTCCACCCTAGTGAGAGAAAGATGAACTATAAGCAGGTAAACGCGTAAGTCATGGTTGACAGTAAGAAGTGAATGGAAAAATAAAATAGGGAACTGAGACTTTGTAAGTAAGGGGTGAAAGTGGGTGGTTCTTTCTACAGCATTATCAAGAAAATCCTCTTACAGGATTTAAATGAAAGCACAAAGACCAGTAGTTGCCGTACACTTTTTAATACTTCAGGATATTTTTAAACTTTCCGGTAGGTAAACTAATACTCATTATAACCTGGTGTTTACATAATCTATTATGAAAGTGCATGATTTTGTTGCATTACTTGAAAAGAAATTAACCCACCAGGAGATTGGTATCACCTATCACCCTGTAATCCCACCACTTTAGGATAAACATATAATGAAATTACAGTTTTCCATTCTGCTTCCTCTTCTGCCTTTTCAATCCACTGGCCTCTATTACTAAGTCCTATTACTGTACCAAAGGAATCATTTTGAAGGCAGAATTGCTGACAAGCACTCGACATTAACGTCCTTACGTTCTACTCAGGAGGGGCAGCTAATAGGCAAAACCTCAGGAGCTTTCTCGTTGTGCATTTGCCTTGACACAGTCTTGCTTTATCTCTGCAAACAGCAGTTTAAGACCCAATGGTTGCAAACCACCCTTGACTCCCTTTTCACTGTGTGAGTGAAATGTAAGCACCAACTTCGCTTTCAGAATCCCTCAGAATCACACAAAGAACAATGAATGATAGGCCGTGAATTATATGCCCGCATCAACAGAAGACTCACTTTTGTTCTCATATAACCCTCCTGGCTACCCTACTTTACAATGTTTATGTAAATGTGTCCCTTGAGAAGTGGGGCACAGAGGAACTAATCAAATTGTCCATCACACAGGAAATCACACAAAAAGGTTTATGTTTACCTCTGGCTAAGTTTATCAACCCTCCTCTAGGTCATGGTTTTGCAAGCAACAGCCCAAACCAGCCCCACTTGTTTCTGTAGAACAGAATGGATTTTTACATTTTTTTATGCTAGGAGAGGAAAAACAAGTGTACTTCTGTAACAAATAAAAAAATATATGAAATTTCCTGTGTTCACAAATGAAGTTTTATTAGACTATACCACAGCCACTCATTATGCATTGTCTACAGCTGTTTCCACACTCTAGGAGCACAGGTGAAGGGTTAAATCATTTCAACAGAGATTTTTTTAAATCCTAGGTTAAGTGTTTTGTAGCCTTGTTTAAGAAAACTGTTTCCAACTTCTCCTCTAAATGACTAATCAGTACCAGAGCAATAAGTGAGTAACAGACTGTTTCATTCATAATTTGAACAAATACACAGAGCTTCTGCATTTTTCTGGTATTAGAGTGTGATCTAGGAATCAAGGCTTACAGAAAGGCAAAAGGAGTTTTGAAGAGGGAAGATTGGAGGTTGCAGCTATAGCATGAGGGAAGCAACCTCTACTTAGTTTAGCTGGAAATGCCACTGTGAGTAGAAAAAGCCAGACATGAAGGGAACTCCAAAGAACTATTAGATCTGACTGCATGACCTCAAAAAGGAAGTCTACAGAAGGCTCTGCAGAGCCACCACATGCGGCAGTCAAGATCTTTCAAGAAGGATGGTTTCTCCTTCACTTCTGCTGCTAGAGACCCTAACCAGTGGCAAGTTCTAACCAGAACTACAGAGAAAAGGGTTCTGATGAACATGCTTCCAAAAAGGAAGCAGTGACTGTGTAAATTTGACAACACTATCCAGCATAGGGTCCAACCAGCGCTTGGTGATTTCATTAATAGTATAACTTCAGGGACAGCTGGTACCTACAAAGATATCGTCCTCTTTCATGGGTTGTAGATTAGGAACATGGAGTACCTACAGACAGTGAGCATGCAGCTTTCCCAATCCATGTCCCCTAAGTGCAACAGGACTGCCTGCTAGGCTTTCTACCACACCCCTCAGGCATTATACTTACTCTGCTTCTTTGGTGGGGACTGAGGTCCAGACCTGAACCTTAAAAACAGTCAACTGAAGATACAACATTTTACCATATATGTCATCATCATTGTCTTAATATCACTAAAAGGCATTTCCACTTAAGTAACACTGACTTCCTGTTTTGAACTGTGCTGCATTCTTTATCAGCTTTAGCTCATGCAATCTATACAATAACACTTTCAGGTAGGGATGTTTACCTTCTTTTTACAGATGAAGAAACTGAAGTAGTAAGAGATGAAGAACCTTGCCCTAGTTTTTAGTATATGTGGTTGACTTAGGGCTTGTAT